>OX031015.1:18202892-18560392 GCA_943736025.1 Tenthredo mesomela
CAAAGTGCCTGACTGCGCATGCGCGAGTTTCGTCGTCCGCTGAGGCAGGTTAGCCATCCCGAGTTTTAGCTGTCAAACTTTGTTTTTGGCGGCGATGTAATTGATACGAATTTTTGAGGTTATAATCTCAAATAAAACTTTTATTTTGATAATTCACGTTAAATAAAAATGAACAACAACATAACCTCAACTGACTAGTCTACGCGCGAAAGTTTGACAGCTCTTGCTTCATTTCTCGCAAGTTGGCAACCCTGCCTCATACGTCATAATATTATCGCGGGACCATCTCACCGACCAATAAAATTGAATTATTTGGCGCATGCGCAGTTAGGCGCATCGACTGTGCAGTATCAAGGTTTCTTCCCTGTATATTATTTGTATGTATTTCTTGATATATTTTTACTAACTAAGTGCGCAAGATCTAACTTTTTTTTTAGATTTTATCCTCAACACGTTGACTATTCTTATTGTATCAAATGAAATCTATTTTTCCGGTACTCGGGGGGCTTTGCCCCCCGAACCCCCTAGCGGGGCTTCGCCCCTGGACCCCACCAGGGGCTACGCCCCTGGACCCCTCAGTGGGGTGAGAATGCTCAATGGTTTTTTTAATATTCCATGTAAGTTACTACTGTAGAATTTTGCGCACCTCGTTACACAAAAATAGATATTTTTGGCGATTTTCATCGTCGCATTGTCCTATATTTTTATGAAAAACGATTTCAGTGGCGAATTTTACGGCAAAAATACCAAAAAATAAAGTTCGTCACTCGGCCGTAAGATTTCACGGCCTCGCATGATCCCAGCATACTCGGGCCGTGAAAATCCCTTTTACGGCCTTGTAACGAAAAATACTATTTGATTCGTATTATAAATATTTTCAATTTTACCAAAGACGTGTTGAATCGAACTCAAATGAGTCGAAAACGCTGGTCGCAAATTATTATTCTTGACGTATGGGAATACGTCATAAACGACGTCGCAAATGACATCGCAAAATACGTAATTTGCGGTTCCAAATTCATGAGTAGTCTTTTATATAGTTTCATATGTAATTTCGGAATTCATTTTTGACGTCATTTACGACATCGTAACGACGTCGTAGCGATGTCGGAACGACCTGCTTACGACGTCTGAATTTTCAATAGGGTGACTTTTACATTCGAATTTTTATCCTATCTCTGAAAAGAGAATTCGATCCAACGTGTTTTTCATGTAAAAATGTCTGATCTTTCCGAATATGAAATTCGTTTCAGGCTAGATCCTCAAGAACCGTTGAAAAAACACATTTTTTTCGAAAAAAACGTGTTTTTTTCAACGTTTCCCAATTTTTTTTTTCAAATTTGATATTTTCTGAGGAACTGAAATTCATTTAGGGTGCTCGGAATGGGATCAGGGGGGAGCTACGATTGTTTTTTAAATTCAGTATAACATTTTTTTTTTTCTTGTTCAGCGAAGTATCTTCATTCTATTGACATTTGTAGAAGTGCTATTTTTTTTACATACTATAAATTGAAGATTCTTCGCTCAACTAAAAAGAAAAAATTTATCCCGAATTTAATAAACATAAATGCAGCTACCGCCTGATCCCATTTCGAGCACCCTGAATAAATTTAAGTTTCTTCGGGTAAAAAGTGAAAGCTATTAGATAAAAATATCAAATTTGAGGAAAAATTTGAGGAACGTTGAAAAAACACGTTTTTTTAACGGTTTGTGAGGATCTAGCGTGAAACGCATTTCATATTCGGAAAGATCAAACATTTTTACATGAAAAATAGCGATAGAGATGAGATAAACATTCGAATGTGAAAGTCAATGTGCTCAAAGTTGAAAGACTAATCAACACGTTTCTCTTGAACGGTAACGCTCAGAGGTCTAATACTTGGTGGATTTTTACAACTGAATACACACTATGGGATATTACAATTTTGACCCTGAATCGTTTACAGATAATTGGCGGACCTGCTCATATAGTATATGGGGAGTTCCATATGAAATGTACAATTGGTTGTCCACACCCCTTTCGATTTGTCTCAAACTTAGTCAAGTTGAGTAATGGGTTGAAAAAAAAATTCCTCTAAACAATGAAAATTCTACCTTTTACAGGTCGCGAGTAACACCGAATCACAAATTTTGAATTATATTCTTCAAATCGCTGTAGCTCCCAAACTACATGTTCGCGCCTAAAAATCAAGTAGGTCAAAAGTTTTGTAATTTGATGTACTTTTCGATGTTGCCGCGAGATAAAGTCGATTTTCAGTAAATGGTGAAAAAAACGCGAAAAACGCGATATTGATCTCGTTCCCCAAACTTTTATGAGGTCCATTTTTCATCATAAAATGCGGTTATTTTTCCCGCAAATTTTCGTGTAAAGAAAAGTCACGGGACTCAACTGGTTAAAGAGATATAAGGGAAATTCCAGGAAAAACCGACCGGATTTGGACATTTTCTGACTTGAAATTTTTCAAAACTGTTAAAACTTTTTTTTACGTGAAAAAGATGTGAAAAAAGCCGATAGTGTTGGCTCTTTTTACGTCTATTTCACATTAAAAAAAAGTTTCGGGAGTTTTGAAAAATTCAAATTCAGAAAACGTCAAAATCCGGTCAGTTTTTCCTAGAAATTCCCTCATATCTCTTTAACCAGCTGAGTCCCGTGACTTTTCTTTACACGAAAATTTGCGGGAAAAATAGCCGCATTTTAAGATGAAAGTTGGACCCCAAAAAAGTTTGGGGAACGAGATCAATATCGCTTTTTTCGCGTTTTTTTCACCATTAACTGAAAATCGACTTTGTCTCGCGGCAACATCGAAAAGTACATCAAATTACGAAACTTTTGACCCACTTAATTTTTAGGCGCGGACATGTAGTTTGGGAGCTACAGCGATTTGAAGAAAATAATTCAAAATTTGTGAATCGGTGTTACTCGCGACCTGTAAAAGGTAGAATTTTCATTATTTAGAGGAATTTTTTTTTCAACCCATTACTCAACTTGACTAAGTTTGAGACAAATCGAAAGGGGTGTGGACGACCAATTGTACATTTCATATGGAACTCCCCATATACTATATATTAGGGTGGTCATTAATATCTAACATATACTTGCCACCCCTTGAATCGATAGATAATGACCCAAGAACACCGTATGATTCTTTTCAGATTTTTAGCACGATCGGAAAGGGTGCCGAGATCAATTTGAAGTTGAAAAAATTGAGAAAAAGAAAAAAAAGAATTAACATATTTTTTTCCAATTTCCGAGTAAAGAAATAAGGAAACTAATGTTCATTTCGGTAATATCACATGATGAAGCCAGAAGAGTGGTTGACTCAACTGCAGTTTGGTCAGAAAAATGCAGAAACCAATGTAGAATGGCAAAAAAACGAAATCTTTTCGACAAAAAAAAATTATTTTACGGTAATCTTGTACACAACGTTATGCAGACTATATTTATCTTGCATGCAACTTCTCACCCATGGTGTTGAAGTGATATTTGAAGTGAAGAAAAAAAAATTTGTTTATTTTACGCCATGGATGAGAATTTAATGTAAAATAAATAATATAATGTACATAACATTGTAATAAGATAAAATTACCATAAAATACATATTTTGTCGAAAAGATTTCGTTTTTTGTAATTCTACATTGGTTTCCCACTTTTTTTCTGACCAAACTATTGAGTCAATCAATCTTTCGGCTTCATCATATGATAATACTGGAGTAAACGTTAGTTTTCTTATTTTGTACTCGAAAGTTGAGGAAAAACTTGTTTCTAATTTAAAATTTTTTTTTTTTAATTTTTTCGACTTCAGGTGGCAAGTATATGTTAGAAATTAAAGACCACCCTAATATATATGTATGTAGTGTCGGGTGAATTTACGAAAGTCCGTTTACGTTAGAACTAAATATTAGGATATATATTATGAAGAGCGAGAGCGGATATGTTTAAGTTGTAAATCTTAGGACTAGGATAGCTATAGGGCCTAGGCGCCAGTATGACTGTTAGCAATAAGAGTATGTCTGAGTGGAGTGAATGAAGAGTGCAGGCGTGAAAAAGAACACATGAAGGGTCTTGGGTGGTTGGTGTGAGCCTTCCCCCGAAAAAGGGAAATCGGCAGATTTGACCTGACCAGCGACACGTGCAGACGTAAGAACAGAGCCGAGCCAATAAAGAATACTTTTTGCTTTTAACTATTAAAAGTCCTTGTATTTACTGTTCACCCTATAACATCCTCGCTCACCTTGTAATTCCACACTAGTTAGTATTTTATATTACATTTTGGGGGCTCGTCTGGGATCAGGGTAGTTAGCGAACGGTGACAGTGAGTGGCAAGTGAAAAGACACGAGTGATAAGTGACAGTGTAAAAAGTGAATAAGTTTAAGTTCAGAAAGTGACAAATTATGGCTGACCAAGTCGAACAAGTGGTAAACGGGCTCAACGCAGTAGAGCTCAATGACGAACGGGTTGCAGGGATGAGGGTCATCAACTTAAAAGAAGAGCTCAGACGACGACAACTCCGAGTGACCGGAAGGAAGCCTGAGTTACAGGCACGACTAAAGGCAGCATTGCTGCTAGAACGAGAACGCATTGCTCCGGGCGAAGAAGACAACGAAGACGGCAACGAAGACGACGTTGAAGACGAAGAAGACGATGCTGAGGGTAACGACGAAGAGGTCCGCGTAGACGGCAACGACCGAATAAACCCAGACGCAAATCCTGACGACGATGATGACGACGACGACGACGAAGAAGTTTCAGAAGAAGAAGACGAAGCCCGAACAAGACTGCCAGTCCGACGCAGAAGACGAGAATCACCACAACGCTCGCTGTTAACGTTTAAAGATGTCGAGGAGTCCCTCGAAAAATTCAGTGGTGACGATTATATGAGCATAAAACAATGGCTAGAAGACTTTGAAGAAATGGCTGAGTTATGCAGGTGGTCAGATGTTCACAAGATCGCCTACGGCAAGAGACTGTTGAAAGGATCGGCGAAATTGTTCGTCAAACACGAAAAATGTACAAAAACATGGGCTAAGTTTAAAAAAGCTTTAAGAGAAGAGTTTGACGAGGCCGTCAGTGGCCACAAGGTACACATGGAGCTGTCGCAGCGCAGAAAAAAAGCAGATGAAACGTCCCAAGAATATATTTATGAGATGCTCGAGATTGCTGCCCAAGCGGATGTCGACACGCAGTCTGTGATTCAATATATCATACAAGGTGTACCTGATGAGGCAACAAACAAAGCGGTGTTGTACGGAGCAAAGAATATCCGGCAGTTAAAGGAAAAATTTCAGCAGTACGAGGCCATGAAAAGGGAGATGAAATCTAAGGCGAAACCAGCAGAGCAACGGAAGGACGATAAGACGAAACGGCCCGACGGAAAAGGTGTCAAGAAGAAGACGACGGACGAAGCTACGTCAGGGAAGCGGTGTTTCAATTGTGATGATAAAAAACATGTGAGTGCGGAGTGTCCGGCAAAGGGAAAGGGCACGAAGTGCTTTCAGTGCAACGATTACGGGCATATCGCGGCGAAGTGTCCGACTTAAGCCGGCGACACAAACTTCTACGTGAGCCGTAATACGCTTCACCTATAGACCTACACGCGTACGTGATTGGTCGGCGCTTGGTGTGCGTGTCCGACCGACCTATAGGTGAAGCGTATTACGGCTCACGTAGAAGTTTGTGTCGCCGGCTTTAGCCGAAGGAGGCGTACATTGTGTCGCGTCCGAATAAACAAAAGTACATGAAGGAAGTGGCTCTAGAGGACCATAAGTTTGTAGCATTAGTTGACACAGGCAGTGACCTTACTTTCATACGATCAGACGAGTACGAGAAGATAGGGTCACCAGCCTTGCATGATAGTAATCTTAAGTTCGAAGGTTTTGGCTCCACTGGCAATACAACTATGGGTGAGTTCACTAAGAATATGACAGTCGATAGCGACGTATTTCCCGTCGTGTTTCATGTAGTTTCGAGTACGATCTTAAAGCACAGCTTATTGTTAGGTACCGATTTTCTCGACAAAGTAGAACTACGCGTGAGACGAGGTATCGTGGCGTTTTTAAGACTCGACGGATCAGACGACGATAAGGGAGATACGCCAGATATTTTCAGAATTAACGTAATTGACCAAGCGGACGAAGTTGACCTGTCCCATGTTAAAGAACCTTATTACCGCGAGGAGATTCATAAGGTAATAGAGGAGTATAAGCCGGAGAAGACGAAAGACGTAGGGATTAAGACTAAAATAATATTGAAAAACGATGTTCCGATAGCGAGTAGGCCGCGGAGGCTCTCACCGTCGGAAGAGAAGGAAGTAGAAGACTTGACGAAGCTATGGATGCACGAAGGCATCATCCGACCGTCTAATTCAGAGTACGCGAGTCCGATAGTTTTAGTAAAGAAGAAAAATGGCTCGACGAGACTCTGCGTCGATTATCGCGAAATAAATGAGTTAATTGAAAGACCACGCTTCCCATTACCGCTAATCGAAGACCAGCTAGACTCTCTGCAGGGCGCGGAAATATTCATGACGATAGACATGAAGAACGGGTTTTTCCATGTACCGGTAGACGAGGAAAGCCAGAAATATACAGCTTTTGTGACGCCAAATGGGCAATACGAATTTTTAAGAACGCCGTTCGGATTAAGTATTTCACCAATCATCTTCCAGGAGTTTGTCGCGACGATTTTTAAAGAACTAATTGATGAGAAATATCTTGTTGTGTATATGGACGACTTGATAATTCTAGCGAAAGACGTAGATGAAGCTATGCAGCGCTCAAGGCTCGTGTTGGAAGTTTCGAGTCAATACGGGTTGATCATTAATTGGAGTAAGTGTAGGTTTCTGCAAACGGAAATTGAATATCTGGGGCATATTGTTTCAAAAGATACCATTAAGCCGTCCGAGAATAAGACGAAGGCCGTAGCGAATTTCCCCAGGCCGACAACCGTTAAGAAGGTCCAAAGTTTTTTGGGGCTGACGGGTTATTTTAGGAAATTTATTGAAGGGTACGCAAAGATAGCTAGGCCGTTGACGGAATTGCTGAAAAAAGACGCGAAGTTCAGTTTCGGGGATCACGAGGTTGAAGCTTTTGAAGCATTGAAGACGGCACTAAGTAGTGGGCCCGTACTAAGGTTGTATCGCGTGGGGGCGGAGACAGAACTGCACACGGATGCATCATGTTTAGGGTACGGGGCAATTTTAATGCAACTGGGTAGTGACCAGTGTTGTGAAAATTGTAATTAAATTTTTTTTAATTACTCATTACTTTCGTAATGTGTAATTGAATTTTTATTCAATTACACATTACTTTGGTAATGTGTAATTAAACCAAGTTAAATTACACATTACCAAAGTAATGTGTAATTGAACCAAGTTTAATTACACATTACCAAAGTAATGTGTAATTAAACCGAGTTTAATTACACATTACCAAAGTAATGGGTAATTAAATGAAAATTTAATTATTTATTCATGTGTAAATATTTTGATAATATGTAATTAAATTTTCATTTAATTACCCATTACTTCGGTAATGTGTAATTAAACTCGGTTTAATTACACATTACTTTGGTAATGTGTAATTAAACTTGGTTTAATTACACATTACTTTGTTAATGTGTAATTGAACTCGGTTTAATTACACATTACCAAAGTAATGGATTCTTTGGTAATGTGTAATTAAACTTGGTTTAATTACACATTACTTTGTTAATGTGTAATTGAACTCGGTTTAATTACACATTACCAAAGTAATGGATAATTAAACTCGGTTTAATTACACATTACCAAAGTAATGGATAATTAAACTCGGTTTAATTACACATTACCAAAGTAATGTGTAATTAAACTTGGCTTAATTACACATTACCAAAGTAATGTGTAATTAAATGAGTAATGCCATTACAAATGTAATTAGTGACTCGCAACACTGGTAGTGACGATGGGAAATTCCATTCGGTCTACTATGCCAGTGGTAAGTCAACACCGGCCGAAGAAAAGTACACCAGCTACGAACTGGAGGTACTTGCGATTATAAAGGCCTTGAAGAAGTTCAGGGTTTACTTGCTAGGGATTCCGTTCAAGGTTATCACCGACTGTCAGGCTTTCGCAATGACGATGAAGAAAAAAGATTTATGCGTGCGGGTAGCCAGATGGGCTTTATTGTTGGAGGAATTCGACTACGAAGTATGCCATAGGCCAGGTAGAAGTATGCAGCATGTGGATGCTTCAAGTCGTAATCCGTTGCCAAGTGCATTATTGGTAACCGAAAGTGACGACGGTTTGATTGCGCGATTGAAAAGAGCGCAGAATGAGGATGAAGACTTGCGGAAAATATTAGACGCCGCAACACGCAACCAAGCCGACGGGTATTTAATAAGAAACGATCTATTATATAAGGAAGTAGATAATGATGTATTGGTAGTAGTACCGAAGAGTATGCAAACTCAAGTAGTGCGCCAGGCACATGAGCGTGGGCACTTCGGGGTAAATAAGACGGAAGCTATTGTCCGTAAAGACTTTTGGTTCAAAGCGATGCGTCAAAAAATAGAAAAAGTGCTAGCGAGTTGTGTGAACTGTATACTAGCGGAGAGAAAACAAGGTAGGCAGGAAGGATTCCTGAACCCTATCGCCAAGGGTGATGTTCCGTTCGATACGTACCATATAGACCACTTGGGTCCGATGACAACGACTAAGAAGAAATACCAGCATGTATTCGTAGTGGTCGACGCATTTACGAAGTTTGTGTGGCTATACCCTACGAAGTCAACGGATACAGCTGAAGTGCTAGACTGCCTGCGTAAGCAGTCCGCCGTTTTCGGAAATCCACGAAGAATCGTTTCTGACCGGGGGACGGCATTTACGTCGAACGCCTTCAAGGGGTATTGTGAGAGTGAGAGGATAGACCACGCGTTAATTACGACAGGAGTACCGAGGGGGAATGGTCAGGTGGAAAGGGTGAACCGGACGTTAATCACTCTTCTCACCAAACTGGCCGCCCCGGTACCTGATAATTGGTACAGGTACGTTGAAGCAACGCAGAGGCACCTAAACGCCACGGTGAGCCGGAGCACAGGTAGAGCGCCGTTCTACTTGTTGTTTGGGGTCAACATGCGGGTTAAAGAAGATCAGCAAGTAAAAGAGCTCATCGAGGAGGAGTGGGTCGCCAGGTTCGAAGAAAGTCGCGAGGAATTCCGAGAAAAGGCCCAGGAAAAAATCGGAAGGACCCAAGAAGAGAATCGCCAGAGCTACAATAAAAAACGCAAGGTGGCGAAACAATACGAAGAGAACGATCTGGTTGCAATTAAGCGAACCCAGTTCGGACCAGGGCTGAAACTACGCGGAAAGTTTTTAGGGCCCTACAAAGTGACTCGTGTTATGCGAAACGACCGGTACGCCGTAGAAAAGGTGGGCGAACACGAAGGCCCTCAACGAACATCAACGTCGGCGGATCACATGAAGAAGTGGGTCGTTGAAGATGACCGCGACTCAGATAACCACAGTGAAGATGAAGACGACATCTGAGGCCAGATGTCAGCGCAGGATGGCCGAATGTAGTGTCGGGTGAATTTACGAAAGTCCGTTTACGTTAGAACTAAATATTAGGATATATATTATGAAGAGCGAGAGCGGATATGTTTAAGTTGTAAATCTTAGGACTAGGATAGCTATAGGGCCTAGGCGCCAGTATGACTGTTAGCAATAAGAGTATGTCTGAGTGGAGTGAATGAAGAGTGCAAGCGTGAAAAAGAACACATGAAGGGTCTTGGGTGGTTGGTGTGAGCCTTCCCCCGAAAAAGGGAAATCGGCAGATTTGACCTGACCAGCGACACGTGCAGACGTAAGAACAGAGCCGAGCCAATAAAGAATACTTTTTGCTTTTAACTATTAAAAGTCCTTGTATTTACTGTTCACCCTATAACATCCTCGCTCACCTTGTAATTCCACACTAGTTAGTATTTTATATTACATGTATACATATATGTGTATGTATACCGAGAAGTTTCGTGGACGCGGAACGCTAGGGGTACCAACCCGAAATTTTCGCTATTCCATAGGCGTAGGTCATACAGTAAACTGCAGCAGCAGTTTGGTAACTTACTAGATGTTTCTAGCAAGATCACTAGTTACGCTGGCTAGTGGAATTGCGCTCAACCATACCCTGTTCAAGCTTTGTTTATTCTGTTTGAACCCGAGAACAGCGCGCGTAAAATTTAAAGGTCAGGCGCTCAATTTAAAATGAATAAATAAATCGTGCGAATAAGTGAAGTTGCGGGAAAACTGGACCAGGTAAGGAAGATGATTTAAATCAATCGATCAACAAAATAATTATTAATCAATAGCAGGTTTGACTTGCAATCAATTTATTATGAATCAAGCAATTTTGAAGATGTTTTTGTTGAACCATTGGAACAATAAAATGGTTACTCATTATCTTATAACAAAATTATGATACGTTAGCAATTCGTGTTACTCGCAGCTGCGATCGAGCAACGAATAGTAAATAATGACTGAACAAACTCTTCGGATTGGAATGATGGATTAATAACAGAATGTTTATTTCAAAATTATAGTAAGAAATCGAAGAGGACCGATTCCTGGACAACTGTGACAAAATTCCACGAGCATTGAACACACAGAAGAAAAATAAATGATGACTGGCTGTCGACCGATTTTGTCCACTAATCACGCATCACATTTTTGGAAAACCAATTTTGTCCACCAATCGCGCGTCACATTTTTTGAAGCGCGAAAATGAAAATAGTTAGCAAAGGCCCCGATTGGCTGCGTGATCGGCCGATTGTCTCAAATTCGGCGATTGGTGGACAAAATCGGTCTACAGCCAATCATCATTTATTTTTCTTCTGTGTGTTCAATGCCCGTGGAATTTTTTCACAGTTGTCCAGGAATCGGTCCTCTTCGATTTCTTACTATAATTTTGAAATAAACGTTCTGTTATTAATCCATCATTCCAATCCGAAGAGTTTGTTCAGTCATTATTTACTATTCGTTGCTCGATCGCAGCTGCGAGTAACACGAATTGCTAACGTATCATAATTTTGTTATAACATAATGAGTAACCATTTTATTGTTCCAACGATTCAACAAAAACATCTTCAAAATTGCTTGATTCGTAATAAATTGATTGCAAGTCAAACCTGCTATTGATTAATAATTATTTTGTTGATCGATTGATTTAAATCATCTTCCTTACCTGGTCCAGTTTGCCCGCAACTTCACTTATTCGCACGATTTATTTATTCATTTTAAATTGAGCGCCTGACCTTTAAATTTTACGCGCGCTGTTCTCGGGTTCAAACAGAATAAACATAGCTTGAACAGGGTATGGTTGAGCGCAATTCCACTAGCCAGCGTAACTAGTGATCTTGCTAGAAACATCTAGTAAGTTACCAAATTGCTGCTGCAGTTTACTGTATAACCTACGCCTATGGAATAGCAAAAATTTCGGGTTGGTACCCCTAGCGTTCCGCGTCCACGAAACTTCTCGGTAGTAGGGTGGTCGTAAATTTCTAACATATACTTACCACCCCCTGAATAGAGAGATGATGACCCAAAAACATCGTGTAATTCTTTAAAGATTTTTAGCTTGATAGGAAAGCGTGCCGAAATCAAATTAAAGTTGGAATATTAAAAAAAAAAAGAATTTTTTTTTTTTTTCTTCTAATTTTCAGTTTAAAAGCGGGAAATAAAATGTAGAATGACGAAAAACGAAAACTTTCCAACAAAAAAATGTATTTATGGTAATCTTGTAAAATTACAACGTTATAAAAACTATATTAAAAAAATAATGAAAAAAATAAAATAAAAAATATAGTCTAACATGAAGATGATATTACAAATATGATAAGTTCACAATAAAATACATTTCTTGTCGAAAATTTTTTTTTCATTCTACATTTATTTACCGCATTTTTACTCGAAAATTGGAAAAAATCAAATGTATTCAGTTTATCATTTTTTTTCAACTTCAAATTGATTTCGGCACGCTTTCCCATCAAACTAAAAATCTGAAAAGATAACACAATGTTTTTGGGTCATTATCTGTCGATTCAAGGGATGGCAAGTATATGTTAGAAATTACCGACCACCCTAATATATAGTATATATTGTAACGTGGCAAACGTTCGGACCTCCTCCATACCAGCTAAAACGAGCGTACACATTTCCTAGAGTACCGAGTCGGTATAGCTAATTTGAATATCTGCCGCCCTTCGTCCTAGCGCAGCCATATCGATCGTAGATCAGCGGATTGGTCTATCGATAACGGCTAGCGCTAACAGGACGAACGGCGAGGATAAGCAATTAGCGAAGCGGAAACGAAGCGTCATTCATTGTCTAGCCGTCAAGGAATACCTAACGTGCCATAATTTCATTGAATCGAGAGAGAGTTATTGTAGAGTTTTGTGAGGTGTTTAGAGTTGTTATTGTGATCTTGGAGATATCTTGTGACCGGTGCTTCTGTTTTTGGACTGTGATTTGGATACTTGGACTTGATTTATACCGATTTTGCTAATATACGACCCTCGCCTATCCCCGGACCACGAGTCGGACACGAGGCTGAACTACCGTAGGCGATCAGGTAGGATCTTTCCGACCTAGAGTCAAACTAACATAAAATCCGTCTCCTAAAGTCACCTAAATTACAGAGTCTCGAGTTATCCATAAGAATTGCTCTTCGTTTCCCGTGTACCAAGAGAGTCCCGCTTTATATTCCGTCATAATAGTATCGCATGGTCGTTGAGAGCCGGCAAGTTTCGAACTTGTTGTTGTTCTCCGAGCCTGTCGACTCTGCGCATCCGCGTGCCGGTTTTCAGCCGTGCTGCGCAGGATTTCGTGCATCCAGAGTCGGCGCCATATTGCCCGAGGTCTCTGACGTCACGCGTCGCAGCAGACTGCTGCGTGTCAGAGAGCTCTAGTGGCAGAGTACGGAATTATTGAGTTCCGCATCCCTTCCCCTCCTAGCCATAGAGCGCACAGCTGTCAGTCAGAGACTAGAGACCTCGCGTAAAGCGAGGTACTCGAATTCGACTTGACAGCTGTACCTCCAGCTAGTAGTAGCGAGGAAGAGACTACCTGTCTGTGATAATCGTCAACGATAACTGTACCTTTTTCTCGCTTTATTATTATTAACAATTATTTCGTAATAATTTAGAATCAAGTTTTATTATTATTATCCTTGGAGATATTTAGCATAGAGTCTTTTTGATATAGTAGAGTCCGTTATTTAATTTATTTCTTCCTTCTAGTATTCTTTTCTTTAATTTAATTTATCAACCCAAAATAGCGGTGAGAAAGCCGAAGCCAGATAACAGGCTGAACAAATTAATGTTATCTTTTTCTTTTTTTTTCTTTTTACTTAATAAATAATCAATATAAATATATTTCTGGTGTGTTGGTATTTTTATTTCTCGCCCCCACGAATATCCCTCTACCGACAGGCTAGCTGCGACGAGAGCGAGAGAGAGAGAGGACTTCTCTCAGAAGTCTGGCGCCCAACATCTACGTTGCTAGTCGGAGGAGGTTCAGCGTTGGTGTTCCAATTTTGTTTTTTTTTTGATAATAGATCGTAGTTCCTGCGGGTAATACCCGAACCCGTGGGAATCGCTGTTACAATATATATATATATGTATGCATGACAAGTAATAAATTTTTCGTTTCGATTAGGAAAACTTATAAACGTCCAATCCGCGGCTCGTGGGGATTTCTCGTCACTGCAGCAAGGAAGGCGTGTGATACGGACGCCCAAAATGGCTTACGTCCTCAATCACCTGCGAATTTCAGCAGCATGGAGAAATTTGAGGGAAGGGAGGATAACGACTGCGGAATTTACAGAACAGGCGTCATATTTCGTGAGTGGACTCTACGACAACCTGGGGCATGCCCGCCGAGTTGCCAATCAAGTTGCCGACGATCTGGAGGACCCTGAGCTGGTCGAAGCTGTGGCTGAGGTTCCTGCGCCTATCCCAGCTGCCGTTGAGGTCCCTATCGCCGTTGTGGCTGAGGTTCCTGCACCTATCCCAGCTGCCGTTGGGGTCCCTATCGCCGTTGTGGCTGACGATCTGCCTGCTATACCTGGTAAGATAACCATTATTGACATATAATAATAATAATAATAATTTATTGAGCAATTCAGCAGAAATACAGTTCGGTGTCGGTGCAGAATGTTTTAATATAAATAAATATGTAGGTGTTTGTATTTGATGGTTGATAGCATTTCCGTTGCACTCAATTTATATGGATCGCAAAAGTGCAGTAAGCACTTGTCCGCGATCTAAAATCATGTTGCTTAGCCTATAGAATCCAAGTATTTTTTAGCGGTTAAACGACGTTTTCCTCAGTAGGTAGGCTAGGCGGGTTCTGGACCAACGCGTGTTAGTGCACACGTACACGCACGCACACACACGCACCCTCCCGTGTCCGTGTGAGGGTGGTAGAGGGGGAGTCACGCTCGCGGACTCCTGACGTCACCCTCAAAATGGCGTCACCCACCCTCAAAATGGCGTCATACACCTCGAATTGACGTCACACTCCCTTGAATTGACGTCACACACCCTTGAATTGACGTCACACTCCCTTGAATTGACGTCACACACCCTTGAATTGACGTCACACTCCCTTGAATTAACGTCACATACCCTTAAATTGACGTCACACACCCTCGAATTAACGTCACACATCCCGATATAAAATTCCAACCCTGTGTCAGTGCCTTCGAGAAGCTTCTCCAAGGTCATTCTCGAGGGCAGACAAATAGTTCCTGGAATTATTCGGCACCCTATGTGAATTTGATACCCCTGTACGAAGAACATGCAAGTCTATTCTTTGATAACTAATAATCCCTGGAATGACCATTGTTGGAATTTCGGGCAGTCAAACAGTTCTCAGAATTATTACTGACACCCTGAGAAGTTTTTGAGTCTGATTATTCGACACGCTGTTCTCTTCGGATCGAGTTACTTAGCCTAATGATTCTCGGAAGAATAGTTCTCGGAATAACCCCTGGAAAGATCTTTTGGAACATTCTAGAAAATTAGTGGAGGGGTTGTCAGCTATAAAAGAGCGGAAAATTCAGGGATGAAAATTAGTCTTCAACCGATCTCAGAGTAATGTAGAATAACCGACAGCGAATATAATTGAGAATAAGATTACATATACTGCTGAGAAATATTGAAGAGGTCTAATCGAAGCCAAGTCTAATCACATCACAAGCAAACTGAGGATTATCAAGCTACAACATGGACTTCACGAAGCTCAACAAAATCGGTCGGTTGGAGGAGTTTCTACCGACGAAGAAAGTGATGGATTTGGAAGTGTTCAGAGATTACCAAATCAGCAGGATCCGCAAAGTTCAGACCAAATTTGGTGTCAGATTCATGGTTGATGTGGATGACAGCTTCTCGATATTTCTACCAGCTCGGATGACGAAAGTGCTGACCGACGATGCGGATCTTCTCCAGAAGATGACGGTAGCATGTGAAGAGGATAAACTTCTGATGCGTTACCTCGGCGGACAATACAATCAAATTGAATTCAACCATGTGTAATTCACTTTGTATATTGAATTTACTTTTTCACTCTCATATATTCCTGTCATAAGCCTTTCATGAAAAACGAATGATTTTTAACCTATTTCCATGCACAAATATAATACTTCGATGTATCTGTGTGAGTAGGTGTAATAATCACGAAGGTAATAAATTCATGCAGTTATATAAAATTATTGAATATTACCAAACGTTGACCATCATCTGTATGTAAATCACACTTGAATTAAAAATAAGAATAATAAACGTATTATATGAATCCCTACAAAACCTGTCTAATATCATTTCAGTACAGGCCCTTCACCTATACATACATATCTTATAGTATTACTGTATAGAATTATAGAATAGTAAAACTGTTCATAGGATGCAAACATGATTAGGTTACGATAAGATGCTAGGTACAGTTCTTGGAATTTGTCGGCGAGGCTGACCTATAAAATGATCCTCCGTCGGTACTTACGAACCATTAACGCTCAGACTTTTGCAGTGTACACGGAAAAGGTTTTGGGACTGCTGCAGCGCCAAACGGCAGACGGTAGGCTTCCCGTGTCTGAGTAAAGGCGCTGTCTCTGCGACGGAACGCCACGTTCTCCGCGAGAACGCTGCAGTCTCCGAGACGTTGGGCTGCGATACGTTGGACGTAAGTAATACGGAAGTCCAACGTCTCGCAGACTGCAGCGTTCTCGCGAGGGAACGCAGCGTTCTCACGAAGGTACGCAGCGTTCCGTCGCAGAGACGGCGCCTGTCTTTGTATACGGGTACTCACCGTTCTGCCGCTTGGCGCTGCGGCATTCCCGAAACCTTTTCCGTGTACAATTGTTGTTAGTAATCACGCGAAAATGGACTCGGACAAATGTCGTAAACTTATCAGCATTATGCAAAATGCTTATGAAATTCTGAAAGAGAAATCATCTACTACGGAAACACAGAAGTGGATCAGATTTGGAACTCAAAACATCAGGCTATTCCTCTTTAAAAAAAAGCGTTGTAACGTTTTTTGTCAGGTTTTTTATGCCGCATAGCTAGGCTTATATATATGCTATATATATATATATATATATATATATATAGTGTAGTACATAGATATATATATATAAATATATATGTATATTAGGGTGCTTTTTTTTTTGGGACTATTTTTTTTTCTTTGCTCCCGACCCGAAATTTTGTTGAAAATGCCAAAAAAGAAATCCCCTCCAAATATTAGCCCTTAATATTAATGTTAAGTACTCGCCCAGAACGTGAGAAGATTTCCCATTTGAATAACATGTAAATTTGCATTTTTTTTTTTTTCAAATTCCTATAGCTCAGCGGCATTTTGTGCTATCATATCGCCCAAACTCGCAAATTACTCAGGATTGAGCGCTCTAAAAAAGTGCCCAGTGGGACTTAACTGTAACTCACACCGGTGTGGCAGTACAGGTCACTGAAGTCAAATTTGAAGAAATTTTTTTTTTTTTTTTTTCATTTCATTCATGGCTTAACCTACAGGTAAAATGTTGATCAGACATTTGTAGGAAATTTTATTTCCTACAAAAAAAGTCCTCTGAGCCAAATCTCTGAGATTGATGGTTCTCGAGATATTCAGCTTTTACTTTTTTAGCATGAAATTTTAATGGAATATTAAGTCAAATTTGAAAAAATATTTATTTTTTATTCCTTATTACAAATTTTTTTAATAGGTATCTATTTTTTAAGCTGCGAATGAAGAAAATGATTATAATATTTTGCGTGAATACAGTTTTTATGATATATTTAATTTATACCTAGTTTAATGACAATTCGAACGAATACCAAATATGTTAAGTATATTTGAGGTGGTTCTTTAATTACAGTCCCACCAAACGTGGGTTTCAGAGAAGATTTTGAATACTTTTCGATGGGGAAAAAATCTGAAAAAAATCAAGCATGTAGAAGATCCTCGGGAGATTGATTTTGCATAATAATGATTCAAAAAAGTTATTGACAAATTGATGGAAAAAAAAAAAACTGTTTAAGAAATTAGCAGATGACCCAACTTTTTTTTGTTGGTTAAAATTATTTTTTAATTTTTCTGAATACATATGAATTTTTTCAGAATTTTGTTAACTTTTTGAAAATTGCGTTTTGCCAGGTATTCAAGATCTTCTCTGAAACCCACGTTTGGTGGGACTGTTATTAAAGAACCACCTCAAATATACTTAACATATTTGGTATTCGTTCGAATTGTCATTAAACTAGGTATAAATTAAATATATCATAAAAACTGTATTCACGCAAAATATTATAATCATTTTCTTCATTCGCAGCTTAAAAAATAGATACCTATTAAAAAAATTTGTAATAAGGAATAAAAAATAAATATTTTTTCAAATTTGACTTAATATTCCATTGAAAATTTCATGCTAAAAAAGTAAAAGCTGAATATCTCGAGAACCATCAATCTCAGAGATTTGGCTCAGAGGACTTTTTTTGTAGGAAATAAAATTTCCTACAAATGTCTGATCAACATTTTACCTGTAGGTTAATGTGAAGTCTAGTTACATTTAGGTAATAACGCCATAGGGACTTGATTTGGCTGTGTTCAGTCCTTATAGCACCTAGGGAATTAACAGAGGCTGCGCTCACTCTGAGCAACAGGTAGGAACTGACTTCCTTCTTCTTCAAGCGTCCGTCACACTGAGAGAACGTCCTAAAGAATGTTATACGAAATAAAGAGTTACAGATAATTAAAGTGAAAGAACTAACATTTATTAACCCATTCCCATCTCATCACAACACCAAATTCAACAGGTTATGGGCCCAGAATTCGCAGATGGCTGTGATGAGATCGGATTAAAGTCAGAAAAGAAAAAGTGATAAACCACGCGGTCGGTTATAGGAGGCAGCCATTAGTTGCCACGTTTTTCTCTCAAGTTGCCGGTTCGGCTCAAGAAAAAGAAGTGTGACGTTAAGTGTAAAGTTCAAGAATAATCAGTATGGAGAAGACATACATAACCCAAGGTATTAAGTTAGAAGGTAGCTCTAATTGGAGCGTATGGAAATTCCAGTTACGGGTGTTGCTCACAGCTCTGGGCACGTTTGAAATAGTAAATGGCAGTTTGCAAAAACCCGCACCTGAATCGGCAAGTTACGCAGACTGGGTAACAAAAGACAGCAAAGCTCAGGGAGTAATAATAACACATTTAACAGAAAAGGTGATGGTGCACATAATTACATCTAAGTCGTCAGCAGACATGTGGAAAAAACTAATTACAGTTTTTGAGAGACAATCTACCGCGAGTCTCTATCTAGAGCAACAGCGTTTCTTCAATTTAAAATGTGAAGAAGACATAAGGTAAACAGCCCAGTTAGTGACCCTGTCCCAGATTGTGACCCCGACGGCACAATTTTAACTGCTATAAATACAGTTTTTGTCGAATAATAATCCAATTACCTGCTAATTAAAGAGCGTGTTTTACTTTCAATTATTGAAGAAATCCCCTTTTGTACATGAAATATTTATAATAGAAATTGACCAGTGAATAGTACAACACGCGTCTCAGTGGCTCCGCAACGACGATGCTAGACGATACTTACTAGCGACGCGGGGCACCGAATTATGAATCTTCTTCATCATGTAAGTATAAAACGACATAAAAATGGTGTCAACATCTTCAGCAGGAACCAGACTATCGATGAGATAAGAAATTATTTACCTTTTGGTCAGGTATTTGTTCAAATTCGCGGGGTCAATAAGTGCGTCACATAAATGAGGTTATGTCGCTGTTGTAGACCCTCGATCTGTCACCTGTTGCGTCGAACAATTTGCTTTATTTATTTATTCTAATTTGCCGTGAAATAATTAAAGAAGAGGATATTATAGTTTTCATTAACGGAAGAAACGAAAAAAAGAAATAAATTACAACAATGAGACTATAAAAATTTGTGTAAATCTCTAATATTTAAAATATTTTCTCACTAAAGGGGTAACATACACCTTTAAAATAATTTTTTTCAAATCACTGCTACGCTCTGAGAAAACATTCTAGTGACTCAGTTTTTCTACATTTGATAAGTGCTATTTTGATACATAGTTCATAATTTTTCCAGATTTTAGGTCCTTCGCTGAACATAGATTTAGTCCATCGAAGAAAAAGCAGTTGTCGTAGGGTACAGGTTGCTGCGTTGGATGAAATTTCTTCAACTTTCAAGGGAATATTCTGTGATTTAGTCCATCGAAGAAAAAGCAGTTGTCGTAGGGTATAGGCTGCTGCGTTGGATGAAATTTATTCAACTCTCAAGGGAATAATAATAAACCAATAATATTTTATGAATTTAAGTTTTAGACGTAGACTTTTTTTGTTGTAAGAATTTTGTTTCCATTGTTCTGGAAAAAATGTTTTGAAACCAAAAATTTCTATGTCTAAAAATTAAATTCATCAAATATTATTTAATAATTGTGTAGTGACTCTATCGTTCACATATGGTATGAATTATTTAATAATATTTCCTTGAAAGTTGAAGAAATTTCATCCAACGCAGCAACCTGTACCTTACGACAACTACTTTTTCTTCGATGGACTAAATCTATGTTCAGCGGAGGACCTGAAATCTGGAAAAATCATGAACTACGTATTAAAATGGCACTTAGCAACTGTAGAAAAACTAAGTCACTAGAATGTTTTCTCAGAGCGTAGCAGTGATTTGAAAGAAATTATTTTAAAGGTGTATATACCCAGTTAACGCTGCTGGCATATTTTTTTTTATTGTTTAATGTTTATAGTATACGTTTATAGTATATATTTAGATAATGCATTGTGAATGTTGATAGTAATAAAAAAGTCTACGCCGAAAGACTGTGTCAAAGAGGTAAAGGAAACTGCAGAGAGAGCAGCCTTGGCAATTGCATCGAAAACTCTATTGAAAGGGTATAACATGCTTTTCCCTATAAAACAGATAGCTTGACAATAGGATTAATTCTAACATGAATGATTGTGTTCTTCATTATATGTATTTTTAGGTGTGAATCAACCTCTGCTCCAAATAACAAAATTGAAGATATAATGAAGACTGCGGTGGCAGCTGATCCATTGATTCCATCGAAAGCTTCAACGATAAGGTATAAAATCCTTTTTTCCACACTACGAATGGCTTTTTCAATAAGTGTGATTAAAATATTTATTATTATGTCCTTTATTCTACCTATTATAGGCATAAAAAAAAAAATGTTTCGGAAGACAGCATCGAAGAAGTGATGGGGACTACAGAAACTGCAGACTCATCTATCGCTCCACAGACTGCTTCGAAAAGGTATAATATACATTTCATTAATACTATAAGTCGCTTTTTTTAAATTAATAATTGTATTGTATTATATAATACAACTACCAATACCAATATATAAATTTTTTATCTAATTAGGAAAAGGAGAAATGTTGAACGGGTATACACAAATGCTGATCTCGAGAAAGCCTTAGATGCGGTGAAAACGGGAATGCCTATAAAGACTGCATCGAATCTTTACAAGATTCCGAAGACGACTTTGCTCTACAAAAAGCGTGGTACCTTACCACCTGTAATAAAATCTCCTGGACCTGAATGCATACTTGGCGAAGAAAATGAACGCAACCTCGTTCTGTGGATTTTGCACATGAGTCGAAGCGGCTTTCCTGTAACTCGGGTCCAATTATTGGATAGTGTTCAACTGCTTATAAATCATCAAAAGATCGAGACTCAGTTTAAGGATAATCGCCCTGGGAGACATTGGTACGACGCTTTTAGAAAACGTCACCAGGAAATAGCTGAAAGAACGTCGCAGAATTTGACGCGCTGTCGAGCTGATTTGAGTGAGAAGAAGCTTCGAGGGTGGTTCAGTGAGGTACATAAGTATTTGGAATCGAAGTCACTCCTTGATATTGACGTTTCTCGTGTATTTAATTGCGACGAATCGGCTTTTTTTCTGAGTCCGAAGGGAGGCTCGGTATTGACCAAAAAAGGTGACAAAACGGTATACAATTTCATTAATAATGACGAAAAAGAGTGCCTGACTACGCTCATGTGTGGAAGTGCGAGCGGAGAACTCGCGCCACCGATGGTACTTTTTTCATACAAACGAATGCCCGGACATATCGCTGCACGAATGCCAAGAGACTGGGGCATCGGTCACTCGGACAGTGGGTGGATGACTGGGGAAACGTTTTTCGAGTACGTCGCGAACGTTTTTTACAGATGGTTGCTGAAGAATGAAATCGTGTTCCCAGTCGTACTGTTTGTAGACGGGCATACTTCGCATTTGACCATGGCATTAAGCGATTTTTGTAGGGAAAAAGACATCGAGCTCGTGGCGCTATACCCAAATGCAACTCACATCTTGCAGCCGATGGACGTCGCATTTTTTCATCCCCTCAAGGGTGTGTGGGGGAATGTAGTTCGACATTGGCGACTAGAAAATAATGGTCAACGTTTAAAGCGAGAAGACTTTGCACCGCTTCTTCAGAAAGCTATCGATACTCTCGATACAAAGAGTATTCTGAAGAACGGTTTCAAAACAACTGGACTCCACCCTTTTTCGGCGGATGGAATTAACTACAAGAAGTTTTTCAAGAACGACGATAGCTCCGAAAGGATCCCTCCGGTGACTCAAACCGAAGGACCTCAGTATAAAAAATTTTTAGAGTATGTTGAGAATAATATCGAAACCAAAGTGCTGGAGATGTTCGGAGACGTCGAAGAGGAAGCAGATTGGAGTGGCGATCTGGCACATCAAAGTTTGTTCTACTTCTGGCGAAAAATTAAGGGTATTGGTAACAACGCCAACGAAGTCAGTCACGTTACTTTAGCCGACAGCAGTGTCCAAGAAGGACACGTAGATGACGAAAATGGAGTTTCGGTATTTTAACGCAATATTTTTCTTCGAGTCGTTTCAAATATCGATTGCTATTGTGACTATGAAATTTTTTACACATAATTTATTTTTACATTAAATTTATTTTTTAAACTTGATTCATTTTTACACTTGATTTATCTTTACATTTGATTTATATCGAGGCATTTTTTTATGCTGATGCCAGCTTATCAATTTCTGTACAAATAGAAAGAAGGAAACCGTGACGACCTAAACGTCACAAAAATGGCTGAGCTACTTTCAGTTGAAGACAACGTTTTGATTCTCGAAGACGAGATTTCTCAAAATCTTTCAGCAGTCGATACAGAATGTAAAACTACCGACATTACTGTCTATGAGATCGACGCAGCTGGAACGTTAGTACCGTTGGAAAATGTCAATGAAAGTGCTCAAGCAGAGACGGAGCTAATAGAATCACGAAGTCAATGCATTGACGAAAATCCGAAGGAACCGACTTCTCCAAAGCCATCAACGTCAACTTCGCAAGTTGATATTCCTCCCGGTATCAATTCGCCATTCAAGCATGTGTTTCTTTGGCCTCCCAAGAAGAAGGAGCTTCCGAAAAAAAAACAACCAATACAGAAAGTGCCAGCAGTACTTACATCCGACGAATGGATAGAATATGCCAAGGCGAAAGATGAGAAAAAAAGGAAAGAAGAAGAGGAAAAAAACGCGAGAGAAGAAGAACGTTCGAGAAAAGCACAGATGAGAAAGGAACAACAAGAGATCGCGAAAGCAGCCAAGATGGTGAAGAAAGAACAGCTGAAAATTGCGAAAATTAAGAAGAAAATTCAAAAGGAACAAGAAAAAGTCGCGATTCGAATAAAGCAAGAAGAATTAGAGCGCTCGGAAAACGAGCCAAAAAAAAAAAGACAAAAAAAACAAAAGTAAACTTCGATATTTAACTATTTTTCGTTCATTATTTTCTAGACATATGTACATATGTAATAAATAAATAAAAATAGTCGTCCACTAATTAAACATTTTTCATTGTTTATATACCTTATGTGTGTCTGTGATATTAGATGTATTGCAATTTGAAGCGTTCGTATAGGGATATTCGGAAGTGTCAGAAAGTGGGTACGCGCAGGTGTCATAAACTGGGCCACGAGAGTCATAAATCGGGTACACCCATGGGTCACAAACTGCGGCAATGGTGTTTCTCCAGTGTCAGGAACCCCGGCAGCAGAGAAGCGCTATTAAAGCAAAGATTTCATCAATAAATATTGATTGTTTCACTTTTACAATAGGTGACTCTCATTCGGAGGGCTTCAATGCACGTGTTGAAACCGTTAGTTTTCGATTTGATTGTATTACGCGTGAATAAATAGTGAAAATTCGACACCGCCGCTCTTAAAGTGTCACTAACTGGGCCGTTTACCTTAACAGTTTTTTTCTCCAAGCTAGAAGAGATCAGAGACAGAATATCCCGACTAGGTGAGACTATATCTGACAAGATGGTTATAACTAAAATTTTAACATCTTTACCAGAAAGATATAAACATTTCGTAGTCGCCTGGGAGTCTGTATCTGAGGACAAACAGAAGTTAGAAGAGTTGATGGCAAGACTGCTTACAGAAGAAGAAAGAGGCAGCAAAGAAGTGTCGGTAACAACGGAATCTTCAGCAGCTTTAACAAGCAAATCATTACCGGCAGATATAAAATGTTTCGCGTGTGGCAAAATAGGCCACGTCAAGCGAGACTGTAGAGTTCACAAGGGACAGTGCCATTACTGCAAGAAAATAGGTCACCAAATCGGTGAGTGTAGGAAGCTAAAATATAAACAAAGTAAAGACAACAAGTCGACAAGCACAAGACAAGAGGACAAGAGCAATGCCTTTGTGATGAACTACAAAGACAGTCACAACTGGTTGGTCGACACCGGTGCAAGTGAACACATGTGCCACGTGAAGAATTATTACGAAGACTATGAAAGTTTAAGTGTACACAAGAAAGTAATGCTTGGCGACGGAAGAGAACTCGACGCGGTAGGAAGTGGAACAATAAAGTTGAAAGCGTTTAATGGAATTGAGTGGATAAACACCACATTAAGTAACGTGCTATACGTACCAGATATGACCGTAAATCTTTTCTCGGTGCGAAGTGTAGTAGATCGCGGGTGTACCGTATCATTTAACAAAGACAATTGTAAAATAATGAAAGGACATGAAGTAGCTGCAGTGGGTTATAGAAGTCAGAAATTATATGTTATGTGTTTTAATAATAAAGAGAGTGCGGCAGTTGGACATGTAAATGAAAGTCTGTTCGAATGGCATAGGAAACTAGGCCATCAAAACTTTGATCATGTGAAACAGATATTGCAAAGAAACAAAATAGTGTTTAAAGATGAACAGAAAGAGTGCGAAAGTTGCCTGAAGGGTAAAATGACGAGAACGTCATTCAAGCGGAGTGAAACAGCAACTAAAAGGACAGGAGAGCTAATACACATGGACGTATGCGGTCCTATGGAGGACACGTCAATCGGAGGTTCACGTTTCTTTTTACTTATCAAAGACGATTTTTCAGGCTACAGATTTGTCTATTTCTTAAAAAATAAGTCAGAAGTAACAGGTAAAGTAAAAAGTTTCTTAAGTTTAGCTGAGCAGGATACAGGTAACAGAGTAAAGACCATAAGAACTGACAACGGCGGAGAATTCATCAACCGGGAAATGAAGAAGGTGCTCGAAGAGAAAGGAATCAGGCACCAAACGACAGTCGTATATACTCCCGAACAAAATGGCAAAGCGGAGCGGGATAACCGCACCATCGTGGAAGCTGCACGATCAATGATTCTGGAAAACAACATGGACAAGAAGTTTTGGGCGGAAGCTGTAAATACAGCGACGTATGTACTCAACAGAACTGGTAAAAGTAGTTCGACTAAAAATAAAACTCCTTATGAGTTATGGCACAATAAGACATATGATTTATCAAATTTAAGAATATTCGGTTTGAATGTATTTGTGCATGTACCAAAACAGCAACGACAAAAGTGGGACTCAAAAGGAATTCAAGGCATTTTAGTGGGGTACGAAGAAAATATCAAAGGTTACAGAGTTTACTTTCCAGAATCAAATAAAGTAGAAGTCAAACGCGACATTACCTTCGTACGTAGTCAAGTAGAGTCCGAAGTTAAAGGTATCTTGATTGATCTGTCAGAAACAAGTGAAGCCGAAGAAAACCCTCAACAACAGTATCCTGGAGAAGATAGCGACAACGATGAAGACATCAAATCCGACAGCAGTGTCTTTGAAGATTGTGGAACAGCATCAAGTGATACAAGTGAGTTAAGTGGATCAGATGATCAAGTAGATTTAAACAAAACTATAGTGAGAGAGCCAGGAAAACGAAAAGTAAAGCCACCCTTAAGGTTAGCAGACTATGAAACTGGTTTTTTAAGTATCGGTGAAGAACCACAAACTTTTGAACAGGCAATGAGTAGCGAACATTCAGATAAATGGAAAGATGCAATAAAGACCGAAATGAATACACTCTTGGAGAACAATACATGGACAGAAGTCAAAGCTCCAATAGGTAAACGAATAGTAGATAGTAAATGGGTATTTCGAGTAAAATCAGGTAATGAACCGGATCTTAACTTATTTAAAGCACGGTTGGTAGCCAGGGGCTTCCAACAAACCGGTATAGACGAAATGTACGATGTATATTCCCCAGTTGCAAAAATAACTACATTCAGAATTTTTTTAGCTGTAGCAAATGAACTAGGGTTACCAGTGCATCAAATGGACGTTAAAAGCGCATTCCTTTATGGCAATATAGACGAAGAAGTCTACATGAAGTTGCCAGAAAATCTAGTCTTGAAGCAAGGAGTTATATGTAAATTAAATAAGTCTATATACGGGCTTAAAAAGTCTCCAAAATACTGGAACATGAAGTTCGATGAAGAAATCTGTAAACAAGGGTTTGTTAGATCCGAAAATAATTTTTGTCTATACACAAACTGTAACAAAAATCATAAAACTTTCCTATTATTATTTGTAGATGACATTCTAATTTTTGGATCAAATCAAGGAAAGGTACTAGAACTAAAAAATCAATTGAAGCAAACCTTTGCTATGAAAGATTTAGGCTTAGTAACAAATTATCTAGGAATTAGCGTTGTGCAAGATTTAGAAAATGGGGAAACAAAATTAAACCAAACAAGCTACTTGAAAGCAATACTGAACAAGTTTGGCATGGAAGATTGTAAACCCAAAGATACCCCTATGGAAAATAAATTTAAGTACAATAAGCCCACTGAAAGTGATAATTACTATGAAGCAAAATGCAGACAATTAATTGGGTGTTTGATGTATGCAATGACTGCAACAAGGCCAGATTTATGCGTAAGCGTAACCTTTTTAAGTAGATATCAAAACTTTGCAAGTCGAGAATTATACATGGCATTAAAAAGAGTTTTGCGATACATCAAGCACACACTGCACTTGCAACTAGTCTTTAAGAAAAATCAAAATACAAGCATTTTGCATGGGTTCTCAGATGCAGATTGGGGAACCGATGCAAACGACCGAAAATCCACAACTGGATTTATTTTTAAATTGTTTGGAAATGTAATAACTTGGTCGTCACGAAAGCAATCATCTGTGAGTCTATCTTCGACTGAAGCAGAATGCATTGCACTAACTTCTACTGTAGTTGAAGCGTGCTGGTTACTAAAACTATTAAATGATTTTGGTATACAAAACAAGAGTCCAGTACGCATAAATGTAGACAATCAGGCGGCCATAAAATTGGGAAATAATCCGGAGAACAACAAAAGGGTAAAACACATTGATATAAAGTTAAGCTTTATTAAACAAAACATTGAAGAAAATGAAATTACCCTCAGTTATCTACCTACTGCAGAACAGTTGGCGGATTATTTCACAAAACCATTAGGTAAAGATAAGTTTGTAAAGTTTAGAAATATGTTAAATATGTTGATAAAATAAATAATAAAAAAAAAAAGGTATATGTAAAAAGAATGTGCATGCAGAGATTAAGGGGGCGAAGCTCTCTCGAGCAAAAGAAATTAAAAGATGACGTTATTAAGGGGGCGTGTGAAGTCTAGTAACATTTAGGTAATAACGCCATAGGGACTTGATTTGGCTGTGTTCAGTCCTTATAGCACCTAGGGAATTAACAGAGGCTGCGCTCACTCTGAGCAACAGGTAGGAACTGACTTCCTTCTTCTTCAAGCGTCCGTCACACTGAGAGAACGTCCTAAAGAATGTTATACGAAATAAAGAGTTACAGATAATTAAAGTGAAAGAACTAACATTTATTAACCCATTCCCATCTCATCACAACACCAAATTCAACAGGTTATGGGCCCAGAATTCGCAGATGGCTGTGATGAGATCGGATTAAAGTCAGAAAAGAAAAAGTGATAAACCACGCGGTCGGTTATAGGAGGCAGCCATTAGTTGCCACGTTTTTCTCTCAAGTTGCCGGTTCGGCTCAAGAAAAAGAAGTGTGACGTTAAGTGTAAAGTTCAAGAATAATCAGTATGGAGAAGACATACATAACCCAAGGTATTAAGTTAGAAGGTAGCTCTAATTGGAGCGTATGGAAATTCCAGTTACGGGTGTTGCTCACAGCTCTGGGCACGTTTGAAATAGTAAATGGCAGTTTGCAAAAACCCGCACCTGAATCGGCAAGTTACGCAGACTGGGTAACAAAAGACAGCAAAGCTCAGGGAGTAATAATAACACATTTAACAGAAAAGGTGATGGTGCACATAATTACATCTAAGTCGTCAGCAGACATGTGGAAAAAACTAATTACAGTTTTTGAGAGACAATCTACCGCGAGTCTCTATCTAGAGCAACAGCGTTTCTTCAATTTAAAATGTGAAGAAGACATAAGGTAAACAGCCCAGTTAGTGACCCTGTCCCAGATTGTGACCCCGACGGCACAATTTTAACTGCTATAAATACAGTTTTTGTCGAATAATAATCCAATTACCTGCTAATTAAAGAGCGTGTTTTACTTTCAATTATTGAAGAAATCCCCCTTTGTACATGAAATATTTATAATAGAAATTGACCAGTGAATAGTACAACACGCGTCTCAGTGGCTCCGCAACGACGATGCTAGACGATACTTACTAGCGACGCGGGGCACCGAATTATGAATCTTCTTCATCATGTAAGTATAAAACGACATAAAAATGGTGTCAACATCTTCAGCAGGAACCAGACTATCGATGAGATAAGAAATTATTTACCTTTTGGTCAGGTATTTGTTCAAATTCGCGGGGTCAATAAGTGCGTCACATAAATGAGGTTATGTCGCTGTTGTAGACCCTCGATCTGTCACCTGTTGCGTCGAACAATTTGCTTTATTTATTTATTCTAATTTGCCGTGAAATAATTAAAGAAGAGGATATTATAGTTTTCATTAACGGAAGAAACGAAAAAAAGAAATAAATTACAACAATGAGACTATAAAAATTTGTGTAAATCTCTAATATTTAAAATATTTTCTCACTAAAGGGGTAACATACACCTTTAAAATAATTTTTTTCAAATCACTGCTACGCTCTGAGAAAACATTCTAGTGACTCAGTTTTTCTACATTTGATAAGTGCTATTTTGATACATAGTTCATAATTTTTCCAGATTTTAGGTCCTTCGCTGAACATAGATTTAGTCCATCGAAGAAAAAGCAGTTGTCGTAGGGTACAGGTTGCTGCGTTGGATGAAATTTCTTCAACTTTCAAGGGAATATTCTGTGATTTAGTCCATCGAAGAAAAAGCAGTTGTCGTAGGGTATAGGCTGCTGCGTTGGATGAAATTTATTCAACTCTCAAGGGAATAATAATAAACCAATAATATTTTATGAATTTAAGTTTTAGACGTAGACTTTTTTTGTTGTAAGAATTTTGTTTCCATTGTTCTGGAAAAAATGTTTTGAAACCAAAAATTTCTATGTCTAAAAATTAAATTCATCAAATATTATTTAATAATTGTGTAGTGACTCTATCGTTCACATATGGTATGAATTATTTAATAATATTTCCTTGAAAGTTGAAGAAATTTCATCCAACGCAGCAACCTGTACCTTACGACAACTACTTTTTCTTCGATGGACTAAATCTATGTTCAGCGGAGGACCTGAAATCTGGAAAAATCATGAACTACGTATTAAAATGGCACTTAGCAACTGTAGAAAAACTAAGTCACTAGAATGTTTTCTCAGAGCGTAGCAGTGATTTGAAAGAAATTATTTTAAAGGTGTATATACCCAGTTAACGCTGCTGGCATATTTTTTTTTATTGTTTAATGTTTATAGTATACGTTTATAGTATATATTTAGATAATGCATTGTGAATGTTGATAGTAATAAAAAAGTCTACGCCGAAAGACTGTGTCAAAGAGGTAAAGGAAACTGCAGAGAGAGCAGCCTTGGCAATTGCATCGAAAACTCTATTGAAAGGGTATAACATGCTTTTCCCTATAAAACAGATAGCTTGACAATAGGATTAATTCTAACATGAATGATTGTGTTCTTCATTATATGTATTTTTAGGTGTGAATCAACCTCTGCTCCAAATAACAAAATTGAAGATATAATGAAGACTGCGGTGGCAGCTGATCCATTGATTCCATCGAAAGCTTCAACGATAAGGTATAAAATCCTTTTTTCCACACTACGAATGGCTTTTTCAATAAGTGTGATTAAAATATTTATTATTATGTCCTTTATTCTACCTATTATAGGCATAAAAAAAAAAATGTTTCGGAAGACAGCATCGAAGAAGTGATGGGGACTACAGAAACTGCAGACTCATCTATCGCTCCACAGACTGCTTCGAAAAGGTATAATATACATTTCATTAATACTATAAGTCGCTTTTTTTAAATTAATAATTGTATTGTATTATATAATACAAATACCAATACCAATATATAAATTTTTTATCTAATTAGGAAAAGGAGAAATGTTGAACGGGTATACACAAATGCTGATCTCGAGAAAGCCTTAGATGCGGTGAAAACGGGAATGCCTATAAAGACTGCATCGAATCTTTACAAGATTCCGAAGACGACTTTGCTCTACAAAAAGCGTGGTACCTTACCACCTGTAATAAAATCTCCTGGACCTGAATGCATACTTGGCGAAGAAAATGAACGCAACCTCGTTCTGTGGATTTTGCACATGAGTCGAAGCGGCTTTCCTGTAACTCGGGTCCAATTATTGGATAGTGTTCAACTGCTTATAAATCATCAAAAGATCGAGACTCAGTTTAAGGATAATCGCCCTGGGAGACATTGGTACGACGCTTTTAGAAAACGTCACCAGGAAATAGCTGAAAGAACGTCGCAGAATTTGACGCGCTGTCGAGCTGATTTGAGTGAGAAGAAGCTTCGAGGGTGGTTCAGTGAGGTACATAAGTATTTGGAATCGAAGTCACTCCTTGATATTGACGTTTCTCGTGTATTTAATTGCGACGAATCGGCTTTTTTTCTGAGTCCGAAGGGAGGCTCGGTATTGACCAAAAAAGGTGACAAAACGGTATACAATTTCATTAATAATGACGAAAAAGAGTGCCTGACTACGCTCATGTGTGGAAGTGCGAGCGGAGAACTCGCGCCACCGATGGTACTTTTTTCATACAAACGAATGCCCGGACATATCGCTGCACGAATGCCAAGAGACTGGGGCATCGGTCACTCGGACAGTGGGTGGATGACTGGGGAAACGTTTTTCGAGTACGTCGCGAACGTTTTTTACAGATGGTTGCTGAAGAATGAAATCGTGTTCCCAGTCGTACTGTTTGTAGACGGGCATACTTCGCATTTGACCATGGCATTAAGCGATTTTTGTAGGGAAAAAGACATCGAGCTCGTGGCGCTATACCCAAATGCAACTCACATCTTGCAGCCGATGGACGTCGCATTTTTTCATCCCCTCAAGGGTGTGTGGGGGAATGTAGTTCGACATTGGCGACTAGAAAATAATGGTCAACGTTTAAAGCGAGAAGACTTTGCACCGCTTCTTCAGAAAGCTATCGATACTCTCGATACAAAGAGTATTCTGAAGAACGGTTTCAAAACAACTGGACTCCACCCTTTTTCGGCGGATGGAATTAACTACAAGAAGTTTTTCAAGAACGACGATAGCTCCGAAAGGATCCCTCCGGTGACTCAAACCGAAGGACCTCAGTATAAAAAATTTTTAGAGTATGTTGAGAATAATATCGAAACCAAAGTGCTGGAGATGTTCGGAGACGTCGAAGAGGAAGCAGATTGGAGTGGCGATCTGGCACATCAAAGTTTGTTCTACTTCTGGCGAAAAATTAAGGGTATTGGTAACAACGCCAACGAAGTCAGTCACGTTACTTTAGCCGACAGCAGTGTCCAAGAAGGACACGTAGATGACGAAAATGGAGTTTCGGTATTTTAACGCAATATTTTTCTTCGAGTCGTTTCAAATATCGATTGCTATTGTGACTATGAAATTTTTTACACATAATTTATTTTTACATTAAATTTATTTTTTAAACTTGATTCATTTTTACACTTGATTTATCTTTACATTTGATTTATATCGAGGCATTTTTTTATGCTGATGCCAGCTTATCAATTTCTGTACAAATAGAAAGAAGGAAACCGTGACGACCTAAACGTCACAAAAATGGCTGAGCTACTTTCAGTTGAAGACAACGTTTTGATTCTCGAAGACGAGATTTCTCAAAATCTTTCAGCAGTCGATACAGAATGTAAAACTACCGACATTACTGTCTATGAGATCGACGCAGCTGGAACGTTAGTACCGTTGGAAAATGTCAATGAAAGTGCTCAAGCAGAGACGGAGCTAATAGAATCACGAAGTCAATGCATTGACGAAAATCCGAAGGAACCGACTTCTCCAAAGCCATCAACGTCAACTTCGCAAGTTGATATTCCTCCCGGTATCAATTCGCCATTCAAGCATGTGTTTCTTTGGCCTCCCAAGAAGAAGGAGCTTCCGAAAAAAAAACAACCAATACAGAAAGTGCCAGCAGTACTTACATCCGACGAATGGATAGAATATGCCAAGGCGAAAGATGAGAAAAAAAGGAAAGAAGAAGAGGAAAAAAACGCGAGAGAAGAAGAACGTTCGAGAAAAGCACAGATGAGAAAGGAACAACAAGAGATCGCGAAAGCAGCCAAGATGGTGAAGAAAGAACAGCTGAAAATTGCGAAAATTAAGAAGAAAATTCAAAAGGAACAAGAAAAAGTCGCGATTCGAATAAAGCAAGAAGAATTAGAGCGCTCGGAAAACGAGCCAAAAAAAAAAAGACAAAAAAAACAAAAGTAAACTTCGATATTTAACTATTTTTCGTTCATTATTTTCTAGACATATGTACATATGTAATAAATAAATAAAAATAGTCGTCCACTAATTAAACATTTTTCATTGTTTATATACCTTATGTGTGTCTGTGATATTAGATGTATTGCAATTTGAAGCGTTCGTATAGGGATATTCGGAAGTGTCAGAAAGTGGGTACGCGCAGGTGTCATAAACTGGGCCACGAGAGTCATAAATCGGGTACACCCATGGGTCACAAACTGCGGCAATGGTGTTTCTCCAGTGTCAGGAACCCCGGCAGCAGAGAAGCGCTATTAAAGCAAAGATTTCATCAATAAATATTGATTGTTTCACTTTTACAATAGGTGACTCTCATTCGGAGGGCTTCAATGCACGTGTTGAAACCGTTAGTTTTCGATTTGATTGTATTACGCGTGAATAAATAGTGAAAATTCGACACCGCCGCTCTTAAAGTGTCACTAACTGGGCCGTTTACCTTAACAGTTTTTTTCTCCAAGCTAGAAGAGATCAGAGACAGAATATCCCGACTAGGTGAGACTATATCTGACAAGATGGTTATAACTAAAATTTTAACATCTTTACCAGAAAGATATAAACATTTCGTAGTCGCCTGGGAGTCTGTATCTGAGGACAAACAGAAGTTAGAAGAGTTGATGGCAAGACTGCTTACAGAAGAAGAAAGAGGCAGCAAAGAAGTGTCGGTAACAACGGAATCTTCAGCAGCTTTAACAAGCAAATCATTACCGGCAGATATAAAATGTTTCGCGTGTGGCAAAATAGGCCACGTCAAGCGAGACTGTAGAGTTCACAAGGGACAGTGCCATTACTGCAAGAAAATAGGTCACCAAATCGGTGAGTGTAGGAAGCTAAAATATAAACAAAGTAAAGACAACAAGTCGACAAGCACAAGACAAGAGGACAAGAGCAATGCCTTTGTGATGAACTACAAAGACAGTCACAACTGGTTGGTCGACACCGGTGCAAGTGAACACATGTGCCACGTGAAGAATTATTACGAAGACTATGAAAGTTTAAGTGTACACAAGAAAGTAATGCTTGGCGACGGAAGAGAACTCGACGCGGTAGGAAGTGGAACAATAAAGTTGAAAGCGTTTAATGGAATTGAGTGGATAAACACCACATTAAGTAACGTGCTATACGTACCAGATATGACCGTAAATCTTTTCTCGGTGCGAAGTGTAGTAGATCGCGGGTGTACCGTATCATTTAACAAAGACAATTGTAAAATAATGAAAGGACATGAAGTAGCTGCAGTGGGTTATAGAAGTCAGAAATTATATGTTATGTGTTTTAATAATAAAGAGAGTGCGGCAGTTGGACATGTAAATGAAAGTCTGTTCGAATGGCATAGGAAACTAGGCCATCAAAACTTTGATCATGTGAAACAGATATTGCAAAGAAACAAAATAGTGTTTAAAGATGAACAGAAAGAGTGCGAAAGTTGCCTGAAGGGTAAAATGACGAGAACGTCATTCAAGCGGAGTGAAACAGCAACTAAAAGGACAGGAGAGCTAATACACATGGACGTATGCGGTCCTATGGAGGACACGTCAATCGGAGGTTCACGTTTCTTTTTACTTATCAAAGACGATTTTTCAGGCTACAGATTTGTCTATTTCTTAAAAAATAAGTCAGAAGTAACAGGTAAAGTAAAAAGTTTCTTAAGTTTAGCTGAGCAGGATACAGGTAACAGAGTAAAGACCATAAGAACTGACAACGGCGGAGAATTCATCAACCGGGAAATGAAGAAGGTGCTCGAAGAGAAAGGAATCAGGCACCAAACGACAGTCGTATATACTCCCGAACAAAATGGCAAAGCGGAGCGGGATAACCGCACCATCGTGGAAGCTGCACGATCAATGATTCTGGAAAACAACATGGACAAGAAGTTTTGGGCGGAAGCTGTAAATACAGCGACGTATGTACTCAACAGAACTGGTAAAAGTAGTTCGACTAAAAATAAAACTCCTTATGAGTTATGGCACAATAAGACATATGATTTATCAAATTTAAGAATATTCGGTTTGAATGTATTTGTGCATGTACCAAAACAGCAACGACAAAAGTGGGACTCAAAAGGAATTCAAGGCATTTTAGTGGGGTACGAAGAAAATATCAAAGGTTACAGAGTTTACTTTCCAGAATCAAATAAAGTAGAAGTCAAACGCGACATTACCTTCGTACGTAGTCAAGTAGAGTCCGAAGTTAAAGGTATCTTGATTGATCTGTCAGAAACAAGTGAAGCCGAAGAAAACCCTCAACAACAGTATCCTGGAGAAGATAGCGACAACGATGAAGACATCAAATCCGACAGCAGTGTCTTTGAAGATTGTGGAACAGCATCAAGTGATACAAGTGAGTTAAGTGGATCAGATGATCAAGTAGATTTAAACAAAACTATAGTGAGAGAGCCAGGAAAACGAAAAGTAAAGCCACCCTTAAGGTTAGCAGACTATGAAACTGGTTTTTTAAGTATCGGTGAAGAACCACAAACTTTTGAACAGGCAATGAGTAGCGAACATTCAGATAAATGGAAAGATGCAATAAAGACCGAAATGAATACACTCTTGGAGAACAATACATGGACAGAAGTCAAAGCTCCAATAGGTAAACGAATAGTAGATAGTAAATGGGTATTTCGAGTAAAATCAGGTAATGAACCGGATCTTAACTTATTTAAAGCACGGTTGGTAGCCAGGGGCTTCCAACAAACCGGTATAGACGAAATGTACGATGTATATTCCCCAGTTGCAAAAATAACTACATTCAGAATTTTTTTAGCTGTAGCAAATGAACTAGGGTTACCAGTGCATCAAATGGACGTTAAAAGCGCATTCCTTTATGGCAATATAGACGAAGAAGTCTACATGAAGTTGCCAGAAAATCTAGTCTTGAAGCAAGGAGTTATATGTAAATTAAATAAGTCTATATACGGGCTTAAAAAGTCTCCAAAATACTGGAACATGAAGTTCGATGAAGAAATCTGTAAACAAGGGTTTGTTAGATCCGAAAATAATTTTTGTCTATACACAAACTGTAACAAAAATCATAAAACTTTCCTATTATTATTTGTAGATGACATTCTAATTTTTGGATCAAATCAAGGAAAGGTACTAGAACTAAAAAATCAATTGAAGCAAACCTTTGCTATGAAAGATTTAGGCTTAGTAACAAATTATCTAGGAATTAGCGTTGTGCAAGATTTAGAAAATGGGGAAACAAAATTAAACCAAACAAGCTACTTGAAAGCAATACTGAACAAGTTTGGCATGGAAGATTGTAAACCCAAAGATACCCCTATGGAAAATAAATTTAAGTACAATAAGCCCACTGAAAGTGATAATTACTATGAAGCAAAATGCAGACAATTAATTGGGTGTTTGATGTATGCAATGACTGCAACAAGGCCAGATTTATGCGTAAGCGTAACCTTTTTAAGTAGATATCAAAACTTTGCAAGTCGAGAATTATACATGGCATTAAAAAGAGTTTTGCGATACATCAAGCACACACTGCACTTGCAACTAGTCTTTAAGAAAAATCAAAATACAAGCATTTTGCATGGGTTCTCAGATGCAGATTGGGGAACCGATGCAAACGACCGAAAATCCACAACTGGATTTATTTTTAAATTGTTTGGAAATGTAATAACTTGGTCGTCACGAAAGCAATCATCTGTGAGTCTATCTTCGACTGAAGCAGAATGCATTGCACTAACTTCTACTGTAGTTGAAGCGTGCTGGTTACTAAAACTATTAAATGATTTTGGTATACAAAACAAGAGTCCAGTACGCATAAATGTAGACAATCAGGCGGCCATAAAATTGGGAAATAATCCGGAGAACAACAAAAGGGTAAAACACATTGATATAAAGTTAAGCTTTATTAAACAAAACATTGAAGAAAATGAAATTACCCTCAGTTATCTACCTACTGCAGAACAGTTGGCGGATTATTTCACAAAACCATTAGGTAAAGATAAGTTTGTAAAGTTTAGAAATATGTTAAATATGTTGATAAAATAAATAATAAAAAAAAAAAGGTATATGTAAAAAGAATGTGCATGCAGAGATTAAGGGGGCGAAGCTCTCTCGAGCAAAAGAAATTAAAAGATGACGTTATTAAGGGGGCGTGTGAAGTCTAGTAACATTTAGGTAATAACGCCATAGGGACTTGATTTGGCTGTGTTCAGTCCTTATAGCACCTAGGGAATTAACAGAGGCTGCGCTCACTCTGAGCAACAGGTAGGAACTGACTTCCTTCTTCTTCAAGCGTCCGTCACACTGAGAGAACGTCCTAAAGAATGTTATACGAAATAAAGAGTTACAGATAATTAAAGTGAAAGAACTAACATTTATTAACCCATTCCCATCTCATCACAACACCAAATTCAACAGGTTATGGGCCCAGAATTCGCAGATGGCTGTGATGAGATCGGATTAAAGTCAGAAAAGAAAAAGTGATAAACCACGCGGTCGGTTATAGGAGGCAGCCATTAGTTGCCACGTTTTTCTCTCAAGTTGCCGGTTCGGCTCAAGAAAAAGAAGTGTGACGTTAAGTGTAAAGTTCAAGAATAATCAGTATGGAGAAGACATACATAACCCAAGGTATTAAGTTAGAAGGTAGCTCTAATTGGAGCGTATGGAAATTCCAGTTACGGGTGTTGCTCACAGCTCTGGGCACGTTTGAAATAGTAAATGGCAGTTTGCAAAAACCCGCACCTGAATCGGCAAGTTACGCAGACTGGGTAACAAAAGACAGCAAAGCTCAGGGAGTAATAATAACACATTTAACAGAAAAGGTGATGGTGCACATAATTACATCTAAGTCGTCAGCAGACATGTGGAAAAAACTAATTACAGTTTTTGAGAGACAATCTACCGCGAGTCTCTATCTAGAGCAACAGCGTTTCTTCAATTTAAAATGTGAAGAAGACATAAGGTAAACAGCCCAGTTAGTGACCCTGTCCCAGATTGTGACCCCGACGGCACAATTTTAACTGCTATAAATACAGTTTTTGTCGAATAATAATCCAATTACCTGCTAATTAAAGAGCGTGTTTTACTTTCAATTATTGAAGAAATCCCCCTTTGTACATGAAATATTTATAATAGAAATTGACCAGTGAATAGTACAACACGCGTCTCAGTGGCTCCGCAACGACGATGCTAGACGATACTTACTAGCGACGCGGGGCACCGAATTATGAATCTTCTTCATCATGTAAGTATAAAACGACATAAAAATGGTGTCAACATCTTCAGCAGGAACCAGACTATCGATGAGATAAGAAATTATTTACCTTTTGGTCAGGTATTTGTTCAAATTCGCGGGGTCAATAAGTGCGTCACATAAATGAGGTTATGTCGCTGTTGTAGACCCTCGATCTGTCACCTGTTGCGTCGAACAATTTGCTTTATTTATTTATTCTAATTTGCCGTGAAATAATTAAAGAAGAGGATATTATAGTTTTCATTAACGGAAGAAACGAAAAAAAGAAATAAATTACAACAATGAGACTATAAAAATTTGTGTAAATCTCTAATATTTAAAATATTTTCTCACTAAAGGGGTAACATACACCTTTAAAATAATTTTTTTCAAATCACTGCTACGCTCTGAGAAAACATTCTAGTGACTCAGTTTTTCTACATTTGATAAGTGCTATTTTGATACATAGTTCATAATTTTTCCAGATTTTAGGTCCTTCGCTGAACATAGATTTAGTCCATCGAAGAAAAAGCAGTTGTCGTAGGGTACAGGTTGCTGCGTTGGATGAAATTTCTTCAACTTTCAAGGGAATATTCTGTGATTTAGTCCATCGAAGAAAAAGCAGTTGTCGTAGGGTATAGGCTGCTGCGTTGGATGAAATTTATTCAACTCTCAAGGGAATAATAATAAACCAATAATATTTTATGAATTTAAGTTTTAGACGTAGACTTTTTTTGTTGTAAGAATTTTGTTTCCATTGTTCTGGAAAAAATGTTTTGAAACCAAAAATTTCTATGTCTAAAAATTAAATTCATCAAATATTATTTAATAATTGTGTAGTGACTCTATCGTTCACATATGGTATGAATTATTTAATAATATTTCCTTGAAAGTTGAAGAAATTTCATCCAACGCAGCAACCTGTACCTTACGACAACTACTTTTTCTTCGATGGACTAAATCTATGTTCAGCGGAGGACCTGAAATCTGGAAAAATCATGAACTACGTATTAAAATGGCACTTAGCAACTGTAGAAAAACTAAGTCACTAGAATGTTTTCTCAGAGCGTAGCAGTGATTTGAAAGAAATTATTTTAAAGGTGTATATACCCAGTTAACGCTGCTGGCATATTTTTTTTTATTGTTTAATGTTTATAGTATACGTTTATAGTATATATTTAGATAATGCATTGTGAATGTTGATAGTAATAAAAAAGTCTACGCCGAAAGACTGTGTCAAAGAGGTAAAGGAAACTGCAGAGAGAGCAGCCTTGGCAATTGCATCGAAAACTCTATTGAAAGGGTATAACATGCTTTTCCCTATAAAACAGATAGCTTGACAATAGGATTAATTCTAACATGAATGATTGTGTTCTTCATTATATGTATTTTTAGGTGTGAATCAACCTCTGCTCCAAATAACAAAATTGAAGATATAATGAAGACTGCGGTGGCAGCTGATCCATTGATTCCATCGAAAGCTTCAACGATAAGGTATAAAATCCTTTTTTCCACACTACGAATGGCTTTTTCAATAAGTGTGATTAAAATATTTATTATTATGTCCTTTATTCTACCTATTATAGGCATAAAAAAAAAAATGTTTCGGAAGACAGCATCGAAGAAGTGATGGGGACTACAGAAACTGCAGACTCATCTATCGCTCCACAGACTGCTTCGAAAAGGTATAATATACATTTCATTAATACTATAAGTCGCTTTTTTTAAATTAATAATTGTATTGTATTATATAATACAAATACCAATACCAATATATAAATTTTTTATCTAATTAGGAAAAGGAGAAATGTTGAACGGGTATACACAAATGCTGATCTCGAGAAAGCCTTAGATGCGGTGAAAACGGGAATGCCTATAAAGACTGCATCGAATCTTTACAAGATTCCGAAGACGACTTTGCTCTACAAAAAGCGTGGTACCTTACCACCTGTAATAAAATCTCCTGGACCTGAATGCATACTTGGCGAAGAAAATGAACGCAACCTCGTTCTGTGGATTTTGCACATGAGTCGAAGCGGCTTTCCTGTAACTCGGGTCCAATTATTGGATAGTGTTCAACTGCTTATAAATCATCAAAAGATCGAGACTCAGTTTAAGGATAATCGCCCTGGGAGACATTGGTACGACGCTTTTAGAAAACGTCACCAGGAAATAGCTGAAAGAACGTCGCAGAATTTGACGCGCTGTCGAGCTGATTTGAGTGAGAAGAAGCTTCGAGGGTGGTTCAGTGAGGTACATAAGTATTTGGAATCGAAGTCACTCCTTGATATTGACGTTTCTCGTGTATTTAATTGCGACGAATCGGCTTTTTTTCTGAGTCCGAAGGGAGGCTCGGTATTGACCAAAAAAGGTGACAAAACGGTATACAATTTCATTAATAATGACGAAAAAGAGTGCCTGACTACGCTCATGTGTGGAAGTGCGAGCGGAGAACTCGCGCCACCGATGGTACTTTTTTCATACAAACGAATGCCCGGACATATCGCTGCACGAATGCCAAGAGACTGGGGCATCGGTCACTCGGACAGTGGGTGGATGACTGGGGAAACGTTTTTCGAGTACGTCGCGAACGTTTTTTACAGATGGTTGCTGAAGAATGAAATCGTGTTCCCAGTCGTACTGTTTGTAGACGGGCATACTTCGCATTTGACCATGGCATTAAGCGATTTTTGTAGGGAAAAAGACATCGAGCTCGTGGCGCTATACCCAAATGCAACTCACATCTTGCAGCCGATGGACGTCGCATTTTTTCATCCCCTCAAGGGTGTGTGGGGGAATGTAGTTCGACATTGGCGACTAGAAAATAATGGTCAACGTTTAAAGCGAGAAGACTTTGCACCGCTTCTTCAGAAAGCTATCGATACTCTCGATACAAAGAGTATTCTGAAGAACGGTTTCAAAACAACTGGACTCCACCCTTTTTCGGCGGATGGAATTAACTACAAGAAGTTTTTCAAGAACGACGATAGCTCCGAAAGGATCCCTCCGGTGACTCAAACCGAAGGACCTCAGTATAAAAAATTTTTAGAGTATGTTGAGAATAATATCGAAACCAAAGTGCTGGAGATGTTCGGAGACGTCGAAGAGGAAGCAGATTGGAGTGGCGATCTGGCACATCAAAGTTTGTTCTACTTCTGGCGAAAAATTAAGGGTATTGGTAACAACGCCAACGAAGTCAGTCACGTTACTTTAGCCGACAGCAGTGTCCAAGAAGGACACGTAGATGACGAAAATGGAGTTTCGGTATTTTAACGCAATATTTTTCTTCGAGTCGTTTCAAATATCGATTGCTATTGTGACTATGAAATTTTTTACACATAATTTATTTTTACATTAAATTTATTTTTTAAACTTGATTCATTTTTACACTTGATTTATCTTTACATTTGATTTATATCGAGGCATTTTTTTATGCTGATGCCAGCTTATCAATTTCTGTACAAATAGAAAGAAGGAAACCGTGACGACCTAAACGTCACAAAAATGGCTGAGCTACTTTCAGTTGAAGACAACGTTTTGATTCTCGAAGACGAGATTTCTCAAAATCTTTCAGCAGTCGATACAGAATGTAAAACTACCGACATTACTGTCTATGAGATCGACGCAGCTGGAACGTTAGTACCGTTGGAAAATGTCAATGAAAGTGCTCAAGCAGAGACGGAGCTAATAGAATCACGAAGTCAATGCATTGACGAAAATCCGAAGGAACCGACTTCTCCAAAGCCATCAACGTCAACTTCGCAAGTTGATATTCCTCCCGGTATCAATTCGCCATTCAAGCATGTGTTTCTTTGGCCTCCCAAGAAGAAGGAGCTTCCGAAAAAAAAACAACCAATACAGAAAGTGCCAGCAGTACTTACATCCGACGAATGGATAGAATATGCCAAGGCGAAAGATGAGAAAAAAAGGAAAGAAGAAGAGGAAAAAAACGCGAGAGAAGAAGAACGTTCGAGAAAAGCACAGATGAGAAAGGAACAACAAGAGATCGCGAAAGCAGCCAAGATGGTGAAGAAAGAACAGCTGAAAATTGCGAAAATTAAGAAGAAAATTCAAAAGGAACAAGAAAAAGTCGCGATTCGAATAAAGCAAGAAGAATTAGAGCGCTCGGAAAACGAGCCAAAAAAAAAAAGACAAAAAAAACAAAAGTAAACTTCGATATTTAACTATTTTTCGTTCATTATTTTCTAGACATATGTACATATGTAATAAATAAATAAAAATAGTCGTCCACTAATTAAACATTTTTCATTGTTTATATACCTTATGTGTGTCTGTGATATTAGATGTATTGCAATTTGAAGCGTTCGTATAGGGATATTCGGAAGTGTCAGAAAGTGGGTACGCGCAGGTGTCATAAACTGGGCCACGAGAGTCATAAATCGGGTACACCCATGGGTCACAAACTGCGGCAATGGTGTTTCTCCAGTGTCAGGAACCCCGGCAGCAGAGAAGCGCTATTAAAGCAAAGATTTCATCAATAAATATTGATTGTTTCACTTTTACAATAGGTGACTCTCATTCGGAGGGCTTCAATGCACGTGTTGAAACCGTTAGTTTTCGATTTGATTGTATTACGCGTGAATAAATAGTGAAAATTCGACACCGCCGCTCTTAAAGTGTCACTAACTGGGCCGTTTACCTTAACAGTTTTTTTCTCCAAGCTAGAAGAGATCAGAGACAGAATATCCCGACTAGGTGAGACTATATCTGACAAGATGGTTATAACTAAAATTTTAACATCTTTACCAGAAAGATATAAACATTTCGTAGTCGCCTGGGAGTCTGTATCTGAGGACAAACAGAAGTTAGAAGAGTTGATGGCAAGACTGCTTACAGAAGAAGAAAGAGGCAGCAAAGAAGTGTCGGTAACAACGGAATCTTCAGCAGCTTTAACAAGCAAATCATTACCGGCAGATATAAAATGTTTCGCGTGTGGCAAAATAGGCCACGTCAAGCGAGACTGTAGAGTTCACAAGGGACAGTGCCATTACTGCAAGAAAATAGGTCACCAAATCGGTGAGTGTAGGAAGCTAAAATATAAACAAAGTAAAGACAACAAGTCGACAAGCACAAGACAAGAGGACAAGAGCAATGCCTTTGTGATGAACTACAAAGACAGTCACAACTGGTTGGTCGACACCGGTGCAAGTGAACACATGTGCCACGTGAAGAATTATTACGAAGACTATGAAAGTTTAAGTGTACACAAGAAAGTAATGCTTGGCGACGGAAGAGAACTCGACGCGGTAGGAAGTGGAACAATAAAGTTGAAAGCGTTTAATGGAATTGAGTGGATAAACACCACATTAAGTAACGTGCTATACGTACCAGATATGACCGTAAATCTTTTCTCGGTGCGAAGTGTAGTAGATCGCGGGTGTACCGTATCATTTAACAAAGACAATTGTAAAATAATGAAAGGACATGAAGTAGCTGCAGTGGGTTATAGAAGTCAGAAATTATATGTTATGTGTTTTAATAATAAAGAGAGTGCGGCAGTTGGACATGTAAATGAAAGTCTGTTCGAATGGCATAGGAAACTAGGCCATCAAAACTTTGATCATGTGAAACAGATATTGCAAAGAAACAAAATAGTGTTTAAAGATGAACAGAAAGAGTGCGAAAGTTGCCTGAAGGGTAAAATGACGAGAACGTCATTCAAGCGGAGTGAAACAGCAACTAAAAGGACAGGAGAGCTAATACACATGGACGTATGCGGTCCTATGGAGGACACGTCAATCGGAGGTTCACGTTTCTTTTTACTTATCAAAGACGATTTTTCAGGCTACAGATTTGTCTATTTCTTAAAAAATAAGTCAGAAGTAACAGGTAAAGTAAAAAGTTTCTTAAGTTTAGCTGAGCAGGATACAGGTAACAGAGTAAAGACCATAAGAACTGACAACGGCGGAGAATTCATCAACCGGGAAATGAAGAAGGTGCTCGAAGAGAAAGGAATCAGGCACCAAACGACAGTCGTATATACTCCCGAACAAAATGGCAAAGCGGAGCGGGATAACCGCACCATCGTGGAAGCTGCACGATCAATGATTCTGGAAAACAACATGGACAAGAAGTTTTGGGCGGAAGCTGTAAATACAGCGACGTATGTACTCAACAGAACTGGTAAAAGTAGTTCGACTAAAAATAAAACTCCTTATGAGTTATGGCACAATAAGACATATGATTTATCAAATTTAAGAATATTCGGTTTGAATGTATTTGTGCATGTACCAAAACAGCAACGACAAAAGTGGGACTCAAAAGGAATTCAAGGCATTTTAGTGGGGTACGAAGAAAATATCAAAGGTTACAGAGTTTACTTTCCAGAATCAAATAAAGTAGAAGTCAAACGCGACATTACCTTCGTACGTAGTCAAGTAGAGTCCGAAGTTAAAGGTATCTTGATTGATCTGTCAGAAACAAGTGAAGCCGAAGAAAACCCTCAACAACAGTATCCTGGAGAAGATAGCGACAACGATGAAGACATCAAATCCGACAGCAGTGTCTTTGAAGATTGTGGAACAGCATCAAGTGATACAAGTGAGTTAAGTGGATCAGATGATCAAGTAGATTTAAACAAAACTATAGTGAGAGAGCCAGGAAAACGAAAAGTAAAGCCACCCTTAAGGTTAGCAGACTATGAAACTGGTTTTTTAAGTATCGGTGAAGAACCACAAACTTTTGAACAGGCAATGAGTAGCGAACATTCAGATAAATGGAAAGATGCAATAAAGACCGAAATGAATACACTCTTGGAGAACAATACATGGACAGAAGTCAAAGCTCCAATAGGTAAACGAATAGTAGATAGTAAATGGGTATTTCGAGTAAAATCAGGTAATGAACCGGATCTTAACTTATTTAAAGCACGGTTGGTAGCCAGGGGCTTCCAACAAACCGGTATAGACGAAATGTACGATGTATATTCCCCAGTTGCAAAAATAACTACATTCAGAATTTTTTTAGCTGTAGCAAATGAACTAGGGTTACCAGTGCATCAAATGGACGTTAAAAGCGCATTCCTTTATGGCAATATAGACGAAGAAGTCTACATGAAGTTGCCAGAAAATCTAGTCTTGAAGCAAGGAGTTATATGTAAATTAAATAAGTCTATATACGGGCTTAAAAAGTCTCCAAAATACTGGAACATGAAGTTCGATGAAGAAATCTGTAAACAAGGGTTTGTTAGATCCGAAAATAATTTTTGTCTATACACAAACTGTAACAAAAATCATAAAACTTTCCTATTATTATTTGTAGATGACATTCTAATTTTTGGATCAAATCAAGGAAAGGTACTAGAACTAAAAAATCAATTGAAGCAAACCTTTGCTATGAAAGATTTAGGCTTAGTAACAAATTATCTAGGAATTAGCGTTGTGCAAGATTTAGAAAATGGGGAAACAAAATTAAACCAAACAAGCTACTTGAAAGCAATACTGAACAAGTTTGGCATGGAAGATTGTAAACCCAAAGATACCCCTATGGAAAATAAATTTAAGTACAATAAGCCCACTGAAAGTGATAATTACTATGAAGCAAAATGCAGACAATTAATTGGGTGTTTGATGTATGCAATGACTGCAACAAGGCCAGATTTATGCGTAAGCGTAACCTTTTTAAGTAGATATCAAAACTTTGCAAGTCGAGAATTATACATGGCATTAAAAAGAGTTTTGCGATACATCAAGCACACACTGCACTTGCAACTAGTCTTTAAGAAAAATCAAAATACAAGCATTTTGCATGGGTTCTCAGATGCAGATTGGGGAACCGATGCAAACGACCGAAAATCCACAACTGGATTTATTTTTAAATTGTTTGGAAATGTAATAACTTGGTCGTCACGAAAGCAATCATCTGTGAGTCTATCTTCGACTGAAGCAGAATGCATTGCACTAACTTCTACTGTAGTTGAAGCGTGCTGGTTACTAAAACTATTAAATGATTTTGGTATACAAAACAAGAGTCCAGTACGCATAAATGTAGACAATCAGGCGGCCATAAAATTGGGAAATAATCCGGAGAACAACAAAAGGGTAAAACACATTGATATAAAGTTAAGCTTTATTAAACAAAACATTGAAGAAAATGAAATTACCCTCAGTTATCTACCTACTGCAGAACAGTTGGCGGATTATTTCACAAAACCATTAGGTAAAGATAAGTTTGTAAAGTTTAGAAATATGTTAAATATGTTGATAAAATAAATAATAAAAAAAAAAAGGTATATGTAAAAAGAATGTGCATGCAGAGATTAAGGGGGCGAAGCTCTCTCGAGCAAAAGAAATTAAAAGATGATGTTATTAAGGGGGCGTGTGAAGTCTAGTAACATTTAGGTAATAACGCCATAGGGACTTGATTTGGCTGTGTTCAGTCCTTATAGCACCTAGGGAATTAACAGAGGCTGCGCTCACTCTGAGCAACAGGTAGGAACTGACTTCCTTCTTCTTCAAGCGTCCGTCACACTGAGAGAACGTCCTAAAGAATGTTATACGAAATAAAGAGTTACAGATAATTAAAGTGAAAGAACTAACATTTATTAACCCATTCCCATCTCATCACAACACCAAATTCAACAGTTAAGCCATGAATGAAATGAAAAAAAAAAAAAAAAAAAATTCTTCAAATTTGACTTCAGTGACCTGTACTGCCACACCGGTGTGAGTTACAGTTAAGTCCCACTGGGCACTTTTGTAGAGCGCTCAATCCTGAGTAATTTGCGAGTTTGGGCGATATGATAGCACAAAATGCCGCTGAGCTATAGGAATTTGAAAAAAAAAAATGTAAATTTACATGTTATTCAAATGGGAAATCTTCTCACGTTCTGGGCGAGTACTTAACATTAATATGCAGGGCTAATATTTGGAGGGGATTTCTTTTTTGGCATTTTCAACAAAATTTCGGGTCGGGAGCAAAGAAAAAAAAATAGTCCCAAAAAAAAAAGCACCCTAATACAGGGTGTTACAACTAACTATGTCACCCCGACGGGTGGTGATAGGGGGGACCTTAACTAACATTTTCGATATAGGAACCCATGTCCGGAAAGTTGACGTTACCTTGATATGAGGGATTCAAAGTTTTCAGCGAACGTCTGCAACGCTTGCTCACAGGCGCGGCGAAATCGTCGAGGATTTAGAAATAATCCAAGTCTAATTCAACTATTTATTAACAACATAATGAATCTAAGGCAGTGTTCCAAATATCACAGAAAATAAGTATTTTCGTCGTTAAGGGGAGACTCCGCAGGTTTTGTTGAAAAAACCACGTTTCTGCTATTGGTATCGCGAAAAAACATCCAATCGAAAATTCCTGACAGCAATTTTTCGATTTATAATATTATGTGTCTTGAAAAAAAATGTCAACCTCCTGCGATGAAAGTGTATGCGCAGAGAACCTTTCGCATTTTCTTCGCAGTCGCTTTGCTGCAAAAGGTTTCCTGCGCATACACTTTCATCGCAGGAGGTTGACATTTTTTTTTTTTCAAGACACATAATATTATAATCATAAAATCCCTGTCAGGTATTTTCGATTGGACGTTTTTCCGTGATTTCAAGAGCAGAAACGTGGTTTTTTCAACAAAAGCTGCGGAGTCCCCACTTAATGACGAAAATACTTATTTTCTGTGATATTTGGAACACTGCGTTAGATTCATTATGTTGTTAATAAATAGTTGAATTAGACTTGGATTATTTCTAAATCCTCGACGATTTCGCCGCGCCTGTGAGCAAGCGTTGCAGGCGTTCGCTGAAAACTTTGAATCCCTCATATCAAGGTAACGTCAACTTTCCGGACATGGGTTCCTATATCGAAAATGTTAGTTAAGGTCCCCCCTATCACCACCCATCGGGGTGACATGGTTAGTTGTAACACCCTGTATATATATCTATATATATGTCTATATATACCCATATATACATATTAGGGTGGTCGTTAATATAGCTATTTCGGAATTAGATTCATTCATACCCTTCATTCGAAAGTAAAAAAAAAAAAAAAAATTTTGACCCCAAATTGAACCCTTTATCTCAATTAGAAAGGGTGCCTGTAAAGCCTTACTTTTTTGTATTGATTTTACATTACTTTCGGCTACTTTTTTATAAAATAAATATTTCGGCACCTCTTAAACGTCTTAAAAATCCATCGATCATACAGATAGTTCATAAAAACAACAAAGAAAAATACAAAAAAAAAAAAAACACAAAAAAAAATACAAAAAATACAAAAAAAATACAAAAATACAAAAAAGTAAGCCTTTACAGGCACCCTTTCTAATTGAGATAAAGGGTTCAATTTGGGGTCAAAATTTTTTTTTTTTTTTTTACTTTCGAATGAAGGGTATGAATGAATCTAATTCAGAAATAGCTATATTAACGACCACCCTAATACATATATATATATATATATACATATTAGGGTGGTCGTTAATATAGCTATTTCTGAATTAGATTCATTCATACCCTTCATTCGAAAGTAAAAAAAAAAAAAAAAATTTTGACCCCAAATTGAACCCTTTATCTCAATTAGAAAGGGTGCCTGTAAAGGCTTACTTTTTTGTATTTTTGTATTTTTTTTTGTATTTTTGTATTTTTTTTTTGTATCTTTTTTTTTTTGTATTTTTTTTTGTTGTTTTTATGAACTATCTGTATGATCGATGGATTTTTAAGCCGTTTAAGAGGTCCCGAAATATTTATTTTATAAAAAAGTAGCCGAAAGTAATGGAAAATCAATACAAAAAAGTAAGCCTTTACAGGCACCCTTTCTAATTGAGATAAAGGGTTCAATTTGGGGTAAAAATTTTTTTTTTTTTTTTTTACTTTCGAATGAAGGGGTATGAATGAATCTAATTCCGAAATAGCTATATTAACGACCACCCTAATACATATATATATATAATATATACCCATATATATATACATATATATATGTATATATATATATATGTATATGTATATATATATGCATATATATATATATATATATATATATATATTATACATATGGGGCATTCCACGCCAACTCGACCTGCCGCGGACCCTCACCATTTTTGATTTCTTTTTTCTTCGAGTATGATGGAAGAGAGGGCGAAAAATGAACGTCTGAATTATTTCAGATTTTTTGGGCCCCCGGTTCAAAAGTTGATTTTCTTTCAGGCAGAAATGTATTTGCGGATCCGTTAGTCGTACGAAAAAATCACCCAAATGAAAAAGTTTGCCAATAATATGAGGTGAAAAAAACTAATTTTTTTAGAATTTTTCAATATTCTTGGATGCTGTTTTTCCGATAAAACACTCTTAATTTGGGATTTCCACTGTGTTAGCCGTCATCGATTTTTGTTAAATTTTCACCACAAATTCTTTGTGAAAATACGAAACTTTTTAGACTATGCCGAAAGTGGTACTAGCTCTGGTTCAGATGCCAGAATCAAATGAATTTCGATTAAACTGACAATACGAGTGAAGTGGACGCACTGCAAAAACGATTTGAGCTATGTTTGACGTATTGCATTTGTATGGTACCATATCGCGTGTCTAATGGTATAAGGTCGTATCCGCCTTTTTTTTTTTTAATTTCCGACTTCTCCGAAATATCGATGTATTTTTGCGTTTCAGAAGTTTTTGGACCATTGCAAAGAGAAAAAGAAATGGCGGATACGACCTTATACCATTAATAAATGTGATGAAAAAGAATAAGTTGGTGGTAAAAGAGTGGATCCACCAAACATACGACCTTTCACCTTTATTTATTTTTGCAGGTAATTTTAATTATGAATCCATGTGTTTTGGGTACTTTCACAGTGAACGCCGAAAAAAAAAAATATACGACCTTTTACCACCAAAATCGCCTTTTTGGCGGATACGACCTTATACCATTAGACACGCGATATAGTATCATACAAATGCAATACGTCAAACATAGCTCAAATCGTTTTTGCAGTGCGTCCATTTCACTCGTATTTTCAGTTTATTCAAAATTCATTTAATTCTGGCATCTGAACCAGAGCTAGTACCACTTTCGGCATGGTCTAAAAAGTTTCGTATTTTCACAAAGAATTTGTGGTGAAAATTTAACAAAAATCGATGACGGCTAACACAGTGGAAATCCCAAATTAAGAGTGTTTTATCGGAAAAACAGCATCCAAGAATATTGAAAAATTCTAAGAAAATTAGTTTTTTTCACCTCATATTATTGGCAAACTTTTTCATTTGGGTGATTTTTTCGTACGACTAACGGATCCGCAAATACATTTCTGCCTGAAAGAAAATCAACTTTTGAACCGGGGGCCCAAAAAATCTGAAATAATTCAGACGTTCATTTTTCGCCCTCTCTTCCATCATACTCGAAGAAAAAAGAAATCAAAAATGGTGAGGGTCCGCGGCAGGTCGAGTTGGCGTGGAATGCCCCATATATATATATATATATTAGGGTGGTCCAAAAAAAACATTTTTTTGTTTTTTTAAAAGTCTTATCATCTCAAAAGTTTCGTTTGGGTATAAAACAAATTCTCCTAAAAGGGCAGCTCGATATCTCAACTCTACGAGGAGCTCAACGATTTTCTGTTTTCCCATCTAAATAACACATGAAAAATTTATTTTTTCGTTTTTTCTGCATAAAACTCCGAAAAAAAATGTTATTCCAATTTTGATGCGCATATTCTTGTAGGGAATTCAATTTTCTACAAAAAAGGTCTCATAAGGTTTTCTTGTAATCTCAACAGGTTAAAAGTTATCAGGCTTTAAACCGCTGCAACTCAATTACATTTAACCAGATATAATTTCAGAACGATTTTCAAATTTCTTCAAATGTGGAATGATTTCTGTCTAAAAATAATCTTGAACTGTCGCAAATATTTATTCATACAATCACAAATTCACAGTCTACTAATTATTTTTGTTACAATTATAGGATATTTTTTTCTACGATCAGCAACTACTTGTAACAGGACTAATAAATTTGGCCCCAAAAATGAAGAGCGAAAACAATATCTGTTACAAGTAGTTGCTGATCATAGAAAAAAAAATATCCTTATTGTAACAAAAATAATTATTTATACAGTGGGATCCCTCAATAAGCCCTCCCAAGCCGCCAAGGGGAAGTGTTTTTCCACGAAATGAGGTACCCCCACTCTGCCTTCTTCGCTAGACGCACCAATGGTTTTCCGTCTCTCTCTTTCCTCGCTACGCTATGTCTTAATAGGCGGAGTGGGGGAACGCTGCGAGCGACAAACTGGGGAAGCGGGCTTATTGAGGGAGGCCCTATTGAGGGATCGGACTGTAATTGAAAGCGTAATATTATTTTAAAAATATTGTAATTACTAATACATAAGTAGACTGTGAATTTGTGATTTTATGAATAAATATTTGCAACAGTTAGAGATTATTTTTAGACAGTTAGAAATCATTCCACATTTGAAGAAATTTGAAAATCGTTCTGAAATTATATCTGGTTAAATTTAATTGAGTTGCAGGGGTTTAAAGCCTGATAACTTTTAACCTGTTGAGATTACAAGAAAACCTTATGAGACCTTTTTTGTAGAGAATTGAATTCCCTACAAGAATATGTGCATCAAAATTGGAATAACATTTTTTTTCGGAGTTTTATGCAGAAAAAACGAAAAAATAAATTTTTCATGTGTTATTTAGATGGGAAAACGGAAAATCGTTGAGCTCCTCGTAGAGTTGAGATATCGAGCTGCCCTTTTAGGAGAATTTGTTTTATACCTAAACGAAACTTTTGAGATGATAAGGAAAAAACTTTTTTTTTTTGGACCACCCTAATATATATACCCATATATATACATATATATATATATACCCGTAGTATATATATATACCTTTCTTATAGAGCGTCAAATTTCCTACAAAAAGCTATCTTAGTTCAGGGTTGTAAAATTTTTAATGGAAAATATTTCCATTAACTCATTGAATTTAATGTTTTAATGGAAAATATTTCCATTAACCATTATATTTAATTTTTTAATGGAAAATATTTCCATTAACCATTAAATTCAATTTTTTAATGGAAAATATTTCCATTAACCATTAAATTTAATTTTTTTAATGGAAAATATTTCCATTAACCATTAAATTTAATTTTTTAATGGAAAATATTTCCATTAACCATTAAATTTAATTTTTTTGATGGAAAATATTTCCATTAACCATTAAATTTAATTTTTTAATGGAAAATATTTCCATTAACCATTAAATTTAATTTTTTTAATGGAAAATATTTCCATTAACCATTAAATTTAATTTTTTAATGGAAAATATTTCCATTAACCATTGAATTTATTTTTCTAATGGAAACTTTTTCCATCAACCATTAAATTTAATTGTTCAATGGAAAACATTTCCATTAAAAAATTGAATTTCATCATTTGATGAGAAAAATTTTCATCAATTTTTGAATATTTTTTTCTATTCGGAAAAATTCTCATCAACTGCTGGAATTTTCTGAAATTACTTTGGATCACTTTTAATTTTTAAATAGACTTGGCGGGAAAGTAGAAAGCCATTCGCTGTGTGCATGACCGTGAGCGGCTCAGGGTTGTAAAATTTTTAATGGAAAATATTTTCATTAACTCATTCCCCCACGGAAAAAATATATATACCGAGATATATCTGCAGATATATCCCGAAATATATGCCGAGATATATATATCATATATGCATAATATATCCGACATATGCAAATTTTTGCCCCTTCATATATCTACTGGATACATCCTTGGTATATATGTCCGCATATATCCTAACATATATCCTAACATATATCCTAATATATATCCAAACATATATGCAACATATATGCGACATATATGCGACATATATGCGACATATATGCGACATTAGGGTGGTCGTTGAAAAAAAAAAAAATTATTTTGGATGGCCTTCAATCGGTTCTAAACGTGAAAAAAATAGTTCTCCAATTTTTTCAGATTTTTAATTCGACTCCCTATGGACGCTATTTTCACATGAACTTTTTTTAATTCGTAAAAATCCTAATTTGAGATGGGTCTAATTTAAATGAGCGAGATTACATCGGATACGTCTTGTGATTGTATATTACACACAGCTCGAGTAAAAAAATTGAAATTATTATTTTACACATTTTAATACATTGATTAATTTATTTATTTTTAATTTTACTTTTTATCTTTTTTTTTTTCAATTTTTTTTTTTTTTTAATTCTCGCGTAAAAAAATTAAAACTCAAATGATATTGCTCAAATTGATATTGTTTAATTCAAATATAGGCTTCTTAGCGCCAAGCTTGAATATAGTCAGTGACTGTCTGTTTGAGCAATATCATTTGAGTTTTAATTTTTTTACGCGAGAATTAAAAAAAAAAAAAAAAATTAAAAAAAAAAAAAAAAAGATAAAAAGTAAAAAATTAAAAATAAATAAATTAATCAATGTATTAAAATGTGTAAAATAATAATTTCAATTTTTTTACTCGAGCTGTGTGTAATATACAATCACAAGACGTATCCGATGTAATCTCGCTGATTTAAATTAGACCCATCTCAAATTAGGATTTTTACGAATTAAAAAAAGTTCATGTGAAAATAGCGTCCATAGGGAGTCGAATTAAAAATCTGAAAAAATTGGAGAACTATTTTTTTCACGTTTAGAACCGATTGAAGGCCATCTAAAATAATTTTTTTTTTTTCAACGACCACCCTAATGTCGCATATATGTCGCATATATGTCGCATATATGTTGCATATATGTTTGGATATATATATATATTAGACCGTTTCAAAAAAAAAATCGATGGTTTTTTTTTTTGCTTCAAACAACCTAAAACGATACTTTGACATGAAAAAATAACCTCCGTGAAGAATGGGCCTTGTCCTCAAAGATTTAGAGGTGCCGCATCGGACTTTTTTTTTTTTTTATTTCATCGGGATGAAATATTATTTTTTTTCTTGATTTTTTTTTTTCTTAAAGGAAGAATCAAGTCTAGTCAAATTTTCTTTTCTAGTCTTTTGCCTGGCTGAAGACTAAGAAAGAAAAGTTAACTTGACTTGATTGACTGAGACCTGCCTCTGGAAAAAAAAAATACAAAATTAAAAAAAAAAAATATTATTTCATCCTTATGAAATAAAAAAGACAAAAGTTTGCCTGGTCTTTTGCCTGGCTAAAGACTAAAAAGGAAAAGTAAAACTCGACTTGATTGACTGAGACCTTCCTCTAACAAAAAAAAAAAAAAATTAAAAAAAATATTTGAAAAAAATTATCAAATTTTTTTTAAATGTTTGGCCAACCATTTAGAAACATATGATTGGTCAACTCCACCCGAGCGAAACGTCACACATGGACGGTTTCGCAACTGGCATAAATAGGGACACCCTGTTGGGGAGCAACCAGTATCAGGTTGTTTCTCGCCCTGATGAAGCAAACTGCAATGTTTACGAAACGTCGGCACTTAACCGTTAAACAACGCGGCTCCAACCTGGAAGCCAAGTCTCATTCAGAATCTCACCGCGAAAGCCTCAAAGACTGTAAAAAAAAAATATTTTATCCTAATGAAATAAAAAAGACAAAAGTCCGATGCGGCACCTCTAAATCTTTGAGGACAGGGCTCATTCTTCACACAGGTTATTATTTCATGTCAAAGTATCGTTTAAGGTTGTTTGAAACAAAAAAAAATACCATCGATTTTTTTTGAAACGGTCTAATATATATATTTATATTTAGGGTGTCTTGCAATTGGTCGTACAAACCTATATAGGGCGATTCCTCTGTGGAAGATAAACCGTAATTACGTAGCGAAATATTTTTGGGAGCAATAGTTCTCCAGCAATAGCAATACATAGATAAGCCAATCAGCAGCCAGTTGAGCGTATGAATAAAGATAAGTACTGAGTTAGGAAAACAACCCGCTCACAACAATCGCGAGCGACGCGTTCGCACCCGTCTTTTTTTCATCCGTCGCAGCCCGCCAGGTCCTCGGCTTCGTAGTTCTCGTTGTCCAGGTCGTTCGCTAAGTATTTCTCGTAGTCCAGGTCCTTCGCTACGTATTTCTCGTAGTCCAGAACCTTCGCTACGTATTTTTCGTTGTCCAGAACCTTCGCTACGTATTTCCCGTTGTCCAGGTCCTCAGCTTCGTGTTTCTTGTAGTCCAGGTCGTTCGCTAAGTATTTCTCGTAGTCTAGGTCCTTCGCTACGTATTTCTCGTAGTCCAGGTCCTCGGCTTCGTATTTCTTGTAGTCTAGATCGTTCGCTAAGGATTTCTCGTAGTCCAGGTCCTTGACTTCGTTTTTCTCGTAGTCCAGGTCCTTCGCTACGCATTTCTCGTAGTCCAGGACCTTCGCTACGTATTTCTCATAGTTCAGGTCCTCGGCTTCGTAGTTCTCGTTGTCCAGGTCGTTCGCTAAGTATTTCTCGTAGTCTAGGTCCTTCGCTACGTATTTCTCGTAGTCCAGGACCTTCGCTACGTATTTTTCGTTGTCCAAGTCCTCGGCTTCGTATTTCTTGTAGTTCAGGTCGTTCGCTAAGGATTTCTCGTAGTCCAGGACCTTCGCTACGTATTTTTCGTTGTCCAAGTCCTCGGCTTCGTATTTCTTGTAGTCCAAGTCGTTCGCTAAAGATTTCTCGTAGTCCAGGTCCTTGACTTCGTTTTTCTCGTAGTCCAGGTCCTTCGCTACGTATTTCTCGTAGTCCAGGACCTTCGCTACGTATTTCTCGTTGTCCAGGTCCTCGGCTTCGTGTTTCTTGTAGTCCATGTCGTTCGCTAAGGATTTCTCGTAGTCCAGGTCCTTCGCTACGTATTTCGCGTTGTTCAGGTCCTCGGCTTCGTATTTCTTGTAGTTCAGGTCGTTCGCTAAGGATTTCTTGTAGTCCAGGACCTTCGCTACGTATTTTTCGTTGTCCAAGTCCTCGGCTTCGTATTTCTTGTAGTCCGGGTCCTTCGCTACTTATTTCTCGTTGTCCAGGTCCTCGGCTTCGTATTTCTTGTAGTCCAGGTCGTTCGCTAAGTATTTAATACTTAGCGAAGAACCTGGACTGCGAGAAATACTTAGCGAAGGAACTGGACTACGAGAAATACTTGGCGAGCGACCTAGACATGAGAAATACTTAGCGAACGACCTAAACTACGAGAAGTACTTAGGGAACGACCTGGATGACGAGGAATACGAAGCGAAGACCTGGACTACGAGAAATGCTCAGCGAATGACCTGGACTACGAGAAATACTTAGCAAACGACCAGAGAATCATTTAAAAAAGCTATTGGCATCAAAATTGATAAATGGCAATAAATGAAGTTTTCACCACACCTGCACGGAAAGTACGACTTTCGCTCCCTTGCGTGAGCGGGAAGTTGTTCTTTCCGATGCAGGGGGTGGTGAAAAATAGTATACCTCACACGGGAGTGAAAAAGGCCATCCCAAACTGCGTTTTTGTCACCCTCGCCTTCGGCTCGGGTGTCAATCTCACACGCAGTTTGGGCTAGCCTACTTTCCCTCCCTAGGTGAGTAATATACTATTACTGCCTTTTACCTAAGCACGGCAGTATAGCTCTCGATTCAGCGGCCATCTGATTTATTTCTACAGGTATAATTAAAGACAACCTGCGATTAAAATGATCATAGAAGCTTGCCTATTGTGAAAAAATACGAAACTGAATCAATTCGGGCTGTTCATTAATTTTATTAATTGATTATAACGTTAAGCAGTATCGTAAATTACAATTGCGACAGCTACGTGCAACTTCATATTTAGATCATCCAAATCCCGTGGTGATTCCCGATAAACCATTTCTTTTAAGTGACCCCACAGAAAAAAATCCAGAGGCGTCAAATCCGGTGACCTTGGGGGCCATGCGACTGGACCACCACGACCGATCCACCTTTGCGGGAACTGCCCATCCAGCCAGTCGCGCACAACGCGGGCGTAATGTGCAGGCGCACCGTCTTGCTGGAAGTACATTTCCGCTCGGGCTTGCAGTGGCATATCTTCAAGGATGTCGCGTAAGTCATCATTTGAAAGTTGCAGATACCCGTCACGGTTCAATCGATTGGGCAACACCACAGGCCCGATCTAAAAACCAGAAAATATCTCATTTACATTCTTGCACTCATGAAAATGAGTGTGCACCTGGATTTTTTGAGATTTTTTTTTTTTTTTGTGTTTGAATTTCACCGCATAAAATCTAATCTCACGTACCAATTTGTTATCAATAATCCCAGCCCAGAGGTTCAATCCCCACCGGTGTTGGAAGCCTCTCGGTCGTACCAGCCTCTGGTTCTGTTCGGACCAACAATGACTATTGTGCTGGTTGAATATTCCTTCCCGATCAAATCGCGACTCATCCGTAAATAAAATCGTTTTTGCGAAATTTGGATTTGCTCGGTCCTGCTCCAGCAGCCATTGGCAGAATCCACGGCGCCGTGGAAGGTCTTCTGGTTCAAGATCTTGTACTGGTGTAAAGTGCCATGGGTGAAGATCATTATATCGTAATGTACGATGTACATTCGAATGATGCAGACCAAGGCGACGCCCGAGTTGGCGCGTGCTTGCTGTTCCATCTTCATGGATGGCGTCAAGTATCCGTTCTTCGACTCGGTATCCCTGCAGGACACGGCCGGCATCCCCACGTCTCGGATTTACTGAACCTGTCTCGGTAAAACGCCCAACGAGCTCCAAAATTGTCGAATGGCTTGGGTGACGCCGAAGCGGAAATCGCACCGCGTATTCGTTTGCAGTTGCCCTCGCCGACCGATTGCACTCTCCGTACAACATCACCATTTCCGCATATTCTTGAGGCGAATACATTTAATTAACTGCAGTCGAGTTAAATGGAGACACACGATCTAACAACTGATCGTAAAGAAAGATGTTTCCTTTTTTTTAATTTCCATGACAAAATTGCTCGTTTTTATTGTTTTAAACGACACGATAGTGGGGGTAGGGGTAGGAGCTCCGTAGGGGTTCCGATTTTTAAAAAAGGTATTGGACGACGTAAGATAATACAGCCGTGATCGGTATCATTCGAGTGTACATTGTGCATTGTGATATAACGATCTTATCTTGATGGCTGCTGGAGCAGGACCTGGCAAATCCAAATTTCGCAAAAACGATTTTATTTACGGATGAGTCGCGATTTGATCGGGAAGGAATATTCAACCAGCACAATAGTCATTGTTGGTCCGAACAGAACCAGAGGCTGGTACGACCGAGAGGCTTCCAACACCGGTGGGGATTGAACCTCTGGGCTGGGATTATTGATAACAAATTGGTACGTGAGATTAGATTTTATGCGGTGAAATTCAAACACAAAAAAAAAAAAAATCTCAAAAAATCCAGGTGCACACTCATTTTCATGAGTGCAAGAATGTAAATGAGATATTTTCTGGTTTTTAGATCGGGCCTGTGGTGTTGCCCAATCGATTGAACCGTGACGGGTATCTGCAACTTTTAAATGATGACTTACGCGACATCCTTGAAGATATGCCACTGCAAGCCCGAGCGGAAATGTACTTCCAGCAAGACGGTGCGCCTGCACATTACGCCCGCGTTGTGCGCGACTGGCTGGATGGGCAGTTCCCGCTAAGGTGGATCGGTCGTGGTGGATTTTTTTTCTGTGGGGTCACTTAAAAGAAATTGTTTATCGGGAATCACCACGGGATTTGGATGATGTAAATATGAAGTTACACGTAGCTGTCGCAACTGTGACAGACGATATGTTGGGCAGGATCCCCGACCAGGTCCTTCTAAGAGCCCGGACATGCCAACTGGCGAACGGTGGCCACTTTGAACAGCTGCTGTAATTTACGATACTGCTTAATGTTATAATTAATTAATAAAATTAATGAACAGCCCGAATTGATTCAGTTTCGTATTTTTTTCACAATGGGCAAGCTTCTGTGATCATTTTAATCGCAGGTTATCTTTAATTATACCTGTAGAAATAAATCAGATGGCCGCTGAATCGAGAGCTTTACTGCCGTGCTTAGGTAAAAGGCAGTAAACTTCATTTATTGCCATTTATCAATTTTGATGCCAATAGCTTTTTTAAATGATTCTCTGGTCGTTTGCTAAGTATTTCTCGTAGTCCAGGTCATTCGCTGAGCATTTCTCGTAGTCCAGGTCTTCGCTTCGTATTCCTCGTCATCCAGGTCGTTCCCTAAGTACTTCTCGTAGTTTAGGTCGTTCGCTAAGTATTTCTCATGTCTAGGTCGCTCGCCAAGTATTTCTCGTAGTCCAGTTCCTTCGCTAAGTATTTCTCGCAGTCCGGGTTCTTCGCTAAGTATTAAATACTTAGCGAACGACCTGGACTACAAGAAATACGAAGCCGAGGACCTGGACAACGAGAAATAAGTAGCGAAGGACCCGGACTACAAGAAATACGAAGCCGAGGACTTGGACAACGAAAAATACGTAGCGAAGGTCCTGGACTACAAGAAATCCTTAGCGAACGACCTGAACTACAAGAAATACAAAGCCGAGGACCTGAACAACGAGAAATACGTAGCGAAGGACCTGGACTACGAGAAATCCTTAGCGAACGACATGGACTACAAGAAACACGAAGCCGAGGACCTGGACAACGAGAAATACGTAGCGAAGGTCCTGGACTACGAGAAATACGTAGCGAAGGACCTGGACTACGAGAAAAACGAAGTCAAGGACCTGGACTACGAGAAATCCTTAGCGAACGACTTGGACTACAAGAAATACGAAGCCGAGGACTTGGACAACGAAAAATACGTAGCGAAGGTCCTGGACTACGAGAAATCCTTAGCAAACGACCTGAACTACAAGAAATACGAAGCCGAGGACTTGGACAACGAAAAATACGTAGCGAAGGTCCTGGACTACGAGAAATACGTAGCGAAGGACCTAGACTACGAGAAATACTTAGCGAACGACCTGGACAACGAGAACTACGAAGCCGAGGACCTGAACTACGAGAAATACGTAGCGAAGGTCCTGGACTACGAGAAATGCGTAGCGAAGGACCTGGACTACGAGAAAAACGAAGTCAAGGACCTGGACTACGAGAAATCCTTAGCGAACGATCTAGACTACAAGAAATACGAAGCCGAGGACCTGGACTACGAGAAATACGTAGCGAAGGACCTAGACTACGAGAAATACTTAGCGAACGACCTGAACTACAAGAAATACGAAGCCAAGGACCTGAACTACGAGAAATACGTAGCGAAGGTCCTGGACTACGAGAAAAACGAAGTCAAGGACCTGGACTACGAGAAATCCTTAGCGAACGATCTAGACTACAAGAAATACGAAGCCGAGGACCTGGACTACGAGAAATACGTAGCGAAGGACCTAGACTACGAGAAATACTTAGCGAACGACCTGAACTACAAGAAATACGAAGCCGAGGACCTGGACAACGAGAAATACGTAGCGAAGGACCTGGACTACGAGAAATCCTTAGCGAACGACCTGGACTACAAGAAACACGAAGCTGAGGACCTGGACAACGGGAAATACGTAGCGAAGGTTCTGGACTACGAGAAATACGTAGCGAAGGACCTGGACTACGAGAAATACTTAGCGAACGACCTGGACAACGAGAACTACGAAGCCGAGGACCTGGACTACGAGAAATACTTAAATAAAATAATTAAAAAAATAATTAAGTATTTAATACTTGAATACTTATTTTCTTCTGATTTAAAAAATTCACTTCGCTGCCTATCACCTAAGCACGGCAGTGTACAACGAGCGAGCGACCCACGGCGGGCTGCGACGGATGAAAAAAAGACGGGTGCGAACGCGTCGCTCGCGATTGTTGTGAGCGGGTTGTTTTCCTAACTCAGTACTTATCTTTATTCATACGCTCAACTGGCTGCTGATTGGCTTATCTATGTATTGCTATTGCTGGAGAACTATTGCTCCCAAAAATATTTCGCTACGTAATTACTGTTTATCTTCCACAGAGGAATCGCCCTATATAGGTTTGTACGACCAATTGCAAGACACCCTGTATATTAGGATATATGTTAGGATATATGTTAGGATATATGCGGACATATATACCAAGGATGTATCCAGTGGATATATGAAGGGGCAAAAATTTGTATATGTCGGATATATTATGCATATATGATATATATATCTCGGCATATATTTCGGGATATATCTGCAGATATATCTCGGTATATATATTTTTTCCGTGGGGGAATGAGTTAATGAAAATATTTTCCATTAAAAATTTTACAACCCTGAGCCGCTCACGGTCATGCACACAGCGAATGGCTTTCTACTTTCCCGCCAAGTATATTTAAAAATTAAAAGTGATCCAAAGTAATTTCAGAAAATTCCAGCAGTTGATGAGAATTTTTCCGAATAGAAAAAAATATTCAAAAATTGATGAAAATTTTTCTCATCAAATGATGAAATTCAATTTTTTAATGGAAATGTTTTCCATTGAACAATTAAATTTAATGGTTGATGGAAAAAGTTTCCATTAGAAAAATAAATTCAATGGTTAATGGAAATATTTTCCATTAAAAAATTAAATTTAATGGTTAATGGAAATATTTTCCATTAAAAAAATTAAATTTAATGGTTAATGGAAATATTTTCCATTAAAAAATTAAATTTAATGGTTAATGGAAATATTTTCCATTAAAAAAATTAAATTTAATGGTTAATGGAAATATTTTCCATTAAAAAATTAAATTTAATGGTTAATGGAAATATTTTCCATTGAAAAAATTAAATTTAATGGTTAATGAAAATATTTTACATTAAAAAATTGAATTTAATGGTTAATGGAAATATTTTCCATTAAAAAATTAAATTTAATGGTTAATGGAAATATTTTCCATTAAAAAATTGAATTTAATGGTTAATGAAAATGTCAATGCATTAAAAAATTTAATGCATTATTTACAACTCTGCTTACGACAACTACTTTTTCTTCGATGGACTACATTTTGGTTCAGCGGAGCACATGAAATCTGGAAAAATCATGAACTTTGTTTCAAAATAGCACTATTTACTGTAAAAAGACTGAGTCACTAGAATGTTTTCTCAGAGTGTAGCAGTGATTTGAAAAAAATGATTTATTATTTTATTATTTTTTTTTTATTATTTTGTTATCTCACGTGAAAAAAACGTCATATTCCTCATTATTATCATTAAAATTACCTAAATTAGGTAAAAAATATTTGTTTAAACAATCGTCATCGGGTACTTTGTTCTTGAGCGCGAATCTTCTGCTGGACCGTAATTCGACTGTAACTTTTTTCCTGAGGGTGAGTAAACGACACAACTTTATATCTTACCTTACATTGTCAACCTGAACTAATTTCCGACAAAATTAATTGTTTAAACAATCGTCATCGGGTACTTTGTTCTTGAGCGCGAATCTTCTGCTGGACCGTAATTCGGCTGTAACTTTTTTCCTGAGGGTGAGTAAACGACAAAACTTTATATCTTACCTTGCATTATCAACCTGAACTAATTTTCGACAAAATTAATTGTTTAAACAATCGTCATCGGGTACTTTGTTCTTGAGCGCGAATCTTCTGCTGGACCGTAATTCGACTGTAACTTTTTTCCTGAGGGTGAGTAAACGACAAAACTTTATATCTTACCTTACATTATCAACCTGAACTAATTTCCGACAAAATTAATTGTTTAAACAATCGTCATCGGGTACTTTGTTCTTGAACGCGAATCTTCTGCTGGACCGTAATTCGACTGTAACTTTTTTCCTGAGGGTGAGTAAACGACACAACTTTATATCACTCATTTTATTTTTGGAATACAGAGTATCAGTCAGATAGTTTCTCTTAAAAAATATACCAAAAATAGTTATAAAATCTTAAATATCTAAAAAGTCTAAATATTTCAAAAATAGTTATAAAATCTCAAACATCTAAAAAGTCTAAATATATCACAGTATTGAGGAGTACGGACACACTTCTATAGAGATACTGTAGAGTTTCACTGCTCACGACGCTCCCTGAAACTGTAGCGCTCACTTTTATTCGCCTGTAACAACGATTTCAGTGAAGCACAATATTCTGTCGTCGAATCTGATCCCATTGGCGCTTCTCTCGACACTTTTATTTCGGGTATGTCGATTTTTTGATCTATTAAGTGTCGCAGTTTTTCCTTCGAAACTTTCGACTTTTGTTTTCTTCTGCCAGCTGTACTCCTTGAAGACTTAATAGGCCTGCATCCTTTTAGTTTTAATAATACAGTCAACATCCACTTTCTAATGTTATTCATGTCTTTTTCATCGAAAAAGATATAAGATGAAGTGTAAATAATGTAAGCCCACGTACTTAAATGAATTCCACAGTTTCCGCTAAGCTGGTTCCCGATTCGTTGATGGGGAATATCTCGAGGACAGAATAACGTCCACTTTGTCCAGTCAAAGGCTGGCAAATTATCGCTCTTTGCTTTGTTGTGCGCAAACCATATTTTCGAAGGCGCAGTCTCGGGATAATCAAAGTTTCCATTTGCTGAATGAAGCGCGGTACCGATTGCTTCATGTTTCCTTCGAATATAAAATGTTTCGTTATTTTAAACCAATTTTCCACCGTAGAATTGGAGTCTCTTCTCAATCCGAGTCGCTGTAACACTACACCTGACCACAACGGAAAATACGGGAGGTATTCGTTCAATAAATGTCGTACGAATTTGGGAACGTAGAGATTGTTTGGTTCTTCTTGGATGTTAACTTCCACAAAATTCAATGTCATTTGGTACTCGCTTTCGAAGTGGTGATAAAATGGTGATTTCTCCCGGATTGTATTTTTACATTGCAATAGGTGCTCATTGAGCTCATCAATGTCGACCTTGCTCTTTTCGTCATTTTGGGGAATTCCTGTTTCTGCACTTTCGACTTTGGCGATTCTGGAAAAGGACTCCTTAAAACCCTCAGATTTATTCGATACACCGAACGTGATAACGATGTCTCTAAAAATGTGCACCGCTTCATCTAAAGTCGTACTATGTATCAATAATGCCATCGAATTTACTAATAATTTTCTAGCAACAGGATCTTTGGTACACTTTTCAATTTGCAGTGTGGCAGCATGAAACAAATGAGATGAGCAAATATGAATCACTGTTATAGGTCGAATATTACTACTTGGATCAACTACTTCTTGCCACCTATCATTTAAATACTCCGTGAGAGTTTTCCCGTGGAACACTTTAATACTTGCCTGGATGAGCGCGCGACTGAAGTCCATTTCCAGCTTTGAAATCACCGGCTTCTTTCGTTGGCACATTTGTTTCAATGCAAAGAAGAAGCAGTCAAGAAATAATTCGATGTAGGTTATATTATGCACGCAAGAAATGAATTCTGCAATCGGCATCGGTGAACATTCTTCACTTCCTGAAGCTACCAAGGCATAGTAATATGGCCTTTTCCCACCTTGTGGAGGAAGCTGTATAACAGACCCAGTGGCATCTAAGTAGCAAAATACATCTGTCGATTTGGCCAAATTCTTCAGATATGTTAACTGTAGTGGAGTAAAGAGGATTGTGTAAAACGGATAAAATCCATAACCCTGAATGTATCCTGAAAAATATTTGCCACTCAACTCCGGTTTAGAATCCAACTCTATTTTTAATTTACACAAAAAGTTGTGATGTTCTGTATCCAGATCGTTTCGAGCACGATGCTACTGTGAGATTTTAGCTAATAACATGGCACTGGGAGCATCATTCCTGTTACCAGCCGCTAGAACATTCTCGGCTACGGATTTTAATTCTTTTAACGCCTGTATACTTGGCGCAGTGGAGCCCATCTCGAACCCCTTACGTTTTCGTTCTTCACCTCGTATTTGACGCCGGTGAACTTCACCTTCGTCGTGGTTGTATCTGCCATATTCGGAGTATTTCACGACAGTGTCGCATGCATCATCCAAATCGCTGTCGATATAAAACTTAAAACTCATGCATCCATGCATCTTACATACTGCTTGCGCATTGAATCGATGGAATCGTGTTTTCCTACATCCATAGCTGAGCGCATGCCACTCGAATTTCAACACGCAATAGGGATTGACTTTTGCAAATGCTTCTGCGAAATGGTGAGTCCAGCCTTTTGTAAAACGATGTGCACCTTTTACCCAATACTTTTTCAAGAACTCAGAAGGCAATGTTAATGTTCGAATATTGTCTCCAGGAGTGCTTCGTGTAACGGTGTAATTGACATCACCTTCAGGCATGGGATTGGTAGTGGTTAATACATTTTCCAAATCGTCAGCAACATTTTCACACTGCGAAAGACTTTCTTCGCCAAAAAAATCCGACATGATTTTTTTGTCAGAGTTATTTGATGCTTCTTCAAAGTCCTCGAGGTCATCGTAATCATTAAACCACTCATACGAGCTGTCTTCGGCAACACGTTGTTCGGCAATACACCTGTGATGGGTCGATTCACGCTCACTAGAGGATAAAATACATACACGACCTCGAGGCGACAGATGCTTAGGAGGATCATCTGTAGATACTTCACCAACTTGTTCTTTCAGCTCTTCATTATGTCGTGAATGTTGGACAACATTTTGAGGTGAATCAGGTAATTTTTCAAAGCAGAGGAGATTGAAATTTTCATCCCTTTGTACACCTTCGCTGTCATTAGAAATGCAACCCTGGAAATCCTGTTCGATAGATTCTACTGGAGTTGAGCATACTTCTGTGTTATTGTATTCGAAATCTTGAGTTGTATTTGGTTCAACTTCATTTTTTGGTTCAATGCTGGTAGGAAGAGAAAGAGTCTTTATGATCTCCGTAATCTGGTGCCGATTTTGTTGTACACGCATGTACAGAGATGCTGGTTTCATTTCATTTCCCAACCGATGAGAGAGTGTTTCCCACACAGGATGAGATCGCATTTTCAGGACATCTCCATCGAAAACATCTAATGTCTGTAGTTCGATCGAAATATCGTGATCACTTACTGTAGCTTTTCGTGGCATTTTTGAAAGTCACATACTACAACGTTACACAAATATATATTTACACAGTCCACACCGATTGCAATGTATACTTTTCAGGAACTACCGATAACGTTGGTGTTGCCGAACTTTAGGAGTGGGTCCATCGACCAAAGCAGTTACATGAAGCATGAGTCGCAGATAACTGTCGATTATTTTTCCGAGTAAATTTTTGTGTTTTGAAGTAAATGACATGAAGGGAGAAAAATATTTGAACCCCGCCGATTTCATATATTCGACGCGAAAAGTATTAAAAATCTGATACGGTCGTTTGTTTGGAATGGTAAATTGAGTGTCCACGCCAAATCTCATTCAGAAATCTTCAAAATAGTAACAGTAGTTCTATTTTAATTGTTTACTATAAAAAGTGATAACTTCTACCATCTTTAATAGTTTTAACAGAAATTGGGTATGCATACTCAATGTATCAGAACCTATTCTGAAAATAATCGAGTCATTTTGAACCAATATTTCTTGTAGCTACTTTGGTAGATGGAATCCCCTTCCCGCCTCTCAATTGTCTATTTATTGTTTCAACTCGTTTCCGAATATAAAAGTCTGCGTACACGATGCCGAGAAGCGGCGAATCGTTTCGAATCGTTACGAAGTACTCAGAAGTTTTTGGATTGTGCGGATACTACAGCAATATAATATTCGCAAATTTCGATTAACTTTATTTTAACTTTCTTTCGTATTAACACGTGAGTTTTGTTTTCCAAAAATATTATACTGCTGTTCGATTGCTGTAGTTTCCGCACGATCCAAAAACTTCTAAGCACTTCGTAACGATTTGCAACGATTCACCGCGCCGTGGCATCGTATGCGCAGACCTTAACACAGTTGGAAAAACGTATCCCACTGACCGAAAAATATTCGAAGCTGTTACGTTATAAAAGTTACACTTTCTCGTATAAATATGAATAATTGTAAATAGGTAGAATATTAACAACTTCGACAATCTGTTCAAATAAATTTGTCATGAGATATGAATATTCAGTAACAAGATATTGTTCTATTGAAACTTCGAAGGTTTTGCGTTATACTTTATGAATCAGAAACAGAATTCGCCTATTACCTGTTCATAATAACGTGAAGTTGAGTTTGAAAAAATGATTTGTAAACTCGGAAATATACATGCTTAACAACAAAGAAAAGTTTGATTGTCCAGACATATTGAAAAAAAAAAAAAAAAACACAAAATGAAGCCATACGAAGTGAATAGTTTGATTGCAAATATTAGGAATAAACGAATTCATAATTTCCGGAATAATAATTTTGGTTATACATTAAAATGTAACTTTTATTTTTTGACTGAGGTTTATGAAATTTCTGTGCAAAGCACAAGCGAATCAAACACACCGCGGAGAGAGCGGCAGACCGAGGGGTCAAAAATATGCGTCAAGGTACTTGTCCACTTTAGAATTTTCGAGAAATCGATTTTTTTGCCCTGCATTTCTTAACTACGTAGATCTTCAAAAATCACCTCCTAAAATATCGCATCACTAATGACATAAGGTCGTAAGCGCAAAAAAAAAAAAAATTTCGTTTTTTTTTTTTTTTTTGTGGTAAAACCTTTTTCATGCCATATAACATCGTTTGGGTATATCCGCCAAAAAATAATTTTTTGGCGCTTACGACCTTATGGCATTAGTGACGCGATATCTTTGAGAAATTCGAGTCATATATAGTTGTATAGTCCAGGGATAGCAGATTAACTACTTGTAAATGATAGAACTTGAAAAACTTTGAGCGCGTTTTTCTCGAAATTACTTGTTTTCAAATGGCCGACAGGCAATCTCCGAAACTACTGAACCGATTTTAATAAATCTTGGCGCGTTTTGTTTATTGACATGTTTTCTATGCCAATTCACCTCAATTTGGCCAAAAAATAAAAATATAAAATGTCAGCAAGAAAAAGATAGTGAAAAAATAAGCAGATTTTTCACTTTTTTTTTCAAACATCCGTCATTTTTTTTTTTTTTTTTTTTTTTATTAGGATTTTTTACTAAATGAGGTGAATTGGCACGTAAGAAACCTTTATTCTTACGATACTATTTGATTTTTTTGTTTCCGACTTGCCCATCCTGAGATTAACTGTCGGCCATGGAACAACATTTTTCTAAAGGCTCGACTTTGGCGCTTTCTGGATTATTTAAAAAATGAAAATGAAAAAAACAAAATTGTTTTTGTACTTGAGAAGAATTAAATAATATTTGAAAAAAGTTTCATATTATTATCTAATAAAGGAACTGAGGAATTTTTGTTTCGTAAATTTGGTTGTTTTTAGCCTTCAAAAGTGGACAACTACCTTAAATGATACAGCAAAGATTATCACGATCGGGCCTCTCTTGGAACAAAGTTATTCTACACCGTGAGATATCCGCATAACATCTACACGTTTTTCCAACTGTGAAATGTCAAAAGAATCTGTCACTGCGTGAGCACGGAACGATAATCCAACACCGAACCAAGAATTGAATTCATTTCATGAACATGGAAACAACGTCACTTAGAGAACAATTTATACCAGGGGTGCGATTCCGGATCTTTTGGCCATAGCTATGGCCGGCGGTAAGTAGTATATATATGACAACCAAGACTCATGAGAGCCAAGAATCACCTGTTCACCTGTCTGGAGTCACGACCCCCGCCTTTACCTTTATTCTCGAAGGTTCTAAGCCGCGCCTTTATGTCACATATTTCTGTCCGATTTTTCCGTCATATTTTTACGTTAGATTTTTATGGCAGATTTTGACGTCCGATTTTGACGTCCGATTTTTCCGTCCGATTTTTCCGTCCGATTTTGACGTCCGATTTTTTCCCATCCACATTAGATTTTTACGCAAATTTGTACGAGAGTTTCTACCCACGCGTTTATGTCGTTAGTGTGACAGGCACTTTAATATCTCAGATTTTGATGTGATAATCAACTGTGCCAGTCAACCATCAGATTTTTACGCAAAAATTTCTACGGGTAATCCTATTACGCAAATTTGTACGAGAGTTTCTACCCACGCGTTTATGTCGTTAGTGTGACAGGCGCTTTGAAATCTCAGATTTTTATGTGATAATCAACTGTGCCAGTCAATCATCAGATTTTTACGCAAAAATTTCTACGGGTAATCCTATACCCTGAGCGACTTATGTTATTAGTGTGACAGGCGCTTTTATATCTCAGATTTTTATGTGATAATCAACTGTGCCAGTCAATCATCAGAGTGGGGACATCGAAATCCAACCATTGCATTTAACTAGTGATAAAAAACTGGTACACATTAATTTGCTGATGGTCCAAAACAGTGAGGGCAAATCACACATTTTTACGCTAATTTCTACCGGTATAGTCTCACCTGTTATTCGCGGTATATTATCTAAAGTCCTCGGCTTCGTATCTCTTGAAGTCGTGTGTAGAGATTATTACCAGCGCCTTTAGCTTATTAACGTGACAATCCCCCTGGAGAATATGTATAGCTTATTAACGTGACAATCCCCCTGGAGAATATTTATGTGACAATCGATCGTCAGAATTTTTACGGTAGACGTACGTTAATTCCTACAGGTAATCCCACCGGTTACCCTCGGCGGGGAAATTTTTTTATCGAGTCAATTGCGAGATGTCCGATACATATAGTGCTTTGACAGTTCTAACCGATGCCTTTACCCTTGGTGGTAAAATTTTTAATAAGTCAATTGTAATACTACGCAGGTTATATACCTCGTTTCAAAATTCACAGCTATCCTACAGACTAAGAGTAGTGAAAAGGTATATGACAACAATTCATGTTATATTTTAAATATTTATTCAAAAATTATACAGACAGGTCAGGGATACTTTGCCCCTACAAACTTAGAGTAGATTCTTAAATATTGTAAGACATATGACAACAAATTTATGGTATATAATTCAAAGATTTATTTCAATATTATACAGCAGGCAGGTTAGGGATACTTCGCAATGTGAATAAAATTGGGCGAAAACGTTTAGAAACATGACGGTAGTACACGCCCCCGTCTTCAGCAACCGCTTTCAATTTTTGGAATAAGGCATCATCACTCAGCAGTCTTGCAGTTATACGTAGAGGTAGATTTTCGGTAAATGTTTCGTAAGGGGCGTCTCCACCAATAATGTCAACTACTATTCTTGTGCGCCCCGATAATGTTGTCATCTGCCGGAAACTGATGATGATATGCACACCACTAATTGATTTCTTAATTGGAAGACGTTCACCGCATAGACCCAACTGACCAATTTTAAATAACTCAGCATCGGTAAAGTTGTGGGTAGAGGAGTCCTCGACTAACTACTCAGCGTTGAACAGATTGGCATCAGATAGGTCTGCGGTAGCAGCTAAATCCATGATGTTGATCATTTTCAATAAAACTTAGAAAATCTTCTCCGGAGTTCTATTCGATGCTTACACTTCTGAATTCAGATTGCAAGTAACTCAGATTTTGAGATGGTGCCATATTCATAGTGAGCACCTAGATAAACCGGTTTTCACAGGGCTTCGAATACTTTTTTCAATACAAACCTCCTCCCACCCTGTCCGCAAAATTATCGTGAACCAATCTTACCCTTAGCATTAACGTGATCAATACGCAACGTATCGACGCTGAAGGAAATTTCTGTGAACAGGTCGAAGAACTGAAAGTTCAACTGGTTGATCAGATCTTTGAACTGTCCAGTTCTACACGTTGATCAGGTATCAGATTTTCTAAACTGATAGACCCTAAAATAATGTTGAATAAAGGTAGGCTCGACAGAAGAATTCATGTATGATTATTTATTTGCAAAAACGTGATACATTTGATAGAATTTACATATAGTTAAATTCAACTCGGTTGTATAGCCCCCCAAGATTATGCATGTGAAGGCGATTCTCATCGGCAGCCAGTATCATTTTTTGGAATAAATCCTCATCATCAATCAACACTTTTGACATGCGTGCGGGTAGAAACGCAGAAAAAGCGTTTTCCAAATCAAGGGTTATTCTTGTACCGAATCTTGTTTGCACTTTCCGCAGACCGGTGACGGGATAGTGTTTATTTACTTCAAGATCTGCCAATTTCTTCGTGGGAAGGTATTCGTCACATCGACCCACCTTGTTGATTTTAGTCAGGTCCATAGCGTTGTTCATATTAATTTTATACACTTCAATCTTCTCAAAATATGATTAAGATCTGATTTTGTCTGAATCAAAGCTTTTACTTCACCAATATTTTTCAAAAGCAGTTCGATTCGCAGTTTGAGTTCTTGTCGCTTGCGAATACTGCTCATGGGAGTATTAGTTGAAGATTGACATTTAGTATTAAAATTCAGAGCCTTTTATACCTAGCCAACAGGTGATCTCATATTCAGTTTTGATCTATGAAGGAGCGCCCATTTCTTCAATAATAATACGCGGTTTACAGCGCAATGCATATGATGATCGCTACACCTAAGTTCGCGAGGGTACAAAACCCCCAATCGCTCTAGTGAGGGACAGCCGCACTTCTCTATGTTAACAAATTTAGCTTTGCTCAACTTCGACAACTGCACACATGTGTAATAATTTTGGGCATAGTACACGTACTCTTCTGATTCTTTCACATGTTTCACAATAAATTCTTTAAGATTAGTGTAAGGAGCCCAACCATTCCACCAGCTAATTCCATGCCATTCAGACTCCATTCCCACAGCCATCCGCTGATATTCTGACAATTCGTAAATGTCGTAAGGTTCTTTAAACTTGAGGGTTATTATTTTTTCATTGTCAGCATCCACTAAGGCAATTTCCTTGACGATAAATTCAGCATTTTTCCCCATAAACCCCAACGTATCGATAAATATTTGATACATTTAAACTACTTTCAAAAAAATATTTAAATGAACAGTATATGTATTGAATGTAAGTTTTATTTTGGCACACAACATCTGTTATTCATTTTAAAAACATTTTCAATTGCACAGTCACCTGAATGGCTGCTGCACCGTGGCTGTTGTCCACATTTTATTTCATCAGCTAAATACGCTGCATCAATATTAAACAATCGTTTTAAAATTAATTTAACAGACTTATTAATTACTAAGACCGATGGAGAATTTTGTAGAACCGGGTGTACAAGATACAGCAGCCCCGAGTAGGGTATATTTCCGTCATCCCAGCTAAATCCGTGAAAAAGTTTACTCTCACGCGCTTCATGTTGGTTGTCTTTGTGTAAAACTGACCAGGGATATGGTGGTTGAAATACAAAATGCTGCAAATCGAAATTCTTTTTCAAAACTGCAATTTCTTTCACAATATAGGTATCGTTGGGCCCCGTAAACCCCTGAAGATCGACAAATGTGGGCCCCATGACGATCTATACCTTTCTACAAATAATCTGATTTGTCAAGCATTTATAGGGTCACGATCACCCCACCTTTATTCAAATCATTTTTCGAACCACATTTGTCAGCGGACTGTATTCAATAATTTTATCATGAAAAATTAGACAATACGCAGTTGTATCTGCGGGGACATTACTGTTACACTGAAACTCGAGACGTATATCTACAGACGCACTTTTTAGAGATTCATTCTGACGTGAACAATCTATTACCGCGATTGGAGCATGGCTTTCAAATGTATCTAAATCAAGCAATGGTTCCGGACTACCGGTCTCGCCGTAATACGATGCTTTGAATTTGGCATACATATTATAAAGCAAAGCGTAACGTTTTCGGGTGAAATCCAAATCTAAATTATCGTACGGATATGACTCAGAATTAAGGTATAGACGGATGTTTGTCAATTGGCAATGGTCAAATACGCTGGGATCATGAGTAAGTTTATTTCTTCGTCCCGTCTGAAGCGCCAGTATCACGTAGCGAGGTTTCTCAAATTGAACGGCTGTTTTTACGGGCCAGGTATGGTGAGTAGTTTCTTGAAGCACTGGATACTCATACAAATCCCATGAGCGAAAACTAATTTGAATCGATGTTCCACTCTCAAGAAGATGTAACAGCTCCAATTTTCGTAAATCTTCCACACTTATGTGAGGCATACGCCATTGTAATTTAGTTATCTTCAGATTTACGACTGCATTCGTGTCCCCCGCAAATATAGCATTTGAATCTGTCCTTGAACGGATTAAAACCAGTTCATGACGTGCGCTGGTAATGATTCTTTTATAATCTTCACAGAACCCGAGCAGAATGCGCAATGGTAGGCAATAATTAAAATAACCGTTATCCAATTCAACTAAATTTCCCGACAAGTTCCAATTTGCAACCTCCATGGCTTTACCCGCATTGACATTCAATGATAAATAATTTTTTATAGTAGTGCTAATTCCCACATTTTTGCATCGATCAATTTCAACCCCATTTAATTCATACTGAATTTCATCGAAAAGAAAAGCTATTGCATTATTGATGAGTTTTACATTTTTTACGGGTTTATGGACACCATCTGCATTCGGTATGGAATTTAGTAGTGTGCCCTCAATGTATAAAAAACTGTCACACGGTAAAACATACAAATCTTGCTGTTGAATTGGAATTCGTATCTCGTCATTGTTTTGATATGATGTACTGGCGTAGGGGGCATGGGCATGAACTTCAACTCGAGTTATACTGTTATCAAATACTGGTCGAGCATTAATGTTTAGCAAATTTGCCATATCTATCTTTTACATGAAATCCCAAGGATTCTAGAAAGTTGACGTTATCAGCCGTGAGCGACTGACGTACTGCGTATGGTGTTGTTTGTTTGACCAAACTTTCAATACTGAGCGATGGGGGGATGGTTACCGCATATTTGTGCACGTTCTCGTATATCAACATGGTAAAAAAAATTACTGCACTTTTACGTGCAAACGGATTGTTATCTGTTCTCCTCGAAAGTTGACCAGATCACCGTCTTGATCCACAACGCGAACTGTTATGTTGTCTATCACACGGGGACTCACGGGTAAGTAAATGACGTGGTGAGGGGACTCGGAGATTTTATACCCAGGTGGCACGTTTGCAGAAAATTCGTGGATCGTGTGTACTGGACGGTCGTTACTATATGCACCCGCCGTGATGTTACACTCGACTCGTATAATATTAACTTTCAGAATGTTGACAGGTAGATCAGATTCATGCCAGACGTTAGCTTTAAGCTGTCGCTTTGTAAAACCTAGCAGGGAGCCGAGGTTATTTTTCCCACTGAAGTCAATGTCATACTTGCACTTCAACTCACATTTTAATGTATTGTTGTTTGGACGAAGGATAATGGGGGGTGATGATTCGGAATCGTCAATTAGCTGTGTAGATAAATATCTATTCAGATCATCAATTTCGTAGGACCCGTCTGGAATAGTAATTTCTTTTCCACCATCATAATAAAATTTATTATTTGTTCCATCGACATTGGGTACTGAGTTGAAAGTTTCAAAATCTACTAATCCCAATACATATTGAGCATTCTCATATAAGACAATAGGCGGAAAATAATTTGCACTAAGAACGAATGTTGACCCCGAAAGCGTGAGCGTCAGCGACATACCGCAGTCACGTGCATACTGAACTTTGAACGTCAATGTAATTTATGTATTATCACGTAAAAAATACAAACACAGTTGCCCACAGATTGCAGAATTATATGTTTGATACTGGTCGTGATTGTATTCAATTTCCACATTATCTCCAAAATATTCAATGAATTCTTTTGGTGGAGGCAGATTTCCATAGCTATCATAATACTTGATTTTATGTCCACGTTTGACGTATGCAACCCAATGCGTGCCAGGACCATGCAAACTATCCAAATTGATAATTCCACACTCATTCGCTTGGATAGGATTTTTATTTTTACGTAGTTCAGATCGCATGAACACACCTTTGAAATACGGAATACGCATGCGTTTTGCAAACGCGAGAAGCTCGATGTTAGTTGTCGGGCCGTTTGGCAGAATGATTATCTCATTTTTGAAGTTTTTTTTTTTCCTTTACATTTTCCCACCCCACTACCCTTTTTGTAGGGATTCAGATACAGTCCGCGACCACCCTGCTCCATAGCACGATTGTGACGCTCAGTTTCAGATATTAGTCTGCGAGCGTTAGCTGCTTGATTCACAGATTTTGCGATGCCTGCGGCTCCCCCCGCTAAACTGCCTACCGCTGACAATCCCGCAAGCAATGGAACCAAGAAAGGTAAAAATCCTCCACGTTTTCCAGGTGGTAAAATTCGAGGTTTTACTCGTTCTACCCTCTTCCTCCGACGTTGTGAAACATTTTTTTTAATTTTTTGCAATTTTCCACCTGCATTTTTTTTACCTCTACCACGCTTCAATCCCGCACCCATCTTCAATTTAACCTTCATAGCACGTGATACTGCCCACGCGGCGGCTCTCTCAAGCAATGCGGCGTCTCCCGCGGTGACCCGGTGTGATGCCTGTTCTGCTAGCTTTCGGTCTGCGTTATGACGAGCTGCGAGGTCGCTACTTTTTGAATAGGCTATATCGTGCTCACGACAAGACTTGTCTAACGGGTTAATTCCTGGGTCACCTCGAGTCAGACGCTTAGCCAGATGTGTACCGGGACCACAGTACTGATAGCCTGGTATATGTAGTTCAAATGGTAATGAGTTGATAACGCGGTTCAATATACCTTGTCCGTGCGACCGTGCTCTTGATATTTACTACAATTTCTTATCTGTCGCGCGAGCCCATCAATCTGATCAATGTCTTTATTGTAATGATTTAAACACAGGCGATATTGTGCAAGGTCTGGATCACTTGTTATGTGTATTGGAAGTTTATTCCACAGTTTAGGGATCAGATTACCATAATATTGCAACAATATAACTTTAGGGATATATTTTAAGTGTTCAGTCGTGAAGAATTGATCTAACGATGAGGCTGCGTTCACATGCATTTCAAAACTGAGGTGAAAAATACCTGCGTAATCTATAAATACCCTTGATCCCATGTCAGTATTTCAATCACGAGCAAATAATGCATTTTATCAAGCAACCGTATTCGATTCGAGTCCTAAATATTGACAATAAAACAGAGGCGGACATTCCAAAGCGGCACGGTCCGCTACTACCCAATACAATTAGGTCCATAATTTGTGGACCCTCTAATTGTGGAAAGACGAATGTTGTAGTGAGTCTGCTGGAGAGTTGTAATGGAGTTCGTTTTGAGAATATTTATATCTATTCAAAGTCGTTGGAACAACCCAAGTATCGATATTTGGAAAAACTCTTATCAAATATTGAAGAAATTGGATTTTTCCCATTCTCAAACAATTGTGATGTAATACCCCCAAGCGAGTCATTACCCAACTCAGTATTTGTATTTGATGATGTGGCCTGTGACAAGCAAGACGTGGTTCGAGAATATTTTTCCATGGGAAGACATGCACACGTTGACTGTTTCTACTTGTGTCAAACATATGCACGAGTTCCCAAACACCTGATTCGTGACAACGCGAACGTTCTTGTCCTATTCAAACAAGATCGTTTGAATTTACGTCATGTCTATGATGATCACGTAAACAACGATATGACTTACGATGCATTTCAAAAACTATGTGCGATCTGCTGGTCGAAAAAATATGGGTTTATTGCGATTGTTAAGGATAGCCCCCTTCACGGGGGTCGTTACCGCAGGGGGTTCGATGAATATGTTGTTTGGTGAGCGAAGACCTTCAGTCAGCTTTTAACTTTCGAAGCATAACTATGTCGGAATTGGTCAATGAGTCTGCAACGTTTGATGAGAGCATGAAAACTAATTCCTCAAAAGTTGATGATGAAAAAGTTAAAAAAGCGATTGCACGATCGAGTAAAGCAATTCGAGCAAAATACAGAGCATTAAAAGTTAATCAAGCAGAAGCTGTCGATGCCGTGGAAAGAAACCTAGCACCAATAGTGGCCCCATTAAAAATGTTAGCTGAGAGCAGCAACATTAAGACATCGTCCAAACGAAAATCAATGCTGAAACGAAAACTTGAGCTGGACGATGAAGATGAGGATGATGATGATGATTTCAAGCAACGGCAGCATATTCGTTATAAACCGTCGAGCACTCCCAACAAAACCTTTAACGCTACACTGCAGAATGCGCCTGCTTCGATGGAGATCGGTTCTGCAGCAGATAATAATGACAGCGTTTTTGTGAACTTACAAACCGTTGCTCAATCTCATCCTGATCCATCGCCTGAAGATACTATGCGGTCAATTCTGGAAACCTCTGACGGGCGGGATCGAGCTATTGAATATATTGAGAAGAACTTTGGCGAATTGACTAAACCCTATTTTATGGGATTAATTTTTGACGCAAAAAATAATTATGATACGACTTATGGGGTTCGTTTTGCAGACGGATCCTGGTTGATGGGTGATTCCCCCTTTGATGTGGATAAAAATGATAATATTCTAATCAATAATGTGACGTACAAAGGAACTCCAGGAGTATTCGAGCTAATTTTTAAAAGAGTTCCAGCCGAAGAAGACTTCAATGAACTCGATCTCTTAAAATATAAAAGTATATTGCATGCAACCAATGCCCATAAACGCGGTTACAGTTCACGCGGACAGCTGAATGGAAGCAAAGGTTACAAATGGAAATACCGTATTTACGCGCAAATAAGCCGCACTTTTTTTCGCTTTTTCAACCTCCCAAAATCTGGGTGCGGCTTATACGCGGGTGCGGCTTATATGAGGATACAATTGCGAAATATTGAACAAAAAACGTTGGAACAGCATGGAATGACTGAGCATAGGTGTATAAGGAAACGCAATCAGTAAAAATGCCAGAAATACTTTATAACATTTTTTTATCTGAATCAAAATGGAGGAATAGGGGAACTCCCGTGATTCAAAAAGCGGTCGCGCATGCGCAAAGCAGTGTTGAAATTCGAATTTTGTCGCCGGCTTGTGTCATCTATACCCGCGGCTTATACGAGTGTAAAAACTTTTTTCCGCAAATGACCCTTCCAAAATCGGGGTGCGGCTTATACGCGGGTGCGGCTTATTTTCACGTAAATACGGTATGTAATTTCAAGATTATTTAATACCCCTGCTCGCGCCAAATCCTCTGGACATGGATTGATTCCAAACAGAATGGTTGTTACAAATCATCCTGTAGATTACGTCCATTGGGACAACCCAAATGAACTTGTTGAGAGATTACGGCTCTTAGTTGCTTCTAAAACTGCTGGGCACACAGGGCACGACAATGAGATAATGTCCATCATAGAGGAACTACGTGAGGCAGATATTATTCATAAATAGACAGAGCTCCTTCATTGTTTGTCAGTGTAGACATGTCCGTTGATAAATTCGGAAGACATCTTGATTTCAAACGTGTCCCTGTATCCAGTAATAATGGTGATAGGAATATTTTGCAAGTGAATGGAAATTTTGACTTTCGCGGTAAAAGGCTAACAAATGTGGCTCTTCCGATCGAGTCGACCGACGTAGTGAGAAAGGATTACATTGACAATAATTTTTTAACTTCTGATCATGAAGAGCATTATAATTTGAAAAACAAGCGACTAAAACAAGTGCATGCACCACTGGCTGATGGCGATGCAGTGAACAAGCAATACGTTGATGCGGTAAAAACCAGCTCGCTGCAGCTCACACAACAGGACAACCTAACACCGAAGCAGTTCGATGCAAAAACTTTTCGAATAGTTCAACTAGGCACACCTTTAGCTAACGATGACGCTGTTAACAAAAAATATGTCGACACACTTCAACAACATGTCTTCCAACCGGGTTCCGATGAAACTTGGAATTTCAGACACAAACGTGTGAAAAATGTTGGGAATCCTGTTGAGGGATTTGATGCTGTAAATAAATCATATGTTGATGAAAAAAACCTCACACCGGATGGTCATTATAGTTTAGCCGGTAAAAGACTCGTCAACGTGCATGATCCAATTTTCGTTACAGATGCAGCATCAAAATCATACGTCGACAGAGTAAATGCACAGACAAAACATTATATTGATGCGAAACCGACTATTAAACGGGTGGGTCTCATGAGTAACTTTGATTTTGAAAAAAGGTTGCTGCATAACGTGCAGACTCCTAGACAGCCTTTCGATGGTGTGAACAAAGACTACGTCGACCTGATACACGCTGAGCTCAAAACACAAATTCAACTACTTACTGTTCATATGAAAACTCATCATTAAAATGAGTAAAGAAAAATTGCAGTTAGTGAAAGAGCTGCATGCACCCGCGCGACGTAATTATCCGCGTCGAAAGGTGATCACTCGCGGTTACGATGATTTATGGCAAGCAGATCTTGTCGATATGCAACCTTATGCAAGAGTTAACAAAGGATTCAAGTACATACTCACAGTAATTGATGTTCTATCTAAATATGCGTGGGCTGTGCCACTCAAAAGTAAAAGCGCAAAAGATGTGTGTGAGGCATTTACTAACATTATATCCGGCGTTCGAAAACCTACAAATCTTCAGACTGATAATGGCAAAGAATTTTACAACACATCGTTCAAGTCTCTTTTAATTAAACATGGAATCCATCACTATTCCACGTACAGCGTTATGAAGGCATCCGTAGTTGAGCGTTGGAACAGAACCCTGAAAAACTCGATGTGGATGGCTTTTACCGCTAATGGTTCGTATGAATGGGTGAATATGCTTCAACAATTAGTCGGAGACTACAATAAACGTGTACACAGAACAATTGGGACGTCGCCGCAAAAAGTGACACGCGCTATTGCCAAGAAACTTCTCAAAACCGTATACAGCAACATAAAAATAGCCGGTCCAGCAAAGATGAAAATTGGTGACTTTGTTCGAATCAGTAAATACAAAACTGTGTTTGCTCGAGGATTTACACCCAATTGGTCTACGGAAGTATTCAAGATCATCAAAGTGCGAGTAACGAATCCAGTGACGTATTTGCTCGAAGATTCTCGTGGACAGCCTATTGTGGGGGGATTTTATGAACATGAATTAAAACTAGCTAAATATCCCGATGTGCATCTAGTGGAGAAAATTTTACGTAAAAGGGGGAATCAGGTATATGTTAAATGGTTAGGTTTTGATTCATCGCACAATTCGTGGATAAATAAGAAAAATGCTTTATAATTGTAGAACAAATGTATTTTTTAACCTTCAATAAATAACAAAAATCAATCAACTGTTACAACCTCTTCCAAATCACTTTCCGTCCCACGGGTTATACTATAATGACCCCACGGCAACGTGTCAGTGGAATTGCGAATTACATAACGTTTGGTATCGTTTGAGCTCGACGCTATTTTTGTCTCACATATTGAATATACCTTATGCAACTTTGAACGTATGGATTGCTGCTGTTTGTTCAAGTCACGGTTCGTATTAAGGCAATTCATATAATCGGCAAACGTTATTCCCCTCTGTACAACACAATTTTTTACCCCCTTGGCCTTTTTAACCTCTTTTTCATCAATTCTAATTGAATACATTTTTGATCTCAAACCCACAAACTCAGTCATTATATCCCCATTATTTTCATCTTTCATTATTCCCGGAACTTTTTTATTTTTTGGGGGGATACCATACAAATTATTTGGATTATAATCACTTGTATCAAATCTTTCAATATCGCGCTTCATTATTTCATAAATATCATCACATTTTATTTCATATATTAAACTGTCAGTGTCAGTATAGAGTAGCTTGCACTGATCTTGGAATTGCGGTCTCATATATTCGTGGTGGAACGCGTATAGGCAGGTTTTAGATAAATCTAAGATACACATCCCAACATAAATTGGTTTGAAGATTTTCACCTTCAGCCTCCGCAATTCTATTGCAACGAAATTTTCAGAAAATATTGTTCGCCGATGAAAATTTGGTTTTGCAATCAATGATTTTGCCCCATATCGCCCCTCCCACTCACTGATTAATTTTATGTCCACATGATTTCGCACATTTTCCATTGTTTTACCAAATACTGCATTATTCATTAATTTGAATAAATTCTTTTCAAAATTATTCTTGGCACGTGTACGCAAACTTGTATTTAAAGCAATATATGAACCTAGCCAAGCCGACTGCTCGAACCGTAAAATTCGATGTATTTTACATAATTTCAGACCCTGGTTCAAACACTGTTTGAGATTTCTGTAGTGAATGATGTATCGTGTTTTATTATGCAAAGTTGCAAGCAGTTTAACATCCTTTGTATTTGGAGCGTTGCTATGGGTGGGACAGAATGGTAAATCTTTATGAAGATCATGCAATTCCTTAGGGTATTCTAAATCAACTGCCAGAATATATCCTATTGAAGCGTCATCGGAAATCAGTAACACATCAAATTGCGATACATCTGCAAGCCATTCAAATTTACCAGTAGGCAAATGCTGAGACATCGCCCAACCATATAAATTATTCACATCAAAGTACATTAAATATTTTTGAGGTGCATTAACGTCGTAACATTTCATATGCCTATTATTAGCGCACGCATACCTATTTGAGCATTGACTCAAACCACCCCGTATACCGCGTTCTACAAATAATAACATATCTATATCAGTCAACAACTCCAAACAAATTTTTGTATACTTGAGCATTGCATCCCACGTCAGACCCGGGAGAGTATAATAGTATGCAGGATCCAAATCATACGTCCTCATGCAACTTTTTCTGAAACTTTCAAATACGTCTGCCAAGAGTAAAACATCTGTCTTTAGACATAAATCGCTGTATTCACCCAGCGTCTTGATGTTGAATGATTCCCAAACATTAACAGCGTGTAAATAATCCTCTTCTGAAATATTAGTATTTGTTAATCTGTTGTAAAAGTCTTCCCGCAGTGGTATAGTAGTATCATTTAGCCTTTCAAGTGAGTTCAAGTAATCATAGGGGAACACACCTTTTCGCGTCAGGAGTTTGAATTTAGCGGGAGTAATGTCATTGAAACTTTCTCCTAATATCTTCAACTCTTCAATCGTCAAATATGAACTAAGTTCGTGTAAGCTGGAATTCAAAAATTTGAATGAGTCGATGAATCTCAACTTGAAACTACTGCCCTCCTCAACCTCCTTTGTAAATGAAATGTACTTTTCTTTATTGAGCGCCAATGCTGTTACTTTCCCCTCGAATGTTGTCATGAGTTCTGTTATAATAAAATGTGCATCGTAACCAGTCATATTGTGGAGCACGATTGGAATAATCCGCTCGTCTTGATAATTCAAATTACACCCCCCATGCGCGGGACCTCTATATCGGCCAGTAAAATGACAATGATCGTGAACGCGTATGGTTGTATCAGTAAAAGGACCTCCGCATATGTGGCAGATTGTTGCGTTCCTATACTCAAAATTTTCTGCTTGAGTTAAATTATTCATTTTAACTGGGTTTTGGTAAATTGTTTCCAGGTTAGTTGCAATTGTTTGTAGTTCCTTGACAAACCATTCTGACGGGTTGACGCCTCGATATGATGCGTACCTTGATCGTGAATTATCGAATGAACAATAGAAATAATATCCAACACTGAATGCTTCATGCTTTTGGTATGCATGAGACTTCCCATCATTCAATCCTTCGGTTAATAGTTCATTCAGCAGACATTCAAAGTCTGCGTATACTATAAATGGCACAAACTCTTTGCGGATATGATTCTTGAACTGCAACCACTTAGTTTCATCATCAGGAAGCTGTATTGCACAGTCATTCAATTTACTGCAATCAATACCGTGCTTAGTCAACCGTACCTCACTATAAAACACATGTAAACACCTATCACATATGAATATTTTACCCTGATGTTTTGATATCTGTTTCGATATCAATCTGGAGAGATGTTTGATCCAACAAAAGTGTGATTTGCCCTCACTGTTTTGGACCATCAGCAAATTAATGTGTACCAGTTTTTTATCACTAGTTAAATGCAATGGTTGGATTTCGATGTCCCCACTATAACGTTTAATATTTAGAATAAAAACATTTACGGACATTGTATTGATTTTCTCAAACTTTGGTATTTGTTTGATTGTCATGGGAAAGGAAATTCCGGTCAAATTCAATATTCCTGAGAAATGTGGATACGAACTTGGTCGATCCGGATTACGCGCTGCAGGATGTAAAGCCGAAACGATTGCCCAAGCAAAGCATGCATCGTCTCGCGAACGAACATTTATCACTGCTCTTCGAACTTTAACCGCACGAGGTAATTCAACAAAATTCGATCCAATTATAGGTACACATTTATTCACATTGACTTCTAAATTAATCAATCTACTCAGTACCCAACCGCTATCCCTCTCCTGAAATTCTTCCATCTGGGTTATTATAGGTGTGACAATATGGTTAGAATACCATTCCTCCAAATTTGTTGATAAAAGCAGCTGCCTATTCGGAGTGTTAAAGCATTTTGTATCAGTTTTCTCTTTCAACAGAAATTCTCCGTTAAGCGCTGTATTTACTTTAATGCAGGTGTGTTTCCGTAGTGCATTTTTGATGCGAATGATCACCAGATATTTAGCATCTTCTAGAAATTGTTTCGGATCTATGTGTTCTATATTGATTACCAGTCCAGTGCGAATTCTTCCTTTGAATGCTGATTCAGTATCCTGCCAGCATATTCGACTGCTTCGCAGCCGCGGTGTGCTGTTTCCAATTCCTTGACCCGTCTTGACCCTTTGCTGCACTAGAACTTTGAGACTTTTCAAGCGACCAATTCTTGACTCCAGACTGTGTTTGAGTCCACATGATAAATTTGATTTTTTCAGTGCCTTCTTCAACAAACGTATAGTTACATCATAGTGGTGAATCCATCTCTCAGCTTTTTCAGGACTCCTCAAACTTGTGATCAGTCGGAACATATCCGTCAATTTATTTTCCATCTCAATTGATAAATCCGATATTGCAGCCATTTTGGAATACTTGCTCCAGCGTTTATTTCTGAATGCAGCTGTATCCAACAAGTAGTGTCGTATTTATCTTAAATGATTTTTATGTGAAGCAGCGAAACAGGTTTTCACGCTGTAACGTAGGATGACAATTGACTTGTTGATATAACAAATTTATGATCATTGCTTGTCACACGCTAGGGATTACCCATACAAATTTACGTAAAAATCTGATGATTGACTGGCACAGTTGATTATCACATAAAAATCTGAGATTTCAAAGCGCCTGTCACACTAACGACATAAACGCGTGGGTAGAAACTCTCGTACAAATTTGCGTAATAGGATTACCCGTAGAAATTTTTGCGTAAAAATCTGATGATTGACTGGCACAGTTGATTATCACATAAAAATCTGAGATATTAAAGCGCCTGTCACACTAACGACATAAACGCGTGGGTAGAAACTCTCGTACAAATTTGCGTAAAAATCTAATGTGGATGGGAAAAAATCGGACGTCAAAATCGGACGGAAAAATCGGACGGAAAAATCGGACGTCAAAATCGGACGTCAAAATCTGCCATAAAAATCTAACGTAAAAATATGACGGAAAAATCGGACAGAAATATGTGACATAAAGGCGCGGCTTAGAACCTTCGAGAATAAAGGTAAAGGCGGGGGTCGTGACTCCAGACAGGTGAACAGGTGATTCTTGGCTCTCATGAGTCTTGGTTGTCATATATATACTACTGCGGTAGCTATTAGCTACCGCCTGTTTTTGACCTCAGTCGACCCCGCGGGCCATAGCTATGGCCCGGCGTGAAATCAAAAATATGAGCGCTAACGCCTAGTCGCTGGTGGGTACCGATTATGATGATGAGTTGCGACTCTAGCGGGATTTTAATGTTTTATGCTGTTTTGTCGTGTTCATAACACTATTTGAATAATATACCGCCGCGTAAAAAAAATAAATTAATAAATTAATAAATAAATAATTAATAATAACAATTAATTATTAAATTTTCATCCATTCATTATGAATAAGTTATAGTTACAGTAGAACCTCGTTTATCCGAGGTAATGTGGGGAGGAGGTACCTCGGATGAGCGAAAACTCGGATAACACAAAAGAAGTGAAAAATTCGAAAATTTCAATCATTTTTCGTGTATTTGAACCGGTAGAATGAAATTTAATCACTAAAGTATTTACATATGTATAAGCACCATAGTAGCGATCGCAAAATACTTCACGCGTACAGTATAGGCATAGCGGCTCTATCCGTTTTATTCGAGTTTTTCCGTATTATCCGGCATACACCTCGATTAATGCGGAGTGCTCGGATCAGTCCGTTGCCTCGGATAACGCGGAGTCTCGGTTGATCGAAGGCCGGCTAAACGAGGTTCTACTGTAATAGAGTTCATAGTTTTTCATTTTTCATTAATATTTCTTAAATAAGTTCAAGTTTACATCATTTTTCTATTATTATTATATTTTATTTTTTGGATATATATATTTTTTTTTTTCGATTTTTTCAATCAAAAATGAGGTAAGTACTGATTCCTAAACCTAAATCAGTAACGTTATGAATAATCTAACGTAATCATTCAAGATTATGGTTTAATGCACAGTCACCCGTGTAGAAATTACAAACGGGAACTGGCCAATAGTTGTCCAGTTCACCCGTTTTCAATACGGGCGCTAGACAGTCGAGCTAGACAGCTACTGTCCGGAAATGTAACGCTGCACTAGACAGTTTCACTAGGCCAGTTGAACTATCCGGGTTCTGTTCAGTCTGCCCGGCTTATATTGTATTTCCCGAATTTTGTTTCTATATTATTTCAACGACACAACGTGATAAAAAAAGTTATTGAAAAATGTTGGATAGTCGAATTCGATAATTTATAATTGACCGCATGTAAATTAAAACGCATTTTCGTTGAAAAACCCGCCACCGATATATTTCTCCTAACCGGGATTTGAACCCACGTCCGCTCGCTCGTATCTATTACTAGTCAGTCGCACGCCCTATCCACTGCACCAAATTACCGATTGGTATAATCTGAATGTCTTCCTATATCCCAATAAACACAACATGGTATATTAAACGTTGAAAAAGAGTATGAACCATAAGTTTAAAAATCGTAGACGAGTAACGGATAATGTCTATCAGGATGTCCGCCCTAAAATCGTTATTTTCGACGGTTCTTCGCCGATCTTTATACGTATAGTATAAAGTCCGACGTTTATTAGTAGTAGATGCCAGCCATGGCGAGTCATAACAAATGACGTCACCCTGGCCGGAGGTCAGTGACCGGGAGGGAGTGGGGATTTGGCGTCAAAACAATGAGAGACTGTCCGATCCAAGATGGCGGCGCCCATACGCAATATTATAAACAAATATGGCGCCCGTTTTCCATTTTTTTCAAAATCCAAGATGGCTACTATTTTTTTTTCAAAAACTAAGATGGCTACTATTTTTCAAAATCAAATATGGCTACTATTTTTCAAAATCCAAGATGTCTGATCTAAGATGGCCCCGCCCATACAAACCAATATGGCGGCTTTTCCAAGATGGCTACTATTTTTTTTCTCAAAATCCAAGATGGCTACTATGCCGGCTCTGAAATAATAAATTCTTATCCTATATATATCTATACTAGCTGAAATTGATAGAAAATGACAGGGTATATGCAGGGATTGACTCAAATTATTTTCAAATATTCGTTTATTATTATTTTATCAAATCTAGTTTTTTACAAGCATATTTTATCAGATCTACTTTTTTTTTTACAATCATATTTTATTAAATCTGGTTTTTTACAAGCATCTTTTTTTTTTTTTTTTAACGTAGGTACAACAGAGCGCGCCGACCCGTCATTCGCGATCGTGAGACAAGATCGCACCCCCGCATCGGTCATTCGAGACCTACCGAATCGATTAATCAAGCCGCGATCTTCCTCGTAATTCCGGTACAATCCTCCTGACTATATCTTGACGTATTCACACCTATGAGTACCCCAGGATAGAGTCGAGAGAATCATACCAGCCTTATGAGGAAGATAACAGCCGGATTTATCGCCCGGTAGATCTTGGACGACCGATGCTTGGGTACTATCTAGTCTCACGATCCGAAATACGGGTCACATTCATACAAGACCGCAACAGATCCCGATAAGAGGTCATCCGAGGCCTACAGAATCGATGAAACGAAACTGCGATCTTCCTCGTAATCCCGCTACAAGCCTCCTGACGCTAGCTTAACCTATTCATGAATGAATACCCCAGGCTAGCGTCGGGAGAGTCATACCGACATTAAGAGGAAGACAGCAGCCTAATTCATCGATTCTGCAGATCGCGGTGACCTCTTATTGGGATCTATTTCGGTCCATATTAAGACTAGTTTTCACATTCATCCCTTATATCGAACAGACGAAACTACAGAGCGCGCTGCCCCGAGGCTCGCATCACCCGCCATTCGCAATCACGTGACTAGAGCATATCCTCGCATCGGTCATCGGAAACGTATCGAAACGATGAACCAACCAGCCTTCCTCCGCGTCAACCCAGTACAGGTGTCCTGAGACTATCTTGACATATTCATGAATGAATACCCCAGGATGGTGTCGGGACGCCTATACTGAGCTCGCGCGGAGGAGAGCAGGAAGATTTATCGTCTCGGTACACCACGGATGACCGATGTTTGGGCTTGCTCAAGTCTCGTGATTCGAATCGTGCGGGGATGAAACCCCAGGGTCAACGCGGGCTGACAGTTTATTTCTCTCACACATACCCACTTAACAATGAAACCGCGCCGACATATGCCGGTAATAATGCACACACATACTTCACTTATCAATTATAACACTCTGGCGTATGTCGGCTATGATGTAAGGTAAAAACAAACGGGTCAACTCGTGAAACACAACATTTAAATGGTCACTGCCAAATTCCGCAGCCAGCATGCCCCTGTGGAGCGCATCCTTCGCTGCTTCAGCCTCCTCGCACACCACGACACCGATCTGCTGCAGAGTGGGGGCCGTCATCTTTCTGGATCGCACGATGCTGGCAAAGCGATGAACCAGCAACTCCTTGCACTTGTCGACATTATCTACCATATCCTTCAGTTGAATGATATACTCGTCTATACAGCAAGCGATATGGCGCAGACCGTCAAATGTAACCTTCCGCATCACAATTACCGGCGAATAGGTTTTTCGTTTCTTCCATCCAGGTTCACCAGTGTTATCGCCCTCCTCCTCCTCCTCGTACCCCTGCTGACTTTCGGCAGCGTCAGGATTGCTCGCATAGAATGCAACTACTTTCGAACCGTGAGCCAATGTTAAACGCAAGGAACACCCTCCGGCTAGCGAGATGGTATCGCTCAGCAACGAACTCAGACTACCGGCGGGACGCTCGCTTTTCTCGAAATACTTTTCGATATCCTCGAGCTTTTCAGTCAGATCTTAACATGCTTTGGCGGTGAGGGATACACCGCTCGAGTAATTATTCACGAATTTCACCACAGGCTCGAAAGTCCCATCCAACCGGAGACGAAGCCCGACGTTCACCTTTTTCGACCACGAACCGTTCAGCCCGTACGTCCTCGACAGTAGCAGGCTACGCTCGGATTTCTTCAGCGCTATGTCAAAGGTCTTAGCCAATCGACTACACCCCTCTTTTAACGAGCCTGTTTTCGGTGTGGCCATTGTTCTTGACTGTTCGGTTGCAACTGAAAGCTCCGCACCCGATCTAGTCTTCACCGAGGCCTACCCACCCCACCATTCTGCACACCTCAGCAAAAATACGCATCACCACGTGACAATCGCGTGACAGTCGCAGCAGCATCGCGCAGCGCGCTTCAGCGAAAATGTAACCTCATACCGATCATGCGAGGATTACTGTAGCTATGATTTTTCTATAACCACGTAATCCGACGCGCAACGGACGTCGTTATCTTCCAGGTATCGTCAACACGGTCTTCGTAATATTTCAACAATAAAGTCGTACGCCGACAGCGGTCACCCTCGCCTTTCGTAAAACGCTGATGGCACATCACGCCACTCCAGGTGTCCTGCATATTCGCGATGTATGCACACCCACGCACGCACACACACACACACACACCATTTTTCATACTAGTCCTAGCGAAAACCTTATGAAGGGAATAGAGAGACTCGCATTACAAACTAACAGATAGTCTGGTGAAGAAGTGTTTCTCGACAGCAACAACAGAAAAGGTATATCTTTACAACTCTATCCCTCGTTCAACCCTCTAATTCCGAAGGATTCTGAACGAAAAAAAAAATGTTTAAAAAAAATTCAGATGGAACGGATCGCAAGACGTGCTCGAGTACTGCGGCTGAGGGGGGAGATGAGACAGAGGTATCTCACCAACGCGAGGGCGCTCTTGCAATTCCTGTGAGCAAACAATGTCGCAGAGGGGTTCGTCGCCGAGACCGATAATATACATTATGAGATGCTTACCCATCTCAATAGGCAGTGGGAAATCAACGATTCTTTCGTCTACGGGACGAACCCCGCGGAGGCTGCAGGGGCTGTACAGAGCGAAGAAATTTCTTCAACCGTCGCTGAGGAGGAGGAGGAGGAGGAGGAGGAAAGAGACCCGCTAAATTTGGACGAGCACGACGGTCTGAGCATTCAGGAAGAAGAAGAAGAAGAAGAAGAAGAAGAAGAAGAAGAAGAAGAAGAAGAAGAAGTAGAAGAAGTAGAGGAGGAAGACCAGGTGGTCCCAAATCGTCCGCCATCACCACCACCTCCATCCCCCGCCTCGTTACCTCGCTCCCCGTCCCCACCCCCAGAGTCCCCCCGATCACCTCCCCCCCTATTTATCTCCCGCCGTTGATTTAATAATATTAATAACCTTACGTATAATTTTTTACACGAATATAGATTTAATAAAAATGTAGAGAGTATATAATTCAATAATAATAACCGTAGCTATAATTTTTAACATGTGATATATATATATATATTGTAACGGATCAGGCGACCTATGCCTGACCGTTAATAATTCGAACGCCAACCGTTGCGGACGTCGAATGATCTAGAATATTCGACGAGAGCGACAAGTCGCATGACGTCACAAACAGTATATAAATCGAGACACAGCTCTCAGCAGCAGCAATCTTCGGCAAAGCGACCGGATTGACTCACCGCGCATCTATTAAATAGCAATTCTACGGTATAGCACCGGATTGACTCGCAACACTCTTTCTCATCAGTCACAATAGGCAGAGCGCCTTGTGTACTAGTAGCTTCACTTCAATATAAATTCTATTCTATTTTATTCGCGAGAATCAACATAAATTAAATAAATTCCAAAAGATCATAGAAGAAATTAACTTCGGAAAAAGTATATTATTTAGTCAAAGTATTCATAGTCAAAAGAAATCAAATTATCAAATAAAATAACTGAAATACGAGCCTGTCAAAATTCGAATAACGAATAACGAGTAATAAATAGTCTTCGATATTAAAATTTTAGTAAGTAAGCAATCATTGTAAATATAATATAGGAATTGGTTGCAACCGCATGTTTAGGTAAAATTAAAATAAATCGAATTTCTTGATTATCTAAAAGTAAGTCTATGCAGATCCCTTATCCGCCATTTCCAGGTTCTTCTTCGTCTGTATAACCAACCAAAGCTAAATACAGCCTTAGGGTGTCTCTGACACACTCAGGTCTGGCACAGCAGGTTGTATTGTTTAGAAAATTTGGGAATAAACTAACTTTAACATAACTGAAATCAAAAGGTTAGGTGGGTAAAGTGCAGCCTTAGCGCGCTTACGTGTTCAGGTCTGTGGGGAGGCGGCTTTAGTTGCACGGCGACTCAAGTCCGTAATAGGGAACATTAAATTATTGATATAAAGGTCTAGAACATATAAAATCGAGCAAAGAACTCACAATTACACTCGGTTCGCGATACCGATGGTATCGCTCAAGAACCGAAACGTAACAATATATATTGGACCGGTTCAAAAAAATCGACTATTCTTTTTCTTACAATTTTCGCATTGAAATACTTTCGGGGGGCTGAAAAAAGATGCCTGTTAAAAGCGGAGCTCTTAATATTAAGATTTAGAGGTCGCTCATCGCAGATTTCTATTTTCCATTTGAATAGCATAGGAAATTTTTTTTTTTTTTTTTTAATAATTTTGTAGCTTACAAGCCAATGAACAAATCCAAATGACTCAAACATATTTTCATAGGAAATTGAACACTCTACAAAAAGCTTCTCTTATCATTTTTTGATAAATTGACTCCTTCCAAAGTTATTCAAGCTCAAATTTCAACTTATAGTTGAGTAAACTATTTTTTTTTCTGATTTTTTTTCCACAATGATAGGTACATTTTTTAGAGTGTTCAATCCCCTATCAAAATATGTAAGAGTCATTTGGATTTGTTGATTGGTTTGTGAGCTACGAAATTCTGAAGAAAAAAAAAATAAAATTCCTATGCTATTTAAATGGAAAATAGAAATCCGCGATGAGCGACCTCTAAATCTTAATATTAAGAGCTCCGCTTTTAACAGGCATCTTTTTTCACCTCCCCGAAAGTGTTTCAATGCGAAAATTGAAAAAAAAAGAATAGTCGATTTTTTTGAACCGGTCTAATATGTATATATATTGATTTATTAAAAATGTAGAACCTATATTATCTAAATTTAAGAAAAAACGTACTAAATAAATATATATATTGATTCATTAAAAAATGTAGAACCTATATTCATAATCGTAATATGGCGGGTGGCAAAGACGAGCCGCCTGTCCAAGAGCTTGATAAATTCTACAAGTGCCATCCAAATACAAAAGTATCAGCAGTAGTTTGCATAGTTTGTGAAAGCGCGTTCCATATCAGTTGTTCTAGAAAATTAAATGGTGTCAAATTCATAAGCGATTCACTAATAATCTGCAAGGACCATGTAAACAGTGACCTAACCTCAAAATCCAGTGACGGTGCAACTAATGACACGCCTAAAATCGTTGTCAACTTGATAAAAGAGAATGCTTTGTTAAGACAATTGAACGCTGAGCTGCAGGAAAAGAATGCGCTACTAAAAAAACTTCTGAATCAGGGAAAAAGTGATAATGTGAATAAACCATCGTACTCGGAAATAATCTCTAAGCCGAAACCTCAACCAAAACGCATCCCAAAAATAATAGTGAAAAAGACAGATACGAAAAGTAAAGCCAATGTCAAAGAGTACGTTATACATTGTTTAACGAAAGAAAAGCATATTCAAGCTAAAAATGTGGATTTCAAAGGTGAAGATGAAGTGATAATCAACTATATGACCGAAGAAAGTGCTGTTGAAGCTGAAAAAATCTTGAACAAAAAACTGGGTCAGTTTTGTAAAGTCGAGACTGAAAAAATAGCCAATCCGAAAATGAAAATAGTAGGGATAGACTGCCAATCAAGGATGGATAATCAAGCTATGGAAGAAGACATAAACCACAGAAACTTTAAACACTTTGAGCACAAATGTAAGGTAGTACACGTATACAATAATCCAAAAGCTCAAACTCAAACAGCAATAATAGAGGTTACTTCTGAAATATATCAGTACGTAAAGGAAAACAAAAACAAAGTGTTCATAGGCTATCAAAACTGTAAAGTGTATGATATTATAAACGCAAGACCATGCTTCAACTGTGGAAGATTTGGTCATAGTGGTGCAAAATGCCATAATGATAGCATTTGTTTAAAATGTGCAGAACCTCACAAAACATCCAAATGCAATAAAGACTCATCTACGATGTATACTTGTCCAAACTGTGTATTCAGCAATAAAATATACAACTCTAAGCTGGACACCAACCACGTAGCTACGGACTGCAACAAGTGCTCAATTTTAAAAAGCAAGGTTAAAAAATGCATACAAATGACAGACTACCCAATAAAACCCTTTATACCGGACTACATCGGCAATGTAGATAACTATCAAGAGAATCGGTTAGCGCAGAGTTCCTCGCTGGGATCGCCTGATCCTTCGATCTCGTTACCACGAAGCAAAACAATGAAGCTTCGCAGCACAAAAACGCAACAAGACTAGAAGATGGAGGAATTTCTGGATTTCAACGAAGTATTACAAGCTGAAAAATCTCTCTACGACCTAAATACACTCAATACTATTGTAAGCAGAGATGAAAAATTAATACTATACTTAAATATAAGAAGTCTCAATGCTAATCTTAACAAGCTTGAAGTGTTAATTGATGCTATGACTAACAAGCCGTATGTGATAGTATGTGCCGAAACTTGGAATCTAGAACATCATCAATTTTATCAATTAGATGGTTACAAAATTTATTATAATAATAGTCAAATAAATAAAGCTGATGGAGTAGTTATGTATATTAAAACAAATGTTGTTGAGAAAACCGAAACTGTAGTAGTTGATGGATTGAAGGTTTTGACTTCCAATATAAGAATAAATTCAGATAGTACTATTGTGGTCTCCGCACTGTATAGACCTCATGACTTAGAGAAAAGTGAGTTCATACGTACATTAAAAAAATATATACGAGAATGTTCGAATATTAAAAATCATTACATAGTTGGAGACTTTAATATTGACTTAATGAATTTGGATAATTCTAGCCAGGAGTTCTTGAATAATTTTTTAGAGAATGAATACACCCCTTGTTTCCAAACAGTAACAAGGCCGTCTGATGGGCACTCCAGTGGTACTTGCATTGACAATATTTTTGCAAAAAGTAAAACTATTAAACCGAAACCATATAAATTACACTACGCAATTACAGATCATCTTCCTCTTATTGTAAGTCTCGATAAACTAACCATAAAGCAAGATTGTAAAGCAAATGAAACATACATTAACTACAGTAAACTAATTAACGTAGCAGACAAAATCAACTGGACACCAATATTGTCTCTGCAAGACCCCGAAATAGCAATAAATACACTATTAACTAAAATAAAATATTGTATTCGTACTGGCACAATACAAACCAAAGGCATGAAACGTTCTAATAAACCTAGGAAAAAATGGATTACTAAAGGAATAATCATTTCGACGGAAACCAAACAATCTTTGTATAATATACTGAGACGAGATCCAACTAACACAGTATTAAAAATGGAGTTCAAAAATTACACAAAAATTTTGGAAAAATGCATTAAAGAAGCTAAAAGCATTTATGAAAAACAAGAAGTCAATAGGAACAGTCAAAATCCCAAAGGTTTGTGGAGAATTATAAATTCGAAATTGAACAAAAATAAAAAACAGAATAGTATTGTGTCAGTAGAATCTATAAAACAAAATGAGCAAACAATAACTGATCCTTCTGAAATATCTAATACATTAAACACTTACTTTTGCAATGTTGGAGTGGAACTTAGTAACAAAATCACCTCACTGGCAAACGAGAGAATAATCTTACCTCCCAACAATTGTAACTCTATCTTTTTAAATCCAACAAACAGAGACGAAGTTGCAGCAATAATAAAAAACCTGAGAAATAAAGCGGAAGGGGTAGATAGCATAAATGCCAAGACTTTGAAAACATTAGCCAATTATGTAACCGATTCCCTAACGCACATCTTCAATCTTTGCATAGAAAAGTCAATTTGGCCGCTATGTCTAAAAGAAGCTGAAATTGTACCAATATTCAAGGCAGGAAATACGCATAGTCCATCCAACTATAGACCGATCTCTCTTATATCCAATATAGCAAAAATATTAGAAAAAATAATCTACAATAGAATTTACTCCTTCATTGATAAAAGCAACATACTCTCCAGCAAACAATTTGGATTTATTAAAGGTAGAGGAACAACAGATGCACTAAAATATATCACAAACATAATATACAATAAAATGGATAAAAGTAAACCAATTATTGCCACCTTTTTGGATCTAGCGAAAGCTTTTGATACTGTCAATCATGAAATCTTGTTAGAAAAATTGTATCGGTATGGAATCAGAGGTACTGCTTATGATCTATTGAAAAGTTACCTTACAGGTAGGACGCAGAGAGTGAGAGTAAACGGGTGTATTAGCGACAATAACAAAGTTACCACAGGTGTACCGCAGGGAACAATCCTTGGACCGTTGCTTTTTATTCTATATGTGAACGATTTGCTAAAGAGTATGCCGGAGGATTCTATCCTATCGTATGCGGATGATACGGTTATTCTTTCATATGAAGATACTTGGATTGCTGCTCAAAATAAGATGAATGCACATTTAAAGAAAGTTGCCTCTTGGCTTGCCCTGAATAAATTGTCATTGAATGTAGAGAAGACTGTGTGTATAACCTTTGGGAACTATGTAGATAGCGTTCCCATTAGTCTGGATGTAAAAATAGGATCACGACAATTGAACAGAGTAGGCAGTTGGAAGTATTTGGGAGTAATTTTTGATTTTAATATGAGGTGGGATATGCATATTGAAAATATCATCAATAAAACTAAGTACCTAGCCTTCATTTTCTCGAAAATTTCGAAAATAATGCAGTCGAAAACGTTGATGATAATATATTATGCATTTTTCCATAGTTATATCAACTATGGTATAATAGCATGGGGAGGTGCATATAAATGTAATATGAACTTGCTTCAAAACCTACAGAATAGAATTCTGAAAATTATTAATAAAGCCAATTTGGTAACGCAAAATTACCCACTCAATCTTGAGCAGGTATTTATCTACAATTCACTGTTACACCACTATGGGGAGTTAAAAAACAAATATATAGATTCAGAGAGCATAACTAGGCATAAGAATATACTGATGCCAAGAATAAATAAAACTGTAAGCAACAAAAATAGTTATATTGTAGCATTAAGATCATTCAACGTACTGCCAAAAGATCTGAAAACTATGTCTGTTAACATAAACACTATTAAGATTAAACTAAAAAATTGGATAAGATGTTATCACCAGCGCATTAACATTCCTACAAGTCACTAATCTAATTGGTATGAAGTGCAATAATTTATTTAATTTATTTATATGTTTCGCAGCATGTTGTTTCGAAACTGTATAGTCAGTTCTTGTTTTATATATTCGCGACGACTAAGATTTATGCGACATGTTTATAACTCGACAGAGTACTAAAGTTTAAGTTAAGCTAGTTGTAAGATAGTTTTAAGTAAGCCAGGCCTATGCACAGGTAATTGTATTGCCTCTTTAGGAATTTGCAGATATTAATTTGTAATTTTGTAACTGGTTAATAATAAATACTTCTTTTTTTATTATCTAAATTTAAGAAAAAATGTAGCAAATGAACATATACACGTTCATATGTATATTATATATATATATTGATTTATTAAAAATGTAGAGCCTATATTATCTAAATTTAAGAAAAAAATGTATCAAATAAATATATATATGCACGTTCATATGTATATATATTAGGGTGTCCCTTATTTTCATCATTTTCGAAATTTCGGAGCACGCCCCCTAGATCGATTCTTCATTTGAAAATATGAATTTAGGCGCAAAAAAAAATGTTCTATCTTATTATTAACACGTGCGTGCAAGCACGAGATTTTTTAAATGCAATTAACACGGGATATCGCTGGATTCTCAGTGATAATTTCTTTCAACATTACACGTTGAATATTTCCGAGTATAAACTATGGGATGTTGTTGAAGGACGATGCATTTACATGGAAAAATATTTATATCTGACATATGATGGGGTATGACGGTGCAGTCGGGGGCAATATGAACCAACTAACTAAAACACTTCAAATTCTTAAATTTTCTACATATTCGTATATATAGGGGAGAGCGGGGCAAAGAGAAAAAAAAAAAAATTCTTGGAAAATTTTGGATTTTTTTTTTTTTTTTCAATAAAAATTGTTTCCCAAAGAAATTCTTTTTTATTTAAATTTGATTTCGAAAATTTGGCCGAGGTGCCCCTTTTGCCCTGCCCCTCCCTATATATACGAATATGTAGAAAATTCAAGAATTTGAAGCGTTTTCGTTAATTGGTTCATATTGCCCCCGACTGCACCGACATACCCCATCATATGTCAGATATAAATATTTTTCCATGTAAATGCATCGTCCTTCAACAACATCCCATAGTTTATACTCGGAAATATTCAACGTGTAATGTTGAAAGAAATTATCACTGAGAATCTAGCGATATCCCGCGTTAATTGCATTTAAAAAATCTCGTGCTTGCACGCACGTGTTAATAATAAGATAAAACATTTTTTTTTGCGCCTAAATTCATATTTTCAAATGAAGAATCGATCTAGGAGGCGTGCTCGGAAATTTCAAAAAATGATGAAAATAAGGGACACCCTAATATATATATCTCTCTATATTATAAAGATATATCGCCGCCGCCGCCGCCGCCGCCGCCGCCGCCGTGTCAGACTTTGGTTACCATGGCAACCTAACCCAACCTAACCTTACCTGACCTAACCTTACCTGACCTAACCTTACCTGACCTAACCTTACCTGACCTAACCTTACCTGACCCCTGACCTTACCTGACCTAACCTTACCTGACCTAACCTTACTTGACCTAACCTTACATGACCTAACCTTACCTGACCTAACCTTACCTGACCTAACATTACCTAACCTGACCTTTGAGGTTAGGCTAGGTTAGGTCAGGTCAGGTTGGGTTAGGTTACCATGGTCAGGATAGAGTGGGTTAGGTTAGGTTGGGATGAGTCAGATTGTGTCAGGTTAGGTTAGGTTGCCTTGGTCAGGATAGAGTAGGTTAGCTTGGTAACCTAACCTAACCTTACCTAACCTAACCTTACCTAACCCAACCTGACCTAACTTTACCTGACTTGACCTTTGAGGTGAGGTTAGGTTAGGTCAGGTTAGGTTACCATGGTCAGGATAGAGTGGGTTAGGTTAGGTTAGGATGAGTCAGATTGTGTCAGGTTAGGTTAGGTTGCCTTGGTCAGGATAGAGTAGGTTAGCTTGGTAGCCTAACCTAACCTTACCTAACCTAACCTTACCTAACCCAACCTGACCTAACTTTACCTGACTTGACCTTTGAGGTGAGGTTAGGTTAGGTCAGGTTGGGTTAGGTTGCCATGGTCAGGATAGAGTGCGTTGGGTTGGGTCAGGTTAGGTTAGCTTAGGTTAGGTAACCTAACCTAACCTTTGTCAGTATCCCAGCCATCTCGGCTCCGCTCGGCTTTTGTTTATCCCCCCCTCGCTACCTCTTGCTTTGGGTCTCCTCGACCCCGCTCGGCTCCCCTACCCCCCTCGGAGAGAACCGAAGAGAGCCGAAGATAGCCGAAGATAGCCGAAGATAGCCGAGGATAGCCGAGGATAGCCGAAGATAGCCGAAGATAGCCGAGGATAGCCGAAGATAGCCGAAGATAGCCGAAGATAGCCGAGGATAGCCGAGGATTGCCGAAGATAGCCGAGGATAGCCGAGAATGGCCGAGGATAGCCGAAGATAGCCGAAGATGGCCGAGGATAGCCGAAGATAGCCGAAGATAGCCGAAGATATCCGAGGATAGCCGAGGAGAGCCAAGAAGAGCCGAACCCGGTCCTTCCCTCGGTCCAAGGGCCCAGGAAAGGGAAAGGGGGAAGCAGAGCCAAGGCAGCCGAGGAGAGCCGAAGAGAACCGGAGGGAGCCGAGGATAGCCGAAGATAGCCGAGGATGGCCGAAAATAGCCGGGGATAGCCGAGAATGGCCGAGGATAGCCGAGAATGGCCCAGGATAGCCGAAGATAGCCGAGGATAGCCGAAGATAGCCGAGGATAACCGAAGATAGCCGTGGATAGCCGAGGATAGCCGAGGAGAGCACAAAATGTCTGACACGGTGGCGGCGATATATCTTAATAATCTCTACACACGACTTCAAGAGATACGAATCCGAGGACCTGGACTACGAGAAATACTCAGTGAATGACCTGGACAACGAGAGCTACGAAGCCGAAGACCTGGACACTGGAAATACTTAGCGAACGACTCAGACAACGAGGAATACGAAACGAAGGACCAGGGCAACGAGAACTACGAAGCCGAGGACCTGGACTACTAGAAATACTTGGCAAACGACCTGGACAACGAGGAATACGAAGAACATAAAATCCACGGATTATTTGAATTTTAGAAACAACTGATACAAATTAGAATATGGGGGGTTGGCGCGCGTAGCGCGCAGGGGGGCGGAGCCCCCCTAGTATATACAGGGTGTTACAACTAACTATGTCACCCCGACGGGTGGTGATAGGGGGGACCTTAACTAACATTTTCGATATAGGAACCCATGTCCGGAAAGTTGACGTTACCTTGATATGAGGGATTCAAAGTTTTCAGCGAACGTCTGCAACGCTTGCTCACAGGCGCGGCGAAATCGTCGAGGATTTAGAAATAATCCAAGTCTAATTCAACTATTTATTAACAACATAATGAATCTAAGGCAGTGTTCCAAATATCACAGAAAATAAGTATTTTCGTCGTTAAGGGGAGACTCCGCAGGTTTTGTTGAAAAAACCACGTTTCTGCTATTGGTATCGCGAAAAAACATCCAATCGAAAATTCCTGACAGCAATTTTTCGATTTATAATATTATGTGTCTTGAAAAAAAATGTCAACCTCCTGCGATGAAAGTGTATGCGCAGAGAACCTTTCGCATTTTCTTCGCAGTCGCTTTGCTGCAAAAGGTTTCCTGCGCATACACTTTCATCGCAGGAGGTTGACATTTTTTTTTTTCAAGACACATAATATTATAATCATAAAATCCCTGTCAGGAATTTTCGATTGGACGTTTTTCCGTGATTTCAAGAGCAGAAACGTGGTTTTTTCAACAAAAGCTGCGGAGTCCCCACTTAATGACGAAAATACTTATTTTCTGTGATATTTGGAACACTGCGTTAGATTCATTATGTTGTTAATAAATAGTTGAATTAGACTTGGATTATTTCTAAATCCTCGACGATTTCGCCGCGCCTGTGAGCAAGCGTTGCAGGCGTTCGCTGAAAACTTTGAATCCCTCATATCAAGGTAACGTCAACTTTCCGGACATGGGTTCCTATATCGAAAATGTTAGTTAAGGTCCCCCCTATCACCACCCATCGGGGTGACATGGTTAGTTGTAACACCCTGTATATATATATATATATATATATACCCAACTCAGTTATTTGTTATCCCGTACCATCCTCACATATATATTTACAACATCTGCATGTATAGCAAGTACACGGGAGGTAGGGGGGGATACGGTAAGATCTGGTATATAAGCGGTAGGGTATTATATCTTAAATATATATTTACATATACATATATATACCTATATACAGTAGTCTCTCTCTCTTTCTCATTTATACACAGGGGCTCGTACGACTTGACGATGGAGGGGATTCAAATTATTGCGCTATACTGTAGGATCTGCTATAGGTGTGTGTGTGTGTGTGTGTGTGTGTGTGTGATACCTCGGATGTAGAAAATTTTTATGAAAACTACACCGGCCATCAGAGCATATATATATATTCACACTGCCTCTCACACACGTGCACGGGAGGGATTATGATTCACACACATGAGACAGATGTAGTAGATGTGTAATATCAGCGAAATCTATAAATTTGGCTGCACCTGTTCAATTTGCTCAGTTTGAGTATAAACAGGCTAAAAAATGGAAGATAATAAATTTCAACGCGAATTAACGGGCGCTAACAGGGCGATTTACCGGAGCAGCGTGATTCGAACCGTGATACGCGATGTGCTGTATTGCGCCAGGAATTTCGCCCCTCGATTCGTGCGAGAGTTTGACGAAAATTGGTTTCTCGAGCTGGTGGACCTTCCGGCAGCCGCGCTCCTCTTTCGCCTGAGAAGTCTTTTATGGAGTTGCACCGTGCCGGATATCGGTCGTATGTACGATCGGCATGTGTTTGACGAGTCTTGGGAAAGTATGAAAATTGCCGTCGACGTGGTACGTCAACGCGGTGGTCAGTCATACCCCGAAGTCACCAGAATGGTACGAGCGTACACGGATCACGAGGGTAAGTAACAACTCTGTTCTACGGACTCTTCGTCAACGGCTCGCTTCATAGTATTGCCGGGTGTTTTTTTCGCACCAGACAACGCGAGTAGCGAACCCGAGACGGAGTGGTTAAACGGAAAGGAGGATGAGTTCGACGACGAAGATCAACTCCTGTACGACGCTGCGGCTCGTTACGAGCTTGCCGCGCGGGAGGAAGAGGAAGAAGAGCTAGAATTGATAAGGGTGACGGAGCAAGCCGAGGCTGTCGCGGATACACCTCTGCTCCAAGATGACCCTTCTGTTCGGAGCGATAAAACGACTGCCATCGCGGTACAATCACTACCGCGGTGTCTCGACTCCCCCGGTGAGTACCAGCGAGTACGCATTTTTGAGTCGCCTCGTGTAACCCGGTCTTTAACTCTTCAGCAACGCCGACCCGTCTACGTCGGTGGTATCAACGAGGGTGCCGGTACATCGGGCATACAGTATGGTGGGGGTAAGAGACAGAGAGCACCGCCACCGTCTCCCGAAAATTCCTCGACAGACGATGAGATGGAGGTGGTGTTTTCCGACGAATCTTCCGGTGAGTACACCCCCCGAGTACGCATTCTCCTTTTTCTAATTTTCAAGACGACTCGTGTAACCGGGACTTTACTCTTGGCCGTCAGAGCGGCGCCACGCTGTTTACGCTGCGTTGAAACGAGCCGGAGGTATCAACGAAGACGCCGGTATACAGCAGGGCGGGGGGAAGACAGAGAGAGCCGCTAGCACAGCTGCGGACGACCACATCGCGCGTCCTCCGGGTGTCAGATTTCTGATTGTAGACGAGAGTCGTAAATATTATCGTAGATTTGCCGTAACGGGGAGCGTCTTGACGTTGAAAATCATCACACCCCCGGAAACCGTAGACCCTGTTACCTGGCTCGAAGAAACCGTCAGGGATATTCACAATTACGCCACGACCACCGCCCCGGACTCTGTAGATGATCCCGCTAACGATTATATAGGATTCGGCCTAGACACCCCCTCGTTTGCTCTGGGCACGGCCGGTTTGTCGTTTCGACCGGTCAAGGACTCTCGCTACGAGGATCTCTGGCGGCTCGTGTTCAGTCTCAGTCAAAGCGCCTCCGAATTTCGTGTGGATGACGCGTTTAGAATCACCGTTAACCGGGTCAGCGTACCGGTGGGTCGCGGGTGAAAGAGCAAACCTCTCACTCACGAGGAGGTGAGCAAAAGATCGCTTCTCGAGGTCGAACGCGACAATCTTTGTCTACCGCGCGCTATAATTTCTGCTCGCGCCTACCTAAACAGAGAGGGTATCGGGGGTAATGCAGCTGATCCCGCGCTTCGATGGTCCGACGTGCGTCACGCGAAATCTAGACTTCAGAGGGAGGCTGCCCTGGCTTTGTGCAGAGAGGCGCGCGTAGAAGTCCCCCCAGAGGGCTGTGGTATGCGAGAGATCGTTAGATTTCAAGAATATCTGGCTCCTCTGGGTCTAGCCGTCGTAAAATACGATTTCAATACCTTTGGACGCGGAGGCGAGGCCGTTTACAACGGGGCGCGCGTACTGGCCGAGCGGGGTGAATGCTCCAGCGGCACATTGAACATACTGTACTTTCCACGCGGCGGTCATTACAAACCTATATTAAATCTTACCGCCGCAGCAGCCAACAGACGCTTCTGCGAGCCCTGCAACGTAGCCTATCGTTATACAGGCGATCACAGGTGCTCCAACAGATGTCCCGGCTGCAACACCGTTCCGCAGTGCGACAGATCGGGGGTACGTATGCCGTGCGTTGCCTGCGGCCGGTGGTTCTTTGGGGAGGAATGTCTGCGGAGACATCGCGTCGCGGGGTCGTTCGATCCTCGCAGAAGCGTCTGCGATACCCTGCAGATGTGCAGCGGGTGCGGTCTGTTCGTCGATCGTACTAAAAAGGGTCACTCCTGCGGCAACGCGTACTGCAACACGTGTGGATCCGTGCAGGCGGTAAACCACGAGTGTTACATGCAGCCTCTGAAGCCACCCACCGGAAACGCGGAGCATATATTCGTGTTTTATGACTTTGAGACCCAGCAGTGCGCCCCGGTGGCCGGCAGCGGAGATGTCAATCTGCACGTGCCGAATCTGTGCGTGGCGCAGCAGGCGTGCACCAGCTGCATACACGAGCCGGACATAAGTACACCCTGTCCTAGTTGCGGGCTCGTGCGCGAGTTCGTATTCCGAGAGAACCCCGTTAAACAGCTGGTGGAGTTTGTCACGCGGGACGTTTGTCGGTTCAAAAAGATCTTCTGTATAGCGCATAACGCCAGCGGTTTCGATTCTCAATTTATACTGCGTTACCTGGTAGAAAATAACAGAGATCCGCCGCAGGTGATCCTGAACGGTACCAAGATCATACTGATGGAGACGGGTCACACGCGTTTCCTGGACTCTTTGGCCTACATGCCTATGGCTCTAGCCGCGCTGCCCAAGGCATTCGGCCTACCTGTGGAATCGCGCAAGGGTATCTTTCCGCATCTGTTCAATACACCGGAGAATCGGAATTACATAGGTCCGTTGCCAGACGCGGAATTCTACTCCCCCGACAGTATGAAGACCTCGGACAGGGACGCTTTCTACAAATGGTACAGGGAAGCCACAGCCGGCGGGTACGTGTTCGATTTTAACCGCGAGCTGGTGGAATACTGCCGCAGCGACGTGGACATCCTTCGTCGAGCATGCGTCGCGTTTAGAGATATTTTTCCGAATTGCGGCGGTGTTTGCCCGTTCTCGCGAAGCACCACCATAGCGTCGGCCTGTTCCGTCGTGTTTCGACAAAATTTCCTCAGACCCCGCACCATAGGAGTGTTGCCGGCCGCAGGGTACAGGTTGGCCAACAATCAATCGGTGAAAGCGATCGAATGGCTCGTTTGGATGGAGAGGGAGCTGGGTACAGAGGTGAGGCACGCCGGACGAGGTCGCGAGTACAGGATTCCCGAGACGAGGCGGGCTGTCGACGGGTATTACACGGACGCGGCTGGGGAGCGACACGTGTTGGAATTTCACGGATGCTACTGGCACGGGTGTATGAGATGTCACACGATCAATCGCGACAAAGAGTTATCGGGCGGGGATACGATGGACAGACGGTGGCAAGAGACTGGGGCAAAAACGGCGCGCATGATCGAACTGGGTTACAGGGTCACGGAGATGTGGGAGTGCGCGTTCGACCAGATGATGGATGCCGATCCTGAAATGCGCGATTACGTCGAACAGCATCCGCTGGTCCTCTCCCGCGACTCGTTGAATCCTCGAGAGGCGTTTTTCGGAGGGCGTACGGGAAACACGAAGCGTTATCACGAGGCTGCCCCGGGGGAGGAGATCCGATACGTAGACGTATGCTCTCTGTACCCTTGGGTGTGCAAAACCGGTCGCTACCCCGTGGGCCACCCGCGAGTCTACGTAGGTAGGGAGTGCAGAGCGTTGACCGGTCCCTACAACACGGACATCTCCGGCCTCGAGGGTCTCGTGAAATGCGTTATCCTGCCACCCAGGAATCTCTATCATCCTGTGTTGCTGGTCCGTATGCGGGGAAAACTCATGTTTCCTCTGTGTCGCTCCTACTGCGAGGCTTCTCTGCAGATCGATTGTCCGCACGAGTCGGAGGCCTATCGGTGGTTCGCAGGTACCTGGGTGTCTGCCGAGCTGCAGAAAGCCGTGGCTGTGGGCTACAGCGTGATCGACGTATCGGAGATCTGGCAATACGAGAGTACGGTGTACGATCCGGCCAGCGGTCAGGGGGGACTCTTTGCTCCCTACATAGACACTTTTCTGAAAATAAAGCAAGAAGCCAGCGGGTGGCCCGGCGAGTGCACCGACGAGGCTTCCCGCGACCGTTATCTCGCGGAGTACGAACGGGTGGAGGGTATCAGGTTGCAGCGGGAGAAAATAACAAAGAACGCCGGCCTTCGTTCCGTATCCAAGCTCTGCCTGAACTCGTTCTGGGGTAAATTTGGCCAGCGCGAAAACCTCCCGCGTACCGAGGTGATCAGAGAGCGTCAACGTCTGCTGGAACTGTTGTCGGATCCCGAGAACGAGGTGGTCGATATCTTGCCGGTGACGGATCAAATACTCTACGCGCGGTGGATTAATACGGAAGAGAGCATCGTACCGTCCCCCCTGGCCAACGTTGTGCTGGCCGCCTACACCACCGCTCAGGCTCGCCTCAAGCTGTACAGCTATCTCGAGAGGCTCGGGCGCCGGGTGTTGTATTACGATACGGACTCTGTTATATACGTGAGGAGAAGCGGGGAATGGGAGCCGGCTACTGGTAACTTTTTAGGCGATCTGACGGACGAGCTGGCGGAATACGGCGAGGGGAGTTACATAAAAGCCTTTGTTTCCGGTGGTCCGAAATTTTACGCCTTCCTGGTACAAAAGAGAGACGGGGAGGTGGCTGAGGTTTGCAAAGTGAAGGGGGTCACTCTAAATTATCAGACTCGAATGAGGATAAATTTTAATTCGATCCGGGGCATGGTGGTCGAGGCTGACAAACCTATTCGCGTCGAGCGAAGAGCTATACAGCGTACGGCGTTGCACCGGGTCGTCACCCGCAGCGTGAACAAGATATGCCGTCCCGTTCAAACAAAAAGACGCCTCTGCGACACGGGCTACGACACTCTTCCTTTTGGCTACAAATCGCACAGCTGAATCGCTGTACATCTCGCTCTTTGGCTATAGAGCGCCGCAGCGAGGCTTAGACTCTCTCTCTCTCTCTCTCTCTCCTTCTGCGCCTGGGCACTTGAAAACGGATTGCTGCTCAACCCGGAAAAAACAAAGGCCTTGGTGATAGGAACTCCAAGATACATCAACATGATAAATTTCGAGACACTCTCGCCTATCATCATAAATAACATAGCACTGCCTTATTCCTCATCGACGAAATACCTTGGTATGACTATCACACATAAACTGCAGTGGAACAAACACGTCGAAAGCACCACGAAAAAGATCTTTGGTACACTGCACCAACTGAGAATAAACAGGAGCAATCTACCAGTTGAACTACGCAAACATCTAATATCTTCACTTGTATTCCCTGACATCGACTACTGCTGTCTCGTCTACCTGGACCTAACGGGTGAAATGAATCTGTTGCTTGAAAGGGCACTCAATGCGTGCATAAGATTTATCTTCGATCTACGCCGAGACGAGCATATCACGCCTTATTACAAGAGCCTTGGTTGGCTGAAACTCAAACAGAGACGCAAATATTTTCTCGGATGTCTGACTTTCAATGTATTAAAATCGGGAACTCCACCATACCTAGCACAGCACTTGACATTTAAAGAACTCACCTTGGCTCGAAACACCAGAACATCGAATAAAAACCTAGTTTTACCTGCTTGCAAAACGGAAATCTATGACCAATCTTTTCGTTGTGCCGCGCCACGCCTCTGGAATGCGCTTCCGACTGCACTCAAAGAACTAACGTGTACTACCACCTTTAAAAACAAATTACATGACCACATACTACGAGAGACCGAACCGACCTAATCTAACGAGGATACCTGGCATTGGTTTTCTGCAGTTTCCCAACTGCCGCGTTTCCGAATGGAGGTATCAATATCAAGACGGCTGCAGACGCACACGGCTCAGTACTAACCCTTTCTAAACCATTATAACCTGCCTTGACCAGCTTTATCTGAAAATCTTCTAGGCTTCTCACTAAATTTCACAATGCTATTCTTATATGCACACTCACTTCAATTATTACTAACCACTACTACTTACGATTAAATCAACTAACCACCGAAAGAGATCAAAATTATGTTCAATATCTGTATTCTAACTTGGCAAATTCTATGTACTGTTTAAGCGCTTGAGGGGACCTGTCCCAGAGCGCCCAATAAATACAACTCTTACTCTCTCTCTCTCTCTCTCCAATCCCTCGCCAATCTGGCTTTCGTTGGGGACTGAACACGCAGACTGCGCTGCTTAAGCTAACCGAGGACGTCCGCCGCGGTATTGACAATCGCCGGGTTACCATCCTAGTCCTCTTTGATTTCACCAAGGCGTTTGACTCCATCCCGCACTCCGTCCTTCTCGCCAAGCTTCTCGCCCTTGGCTTCTCCCGACATGCCTTAGCCTGGATCTCGAGTTACCTGCTTGATCGTTCGCAAGCCGTTGTGGGTTCCTCCGGCGAACTGTCCTCTTGGCTCTCACTAGACCGCGGAGTTCCGCAGGGCTCCGTTCTCGGCCCCCTGCTATTCCTTATCTTTATCAATGACCTCTCCAGCGTCTTACGGTACACGGAGCATTTGCTTTATGCAGATGACCTCCAAATCTACCTCCAGTGCGCAGTTGGCGAGGTTCCTGAGGCCATTAGTCGGCTCAACGAGGACATCGCGGCTGTGCACAGCTGGTCTTGCCAGAACTCTCTCCTTCTGAACTCCTCTAAGACCCAGGCAATGATCATCGGCAGCTCGCCGTTCGTCACTCGGCTCAGCAATGCTGTCCTTCCTTCGATCGTTCTCGACAGTGTTCCCATTCCTCTCTCGGAGTCAGTTCGCGATCTCGGCCTTCTCCTCGACGGTAAGCTCACATGGGTGTCACAGATCGACGCCGTCTCTAACCGAGTGCATGGTGCTCTTCGTCAGCTTTCTGCCTCTCGTGGGCTTCTTTCTCGCCCCCTCCGCGTGCGCCTAGTAACGACGCTTGTTTTTCCGCACCTAGATTATTGTGCTGCTATACTTTCGGGCATCCCAGGCGTTCTTAACCTTCGGCTTCAGCGCCTTTTGAATTGTTGCGTCCGCTTCGTCTGCGGCATTGCTCGGGATGACCACGTTACCCCCCACCGGCGTGCACTCGGCTGGCTCAGTGCTCGGGATCGACGGCTTTATTTTCTGGGTACTCTCTTTTTTGTTGTCCTCCGCTCTGGCCGGCCTGAATATCTGAGGGAACTTTTTATTGCTCGGCCCACTCCTGTGGCCACCCTTAGCCCTGTTCGGCGTCCGCGAGGTGAATTCCGTATCCCTCATTTCAGTACCGAGGCCTACCGTAGGTCCTTCTCAGTTTCAGCGGTTTACTTCTGGGAGTCTTTGCCTCCTGATCTTCGGGCGACCCGCTCTCTGCCCGCCTTCAAGCACCGCTTGCGCGAGCATTTATTTGACACCGAGTTTACGCGCGCGTCCTAGTCCGTCCTCCGTTCTAGTCGCTGCTCATTTTCTTTAGGCTTTAAGTTTACTCTAGTTTAGTTATCTTTAGGTCCTTGTAAGTTAAGCTGTAATTTAAGATCTCCTATGTATATTTCATGTTTGCAATTTTTCTGTCTCTGATCACTTACTGTATATTACTGCTTACTTATTTGTGTACCTTTTTCTTCCTTGTTTGCTTGTTTGCTACATTCTATCTCTGTATTCTTTCTCTGATTATTTTTGTATATAATATTTTCCAACATTGCCATGGAAAAATAAACTTATCTATCTATCTCTCTCCTTAGGGGATCCTGTATCCTGTATCCCAGGATGTAATAAATGCTTTTCTCTCTCTCTCTCTCTCTCTCTCTTTCTCCACCTACTCTTATACTCTGTTATTCGACACGCGCATAAACAGAGATAAACCTCGACTCGCCGGACTACAGGAAGAGCACAAGTGTGCAGCGGTGACTCATCGGCTCAGTAGGTCGGTAGTAGCGGTAGTATTCGCTTGTCAACCCGAGCGTAAAACGGCTGGTGCGGGGCGTGTGTGCGGCGGTCTGAAAAGCTGAGCTCACCGCACGCCGCGAGGCAACCCCCCGAGTAAGCTGACACGGGTTGCCTCAGCCGCTTAACGAGCTGCTTCTAGCCGGCGTCCCGTCTCGCTCTCTCTCGCAGCTGTTTAGAGAGAGAGAGACGGGCCGTCACCGGACGCGCGCGCGCGTTCCCAAAAGCTTGTACGTAACGCGCGCACCCCGCGGGCCCCCCACCGCGGTTAAGCCTTCGAGACAGGGATGTAGACCCAAAACCGATGATATCTATATATTCGATTGCAGATAGGACGGGGTTGTGAGTCGCGAGGATGGACACGCGCTGGAAACATCCCTTTTCCGCCATCGTAGCCGGGCCTTCCGGTTGCGGTAAATCCAACTTTGTGAAAAACTCTCTGCAACACGCGAGCGAGATGTGCGACACGGAGTTCGCGAGGGTGGTCTGGCACTACGCCGAGTGGCAACCTTTGTACGGGGAATCGAGCTCCGTGGAGTATCGAGAGGGTTTGCCGTAACCGGCCGACTACGACGCGGACGCGCGACCCAAACTGCTCGTCATCGACGATCTGATGCGCGAGTCGTCCAACGGCGTTGTCATCGATCTCTTCACCAAGGGTTGCCACCACAAGAACATGAGCGTGTTCCTGATCACGCAGAATCTGTTTCACCAGGGACGCGGGCAGAGGGATATATCGCTGAACGCCAATTATATAGTTTTCTTCAAGAATCCGCGCGATCGCGCGCAGACACGTCACCTGGCTCGTCAGGTACACCCCGAGGACCCTCGCTTCCTGCAGGAGGCCTACAACGACGCCACAGTGCGCCCCCACGGCTATCTGCTCCTCGATCTGAAACAATCCACCCCGGAGAATTGCCGCTTTCGCACCGATATATTTCCCTCGGATTCGCGTCACTACGTTTACGTGCCTCGCAGGGATATAAAGGGTGGAGGATCGTACGCGGCACCAGTCTTTCGTCTGTGATGAAGCCCGGAACTAGACGAGGAGGAAGAAGAAGAAGAGGTTCGGCAAACAGGTTCAGCTCTTCCAACGCCGCGGCCTTGCACGCTATCTGTAAATCGGACCCCGCTCGGAGACGGGCTCTGCTGCGCACGGCCGACGACGCTCTGGTGAAAAACATTTGCGAGTGCGCTCTGAACACTCTGAGGGGTAACGTGAGCCTGAGCGCCGATCGGAAGAGACGTTTGAGCAAACACAGAAAAACTTTACGTCGCCTGGCCTGCGACACGGGCAGCTGGAAAAGTAAGAAACGTTTGCTGCTTCAACGGGGTGGATTTCTACCCTTGCTGCTGGCCCCGATTATAGACAGTCTGATTGGCGGGTGAAGAAAATTGAGGCAATGGAGCGGGCCAAGAAAATGGTCCTGATACCGCAGGAGACAGCCGAACGTATCCAGCAGCGTCGACCCGATACGGATCCCGCGAGCCGTCTGGACAGCGAGATGCACGCTATTCTCAACGACCCGGGGAAAAACGATCGGGAAAAATGGAAGCTGTACAGACAGGTGCTGAGACGTTACTTGTTTTTTGCCGCCGAGTCGCGAAAACCTTTGCAATTCTCCATACGAGGGGTGGGTGGCGAGGCTGCTGGTGGTAATACCGCTGGCGAAGAAGAAGCGGAAGAGATGGACGGGGTGACTGAGGGGAATGCAGCTGGTAACAGCGGCGTAGCTATACAGGATATCGTGGTGGGCGTGCCGGACAAGTTTCGGCGGAAAGCGGAGCTCTTGCTGAACTATCTGACCACCAACGGTCGCTCCGAGATCTCGTGGGACGACAAGGGGACGATAGCCATAAGGGGGACTCGGATAGCCGGGACAAACATCATCGATCTGATAAACGACGCGGTACGCGAGAGAAAATCTATGCAGGCCAGGGGGAGGGAACAGTTCGCCAGGATCCTTCACTCGATCAACACGCCGCAAGAGTACATAGGTAATAGGGTGGAGTGAAAAATTCACTTTTTTCAAATCGCTATCTCCTTAGCACTCAAAAATTACGTCTTGACATCCTGAAAACCCACACCAAAGGATTTTTTTATGAGACCACATCTTGAGGTGCCTAGACGAAGATTACATTTTTACTTCACTTTCGGGAACTTCCAGACTCGGATATATCCTTCCTTCCACCAGAATGCAATTTTCAGCTAACAATTAAAATTTTGAATAATGATCTAATTGGCTTCATTGCAAACCTTCAAAAAAACAACAGAAATTTGGTTATTTCCGTGTCATACTCAGAATAACCAAATTTCTGTTGCTTCTTTAAAGGTTTGAAATGAAGCCAATTCGATCATTATTCGAAATTTTAATTGTCAGCTGAAAATTTCATTCTAGTGAATGGAAGGATATATCCGAGTCTGGAAGTTCCCGAAAGTGAAGTAAAAATGTAATCTTCATCTAGGCACCTCAAGATGTGGTCTCATAAAAAAATCCTTTGGTGTGGGTTTTCAGGATGTCAAGACGCAATTTTCGAGTGCTAAGGAGATAGCGATTTGAAAAAAGTGCATTTTTCACTCCACCCTAATAGGTAATCCCGTTTTTCAAAAACCTACGCGTCACGCCTCGTCACGATCGACAGCCGGCCCATCTCATCAGAGGCGTATCAACGAGGAGGAGGAGGACTGGGGTGTGGACGGTGACATTGACACGAACGAGGCGGGTGAGGAGGAGGATACGGATTCGGACTCGATATTTGCCACACCCAAGAACAGACAACGACCAGGGCAAACCGGAAACGGTGCTTGGTTAAGACTCAGGTTGAAACGAAGATCCTCGAACGACTGTACTACGATCCGGCCAACGAGGCGGGTTACGCGGGTGCCAGGAACTTGACTCGATCCGCGGGTGAAAGAAAAAAGGGAAAAAAATACCTCGCGCCGCGGTGGTCGAATGGTTGGCGTCGCAGGACGCGTACACGCTGCACAAGTCGATACGTAGGAAATTTCCCCGAGCCAGATACAACGTGCAGAATATAGACGACCTGTGGGAAGCGGATCTGGTGGATCTCAGATCGATCAAACAGTACAACGACGGATACGGCTACCTGCTGGTGATTATAGACGTGCTCAGCAAGTTTGCCTGGGTCGAGCCGCTCGCCGACAAGAGCGCGGCTACCGTTGCCGGGGCTTTCGAGCGCGTGTTGTCCCCCACGGAACGCTGCCCGATTCAGCTGCAGACCGACAAAGGCAAGGAGTTTGTCGGAGCTCAATTCCAGAAGCTGCTCGCTGCCAGAGGGGTGCGCTACAGAGTCACGCGAAACCCCGACATGAAGGCGGCCGTTGTGGAACGCTTCAATCGTACTCTCAAGGAGAGAATGTGGCGTTACTTCACCCACAAGAATACCCATCGCTACCTGGATGTGCTGCGACAGCTGGTAGGGGCGTACAACGCCACCACCCACTCGACCATTAAAATGGCTCCGTCGATGGTGACGCTGGGAAATGCCGCAGCCGCCCGCTTCAACATGGAAAAGGCACGCGGTGGCCCGCCGCGATCCGGTGCAAAGCCACGGTTTCGAGTGGGGGAGCGGGTTCGCATCAGTAAGGCTAAGGGTGCCTTCAAGAAGGGTTACGAGGCCAACTGGACCGAGGAGGTGTTTGAGATTCGACGCGTTCTGCACCGAGCGCCGATCGTCTACCTGCTGGTTGATTTGGAGGGGGAGGAGATAGACGGCTTGTTTTACGAGGCTGAGTTGCAGCGCGTGATCAAGGACGATGTTATGACTGTGGATAAAATAATACGGACGCGGGGAAAGGGGGCCAGTAAGAAGCTGTTTGTCAGCTGGCGCGGTTATCCGGAAAAGTTCAACTCTTGGATCGCTGCGAGCAGCGTGCGAAAACAGGCATGAAGGATCAGTTTTACATCACGCTGCCCAGCAACAGCGCGATGAAATTTTTTCCCCACAACACGACGGCTCGATTCACCACCCAGCTACCGCGACGGATCGAGCTTGTCGGAGAGTGGGAAGTCGCCCTGGTGGAGATCCACTACCCGCTGACGCTTCAAAACATAAACGAATCCTACAACGCGGTGGGATTTCACGTGCATCGGTCGGACACTCCCGCGGAAAATTTTCACGATATTTCATCGTTGCCGGGGGAAAAACGAGTGGCGCAGGGTAAATTCCTCATCGAACCCGGTATTTACACGGATATTGGGGAAATTATCCAAACGTTGAACGGTTTGCCGACCATCAAGGAGCATTTGGAGTTTGGACGAGCCGACAGCGCGGACGATCGTTTGGACGTGGTCAGAAAATGCAGCTGCAAGGATGGTCACTACCTCTCGTTTTCCGGCGGCATTCGTCAACAACTCGGATTTCCAAAGCTCACGACCAACATACGCGACAGGGTGGTGGCCAACCATCCTTTGAACCTACCCACCGGGATGCCCTCGCAGATGTTTGTCTACACGGATCTCGCGGAGCCCAGAATAGTGAGCGATGTCTACGCTCCGCTGCTGCGTATAGTGCGGACGGTGGGCAAAAATTTTCACAACGGTGTCTCGGAAAGCAAATCCCTGGCACCCCCGCACTACGCACCTCTGCTTCTCACCAATTTCCGTACCATTGAAATCGATATAAGGGACTCTCAGGGTAGACCCATGCCATTCACGCGCGGGACGTTGACGGCTACGTTGCACTTCAAGAGGTCGCACTGATGGATCGCTACCTTGAACATTACGACGATCAGGTGGGTGGTGGTGGTATAGGCAGAGTTTATTCCGGTGCGCCGCTACAGCGTGGTAGCGAAATCGGTAGCTTTCTGGGGGGATTGTTTCGGCGCGTGATACCCATTCTGAAGAGCGGTGCGCGCGTGTTGGGGAAGGAGGCTCTGCGGACCGGTGTGAGAGTCGTGGAAGATATGGACGCCAACACACCCTTCAAAGAGGCGCTCAAGAAACGCGTCGTCGAGTCGAGTTACAATCTGAGGCGAAAAGCTACAGATAAATTGGGCAATCTGATGAAGGGGTCCGGATATAAAACGCTGCGCGGCGGACCGAGGGGGCAGTTGCTGCGGGGTCGCGGTGCAGGATCGATCGGGTCGCGTAGGAAAGGTGTCAAGAAAAGCAAACCGAGAAAGAAGAAGAAACCGGGGCTTGCCGGAATTAAAAAAATTAAAAAAAACAACTCTCAAGAAGAAGAAGAAGAAGAAGAAGAAGAAAAGCGGTTGCGGGAGTAAAAAAAGAAGCGTGGCTGATATCTTCGAAGCTCACTAACAACGAAAATAATAAACATCGACCATGGCGTACTTGCACACACACTCCTGCGAGTGTCTGAAATCGGAGCTGGATTTGTTCTCTCTACCACCGACGCAAACCACGATCGAGAGCGGGCAGTGGGTCCACTACAAGCCTGTGTCGTCGCTCACGGATGACTCATCCATAGAGTTTATGGTGCCCGGCCTCAGCGACGAGTATCTCGACCTCTCCCACACTATGTTCAGCCTGCGTGTGAGTCTACAAACGCTCAGCGGGGAGCCGGCGGCAAAGGGGGCTGCAAAGGCCGTCGTGGCCCCTGTAAACAACCTGCTGCACTCTCTGTTCAGCCAGGCCGACGTGTTCTTTAATCAGAAGCTAGTTTCACCGGCCAACAACGCGTACGCTTACCGAGCCTACATAGAGTCGTTGCTGAATTACAATTCGGTTGCGAAACAATCACACCTAACCACCACCCTGTGGTACGGGGATACAGCGGGGAAGATGGATGAAATCGGATCGGCTAACAAAGGGTTTGCCCAGCGGCAAAAGCTTCTAAACGGTGAAACCAGCGTGGATTTGATCGGGCATCTTCACTGCGACGAGTTTAATCAGGAGAAGTTTCTGCTAAACGGTGTCGAGTTACGGGTACGGCTCGTGCGCTCGCGGGACGCCTTCTGCCTCATGGAGAGCACCAACACACACGGCGTACACATACTAGAGGCCTCGCTGCTCGTGCGACGCGTAACGATAAACCCCGGCGTCCTGCTGGCTCACGCCAGAGCTCTGGGTAAAGGCACGGCAAAGTATCCTCTTACCAGAGTGAATGTGAAGGCTATGACTATTCACAGCGGTGTGCAGGGTGATACGTTGGACAATGTATTTCTGGGTTAACTGCCTAAAAGAATGATTGTGGGTTTTGTCGATAACAAGGCCTTCAACGGTGATAAAGCCTACAACCCCTCCAACTTTCAACATTTCAACATAAACTTTCTGTCGCTGTACGTGGACGGGTCGCAGATCCCCTCGAAGCCGCTACAGCCCGACTTTACGCGAAGCAAGCTCTACGTGGATGCCTACCACACCCTTTTCTCCGGAACAGGCATACATTTTCTAAACGAAGGGAACGGTATAGGTCGTGAAGATTTCCCCCACGGGTATTGCCTGACGGCCTTCGACCTCACCCCCGATCTGTCGGCAAACAGCGGCACCCACTGGAATTTGGTCAGACACGGCAGCGTTAGAATCGAGGTGCGCTTCGAGGCTGCCCTGGCAACGACGATAAATTGCATCGTGTACGCGGAATTTGACAACGTCTTGGAAATTGACGCGGCGCGGCAGGTTATAGTGGACTTTGGAGGATAGACAGCGAGGTGAAACCTGAACCACCTCCCCCACCATTGAAAAAAAAATAGCTGACGTTGCGTATCGAGGAAAGGTCGCTAAAGTGGAACGAAACACGCAGTATCCAGTTTTCCGTATACCCGCGAACACGTTTATAGCAATATGGTGGACTACGTGGTCGATGTGCAGGGTTTTCGAGACGCTCAAAACGGTTTTGCTGTCAAGGAGGTTTCCGTGTTAGCTTTGAATCGCGACCACATCGGGCACTGGGTAGCCACACCACCCTGCGCCTTCACCGATCTCCCGGCGAATATTTGTGCTCAGAACAATTATCTTTCGCGCAGCCATCACGGTATAGAGTGGTTCGACGGTGATATTCAAGACAAACAAATCTACAGAAAACTGCGCGCCGTGGCACGTTCGGCCCGCGTGATTTATACGCGCGGTGCGGAAAAGGCGAAATTGTTGCGGCGCGTTATGTCGCGTCAGGTGACGAATCTGGTGGATGAGGACTGCCCCGCATTCGGAAAGTTGCCGCCATCGGATACGCACTGCATGCATCACGCTCTGTGCAATCCCGGGGAATTTGTCTGTTCGTTGAATCGCGCGGCTGTGCTGAAATCTTGGCTGCTGGGGAGAGGGGCGACTGACGAGGTGGACGGTGGCGGGTTTTCTACAACCGAATCCGAAGAGTGCAATGAACAGTCTGGAACTGAGGAGAGTTTTGGCGTTGATACCGACGGCTACGTGTGGCGTGTACGCGGCTGATCGTATTCCTTTGCGGTGGTCCCGCCCCGCAGCCCTAATCGCAAACACCGATGACCACACACAGCCAGGAAGTCACTGGGTCGCTTTCTACAACGACGAGTCCGGCAACGGGGTGTACTTTGACAGTTATGGGGTTGCACCCTTCATCCCACACCACGTGCGTCGTCTGCGGAAAAACTGTCCGCGCTACCGGTGCAACACGCGCCAGCTCCAGAGTGTCTTTTCCGACGTGTGTGGTCAGTTTTGTGTCATGTTTCTCTATTTTATGCATTTTGGTTACACGCTTGATGCTTTTGTGGATATTTTTACGGATGATTATGTAAAAAATGATTCGATGGCCGCGTCGTTTTACAATTGCGTGGCTAAAAAAATTAAGAGTTGCGACAAACTCGACGCCTCTTGTCTATCCTGTGTACAGACATGTTTAAGGAAACGTTGTTAATTATAGGCTAGTTTTAAGCAATATTGAATAAAGCGAAAATTTTGTTACGAAGTAGCGTGTGTCGTTTATTGCGAGCGCATCTCACCAGTATTTCAGCAACCTCAGCAGTTTTGGAGGTGAGAATGGTGATTTGATACCCGTCGGGACATCGAGACGTTTCTTGATAAGTATGTGCCTCTATCTCCCCCTTGCTCTAGGTACGCGGTGCAGCGAGGTATATTTCTATGCAGGAGTCGTCACTCCATCTTCAGCCGCCGAGTCAATTAAGAAGTGAGTGTGATTGTTCTCTGCTAATTTTGGCGAAAAGGATTGTGCAGTTTTGTGATTAAAAAAGTTTTTTCGTTGCAGAAATGGAAGACTTCGTAATGGCGGTGCTAATCCACGGTGACCCCCGTGACATGTGGATCCTCAGGGAGTATTTGATCGCTATGATAGCAGAAGTAGACAGGGAAATCGAGGCGCGGGAGGCAGAGTTGCTAGCCCTTGAGGGGGATAGCGACTTTGCCGAAAGCGCCTCGACGTTGAGCTCTGTGGCGTCAACCATCCCTGAGGACAATGAGCACATTGTCTGCGGGGGTCACGGGGGTGGATTAGTGAGGGAGAACGCGATTGAGGAGGAGGAGATACGTGAAAATGTGGAGATTTGGATGGGCCGAGGGTGGGACGAGGGTGAGGAGGAAGAGAATGCGGGTGAGGAAAGAGACTCCGAGGAAGAGGAGAGGGAGCGAGCGAGGTTGCGGGAAGAAAAGGAGGAGGAGGAAGAAGAGGACCAGTGGTGGTTGCCGTCGGAAGATGAGGGGTACAAATCCGGTAAGTTGATATATAATTTTCGTCGAATTTCGTTCGGTTATTGTACTAATAATAATAATAATTCCCGTATGTTTCAGACGAGGTACCGCCTGCAGACGTTTAGATTGTAAGAAAATGTAAATAGTTTTTTAGTTAATTTATTTTAGTTTGTAAGAAATGTAAAATAGTTTTTAAATTTTTAATAAATTATTTTATACGTTCTTTAAGTATAATTTGCGTCATTTCCTGAATATACCCGACCATTTTGAAGAATTTCAGATTTAGATATTATTTAGTATAAGAGAGAGAAATTTAAAGCAGTCGCCATATTGGAATATGGAAAAAAATAGTAGCCATCTTGGAAAAGCCGCCATATTGGTTTGTATGGGCGGGGCCATCTTAGATCAGACATCTTGGATTTTGAAAAATAGTAGCCATATTTGATTTTGAAAAATAGTAGCCATCTTGGATTTTGAAAAAAAAATAGTAGCCATCTTGGATTTTGAAAAAATTAGTCGCCATATTGGATTTTGGGAAAACGGGCGCCATATTTGTTTATAATATTGCGTATGGGCGCCGCCATCTTGAATCGGACAGTCTCTCATTGTTTTGACGCCAACTCCCCACTCCCTCCCGGTCACTGACCTCCGGCCAGGGTGACGTCATTTGTTATGACTCGCCATGGCTGGCATCTACTACTTTTATTAACCTTTTTTCTTTTCCCGATTTAGGGAGTGTTAACGTATCAGTTTATACAACTAATTTTTATACAATTCCTAAACGCTTATTTGACGTTCGAATATACGCCTACAGGACCTTTCATTTATACTATATAGAATAGTCAGTTTTAGAACGTTTAATAAATGACTGAATATCAATAGACTCATTAAAAACATATATTAAAGTCGTATATTACCCATAGGTTTATATACCATAGATTCTTCAACGTTTATATTTTATACCTATACCATTTTTAAACTAACTTTACGTATAATTTACGTATTTTACATGATCCTGTGTTTATTGGGATGTATATTAGACTGGCCGTTAACAAAAAAGTTTGCGCTCCAACTTGGAAAATATTAAGTTCACGTTGAAAGGAGAAGATCCTCAAAGTTTCAATGCTCTATCTCATTATTAAGAGGTGCCGGCAATTTTTCGTTTTATGTCAATTTTTTTTCTCAATTTTTTTTCAACAATTCAAAAATTTTTAGTTTGTTTTCTCTAAAATAAGATTTTCTTTGTTTTCAGACCTTGATCTTTTTGAATTTTATAACGATTCGAAAAAATCAAACGGTAGACAAATAAATCTGGGATTGAAAATACTTTGTACTCAAATATTTTCAAATTATTTTCTTATTTTTTTCAATTTTTAATCCATTTATTTTTTCATTCTTGATTTATCTTTTGTTATTAATTTGATTTGTTAATTTTTCATTCCACGCTTCCTTGAAATTTTTTCAGACCAATTCCTACGCTATATTTTTCTTGGACGTCATGTTGAATATTCCATCATGAAAAATTGAAAATGTTTGAGTAAAAAGTATTTTCAATTCGAAATTTATCTGTCTACCGTTTGATTTTTTTGAATCGTTATGAAATTCAGAAAGATCAAGGTCCGAAAACAATCAAAATCTTATTTATGGGGGAAAAAAAAAAAAAACAATTCGAATCTTAAGAAAATTAAAAAAAAAAAAAAATCAAAATTAAAATTAAAATTGAAATTAAAATGAAACAAAAAATTGCCGGCACCCCTTAATAATGAGTAGGGCCAGGAATTCAGTTTTCTTAAAAGAGAGAGACAAAAGATGGGAGGAGCTAAAACTTTTGATTGGTTGAATTTTGATAGATTTGTATTTGTTTATTTGAATCGAGTGAAGCGAGCAATGAAGCGAAAATAAGTTTATTGAGAATATTTTAGGTGATATTACTTATATGGCCGTATAATGTAGAGAGAAAAAATTCTACGATATGAAAAATAATTCTCTATAAGGTAGTACTAAAATGTATTTTCCCTAAGTCTAGTCTAGGCAAAGTTACGCATAAGTCTCAAGTGATATTAAATTATTTCGTGGTATTTTTGACATCGTTTGAATCGTTTATAAATATAAGGCAACAGTGTTCTTGCTGATCATCTTGCTGATGGTCTTGCTGGTTATCTTGCTGATAATCTTGATGACCATCTTGCTGGTCATCTTGCTGATGGTCTTGCTGGTCATCTTGCTAACCGTCTTGCTGGTCATCTTGCTGACTATTGGTTAGAAAGATGACCAGCAAGATGACGAGCAAGACCATCAGCAAGACCATCAGCAAGATGGTCAGAAAGATGACCAGCAAGATGACCAGCAAGACGGTCAGCAAGATGACCAGCAAGAACACTGTTGCCTTATATTTATAAACGATTCAAACGATGTCAAAAATACCACGAGATAATTTAATATCACTTGAGACTTATGCGTAACTTTGCCTAGACTAGACTTAGGGAAACTACATTTTAGTACTGCCATATAGAGAATTATTTTTTATATCGTAGAATTTTTTTTTCTCTACATTATACGGCCATATAAGTAATATCACCTAAAATATTCTCAATAAACTTATTTTTGCTTCATTGCTCGCTTCACTCGATTCAAATAAACAAATACAAATCTATCAAAATTCAACCCATCAAAAGTTTTAGCTCCTCCCATCTTTTGTCTCTCTCTTTTAAGAAAACTAAATTCCTGGCCCTAATAATGAGATATAGCATTAGAGCTTTGAGGATCTTCTTTTTTCGAGGTGAACTTAATATTTTTCAGGTTGAAGCGCAAACTTTTTTTTCAACGGCCAGTCTAATGTATATCACAACTTTATATGAAGAATTCCATGTGAACTCATCGAATCAAAAACCTTGATTAGCGATTCGATTTGATTAGCGATTTCATACAATTATGATGATTCTAAATCTAACACACTGCTTTGATTGAAAAAAAATAATTTTATTGAGCCGTTTTTGATTATGAATTTCTGACAACTCAAAAGAGCGCCGTGATCGATTCTTTTATTCACTCTATACAAAATACGACGTACATTTATCGGTTATGAAAAAGGTGATTGTATCTTTCTGAAATCTAATGTTTATTTCATTAAAAATGACAATTATTGATTTTCGACTTCGTGATTCTTTTTTTACCGATAACCGATTGACAATTAAATAACTGTCTTTAATCTCGCCATTCTGATTTCAATAATTCAAATTGAGGATGCTTCTGTAGGTTGCTATTATAATTTTAATTGTGAAAATTTATAAACGAATTATGTACGTATATATGTATGTATGTATGTACGAAAACAAGGAATAATCATTCATATATATGCACTCGAATAAAAATGTGCATTTCTAAATACACTGAATTCGATTTACAGTAATTTATATTATTATTAATAAAAAATAGCTAAATGGGTTTGATTTAGTGTTTCTGAAGAGGTCCTGGGTAGTTGAAAGGTGCGAATCATAACTACAGTTCAACTGCACATTTCCCGTGTGGGAGCTGCACAGCTGCGCTAAAGAGGGGTTACCCCGTCTGGGGGCTGTACAGTTTCGCTAAAGACGGGATCGCCCGCCTAGCAGCTAGCCGGTAATCAGGGACCCCCTATCAAATTTCCACACGGGCATGTAGGAGAAGAAATTTACGAAAAGTGTGGTACCCCCACTCTCTACCGCTCGCTCGCTTGAAACGTAAGCGCGTCTCTCAATGAGAACGCTTCGACTCTCCTCGATTTTTCTTGCTAGTATAGCGCGTAAACGTTTGTTTCATACGTGTAATTAATGGGTACACAATTTCTGCAGGTAATTATTGAATAAACTACTCAACAAAATTAAAGGCCCCCCCCTAGCATAACCCGCCATTTTCAGACGCCTTGACCGATTCACTTGAAATTTGGACCAGGGCTAGTCCAAAGTGTTTCCAACTTGGGCCCAAAGCCGATTTTCTGTATCTTCGAGGGTTGCGATGTGGCACTCCAAAAACCAACCCTCTGCGTAAAATCAAAGTCACAGGTCTGTGGCACCGGGTTCCAACATCGGTGTTGGAACCCGGTGCTACAGACCTGTGACTTTGATTTTACGCAGAGGGTTGGTTTTCGGAGTGCCACATCGCAACTCTTGAAGATACAGAAAATCGGCTTTGGACCCAAGTTGGAAACACTTTGGACTAGCCCTGGTACAAATTTGAAGTGAATCGGTCAAGGCTTCTGGAAATAGCAGGTTATGCCAGGAGGGGGCCTTTAATTTTGTTGAGTAGTTTATATTATTTACATAAAAATTCTACTAATTTAGCGAAACAAAAGTATATGAAATGTATGACTCATGAAATACGTTAAAACCGTTATGGTAGTTCTCCAGCAGGACGATAAGTGTCGCGGCGTTCGCTCCGCTATGCGTTGACCTGTCAAACCGGTATACTCGTTCGCACGTATCGGCATAGTTACTCAGCTTTGTGTTGAAATCAGTCGTCAAAAAAATTGGTGAAACTTCCTTGACTCTCGTGTATATATATGTAGCGTTCATCTCTGACGTTACGTAAAGCCGTTGTACGAATGCCTCGATATACACGCGTTGTAATACAATGAAAAGTTAGAGACGTAACCTAGAAAATAGTTGGTACATTCCGCAGCGTGTTAATAATTTTCAGAAGGTTGGTAACTACATCGAAGGAGTGTGTGCTGGAGACGAGCGATACAACGGGACATGTGGTGATCCCGGAAGAAAGCGCCAAAGTACCGAGCTCGTTCCAGTCACCACGGAAGGTCTTATAACGTGTTCTGATGGATTATTAAATCTTAATATTGTTATATTTGATAAATTCACCCCTATATATTACTTCTATATGATCTAGATCAAGTAGTCTATATGATAAAAGACATCTTTCAAAATATATGAACTTCGGTTGCCGTATCAATGAGTATTATTGTAAAACAAATCAGTCTGTCTTTAGCCTCGTACTGAAGCAGACCTGTATTTTCCAAATACATAAATCTTTTGCCTAATTGATATTCTTTCATCTGATTCACTTTATTTCCCTTGGGAATCCATAAATATTAACTTATTATTACAACAAATATTAAATTTGTTACAGTGGTGTCAGAATCGGGATCTTACCGGGATCGATAAAGTGAATTTTTGAAGGAAAGTGATTGTGATTGTGAAAAGATTTAAAAAAGAATTTGAAAAAGAAACGAAATGTCTTCTCGTCGACGAGAACCTCAACAAGCTCCAGCACCTCAACCCCAGGTTGATATGATGGAACGTTTATTACAAGTTATGGCTACACAACAACAAACAAGCCTAGCTGCTCAAACTGCCCAACATGAAGCTAATTTGGCAGCACAAAAAGACCGCGAAGAACGCGAAATGATCCGAATAAGAGAAGAAAGAGAAGCTAAACGTGAAGAAAGAGAAGCCGAATTATTGGCTAAACGTGAGGAAAGAGAAGCTGAATTATTAGCTAAACGTGAGGAAAGAGAAGCTATTTTATTGGCCCAAAGAGAAGAGAGAGAAGAGCGCCGAGCTGAACGCGAGGCAAATTTACTGGATCAAAAAGAACGAGAAGAACGCGAAACTCAACGACTGAGGGAAGAAAGAGAGGCGAATTTGGCAGCTCAACGAGCTGACAGGGAGGCTGATATGGCAGCCCAACAAGCCATCATGTCCCTCCTCATGAGACGTCTCGAACCTCAAGACGTAATCTCACAAACTTCGACTCCCCGACGATCCCCAGTGAGAATCGAAGAAATCATTGAACCAACCAATTTACGGCGGTCTGAGGAACTGCCTTATGGGATTAAACGAAGAGATTATACCGTGAATATTCGGTGAGAGTAGACAGTCCCCTTCCTACGGTAAAACCAACACAGGCGCGCACCGCGTGCGTGAGGCTCGGTCGGCCGGACGAAATGAGGTGCGAGTAGCATTGCATCCCCTCCCGCACGAGCCTCACGCACGCGGTGCGCGCCCGTGTTGGTTTTGCCGTAGGAAGGGGACTGTCTACTCTCACCGAATATTCTCCGTAGACCTTTAACTATCCTCATTGAAGGAAATATTGGATGTGGTAAAACGACGTTTACTAAAAGATTTTTAAATGATAAGAATTTTTAATTTCCCACACTTCTCGCAATTATTTTTGTCGGCTTCGCTTAGTAGAATCGTTTGGCAGAGCTGACAAGAGACGAAAGACCCTTCGAGATTGAGCTCATCCACATAACTACGATGTAGTTTAATTGTCCCTCTCATGATTTCAAACGGGATTCTGTAAAAAGAAAATAACATTTAATTAATTGATTTATTGAATAATTGATTGGTTATTTAAAGATTAAATATTGCCTAAAAAAAAAAAAAAATAATAATAATAATAATAATATTAATAATAATAATTTTTGAATATATTGAAAACTTACTTTTCCATATAACACATATGGCAAACGAAGTTTGATCTATTAACCCTTTGTGGCTTGGTGGTCAATATATTGACCACCTATTGCGTCTTAGATTTTTGCGTATAAAAATTGTATTTATAGGTATATATTAGTGATTATACATTCTTCTATTAGCTAAAATGTTTCTCTATCATAATAAATAACAAAAATTAATATTTATTAAATTGTTAATTAGTTATAAATAAACAAATGGCGTAAAAAGCTCTTTTTTGAAGAAAAAAATCAATTTTCGCTTTGTTTTTCATTCAATCATTCTAAAAATTATTACGCGGGGGTTTTTGGGGTCACTGATTACGAATCTGAAGTCAGAATTTCAACATTTTTACATCCAAGATGGCGGATTCAAGATGGCGGACTCACTTTTCCAAAAAATAGACATAGAGCACTAAAAACTTGTACTCGGGGGTTTTTGGTGTCGCTGATGACGAATCTGAGCTCAGAATTTCAAAATTCATAATGGCGGATCCAATATGGCGGACAAAAGTACAAAAAGTTGCTTGATGGAAGTGAAATTTGTCACTCGGGGGTTTTTGGTGTCGCTGATGACGAATCTGAGCTCAGAATTTCAAAATTCATAATGGCGGATCTAATATGGCGGACAAAAGTACAAAAAGTTGCTCGATGAAAGTGAAAATGGGCACTCGGGGGTTTTTGGGGTCGCTAATGACGAATCTAAGCTCAGAATTTCAAAATTCAGAACGGCGGATCTAATATGGTGGACAAAAGTACACAAAGTTGCTCGATGTGAGTAAAAACTTGTACTCGGGGGTTTTTGGGGTCGCTGATTACGAATCTGAAGTCAGAATAATGAAATTTTCACAACCAAGATGGCGGATTCAAGATGGCGGACTCACTTTTCCAAAAAATAGACGTAGAGCACTAAAAACTTGTACTCGGGGGTTTTTGGGGTCGCTGATTACGAATGTGAAGTATTGATAAAGTAACCGCGCTTGGTTGATTCCAGAGACACGAACGAGGACGTAGCAGTTATTGTCTCCATTTTCTTTTTTTTGTTTGTTTTTTTTTTTTTGTTTTTTTTTTTTATTTTTTTTCTAAGAATTTAGTTCTTACATTTTATTTATAGTGTAACTGTTTATTGATGGTAAATTTGAAAACAGTTTTTCTCGGATTTTATGCACAATGGCACTTTGCAAGTACTGCAAATGTATATAGTTTTGTATGGTACAGCCTTTGTACTACAAAGAGCACAGCGTCTTGGACTCTTTACACATTCAGGCATATGACGGGATTCAGAACGCCTTTTCTCGATAGGTACAACAGGTTTTGTAACTAAGTTTGATGGAGATGCTTGTAGACGTTTTCTTCCTCTAGCTGTTGGTAAACGATGACTTGCTAATTCATCTACTAAAAGTAACCTGAATTTTTTTGAAGTTATTTGATGTTCTGGATTTTTGGCATTGTAAATAATTAATGCATTTATAATAGCTACTTCAAAAAAATGCCAAAATATACGGTGCCACCATTTTTTTGACTTTCTATCAAGTTTGTAAGTTGATATCAAATGGTCAGATCTATCAACATACCCCATATGTTTATGATAGTCTGCTTGCGGAACTGTTCGTTCCAACAGAAAGGGTTTGCCTAAAAGTTTAATTCCTGATAAAAAAATGAATCATGGGCAACATGAATACCGTACATGTGATGCTGGAATTAGCTGGATCAAATGGATGGATAAAAAGGGAGTTTTTTTTTCTATCTAACTACCATGATCCTTGTGATGTCACCATAACAAATCGTAGACAAAAAGATGGTTCACTAAAAGAAATAACATGCCCAGTTATGTGTTCAGACTATCATAAACATATGGGGTATGTTGATAGATCTGACCATTTGATATCAACTTACAAACTTGATAGAAAGTCAAAAAAATGGTGGCACCGTATATTTTGGCATTTTTTTGAAGTAGCTATTATAAATGCATTAATTATTTACAATGCCAAAAATCCAGAACATCAAATAACTTCAAAAAAATTCAGGTTACTTTTAGTAGATGAATTAGCAAGTCATCGTTTACCAACAGCTAGAGGAAGAAAACGTCTACAAGCATCTCCATCAAACTTAGTTACAAAACCTGTTGTACCTATCGAGAAAAGGCGTTCTGAATCCCGTCATATGCCTGAATGTGTAAAGAGTCCAAGACGCTGTGCTCTTTGTAGTACAAAGGCTGTACCATACAAAACTATATACATTTGCAGTACTTGCAAAGTGCCATTGTGCATAAAATCCGAGAAAAACTGTTTTCAAATTTACCATCAATAAACAGTTACACTATAAATAAAATGTAAAAACTAAATTCTTAGAAAAAAAGCAAAAAAAAAAAAAAAACAAAAAAAAAAAAAAAAAAAAAACAAAAAAAAACAAACAAAAAAAAGAAAATGGAGACAATAACCGTTACGTCCTCGTTCGTGTCTCTGGAATCAACCAAGCGCGGTTACTTTATCAATACTTCACATTCGTAATCAGCGACCCCAAAAACCCCCGAGTACAAGTTTTTAGTGCTCTACGTCTATTTTTTGGAAAAGTGAGTCCGCCATCTTGAATCCGCCATCTTGGTTGTGAAAATTTCATTATTCTGACTTCAGATTCGTAATCAGCGACCCCAAAAACCCCCGAGTACAAGTTTTTACTCACATCGAGCAACTTTGTGTACTTTTGTCCACCATATTGGATCCGCCGTTCTGAATTTTGAAATTCTGAGCTTAGATTCGTCATTAGCGACACCAAAAACCCCCGAGTGACAAATTTCACTTCCATCAAGCAACTTTTTGTACTTTTGTCCGCCATATTGGATCCGCCATTTTGAATTTTGAAATTCTGAGCTCAGATTCGTCATCAGCGACACCAAAAACCCCCGAGTGACAAATTTCACTTCCATCAAGCAACTTTTTGTACTTTTGTCCGCCATATTGGATCCGCCATTTTGAATTTTGAAATTCTGAGCTCAGATTCGTCATCAGCGACACCAAAAACCCCCGAGTGACAAATTTCACTTCCATCAAGCAACTTTTTGTAATTTTGTCCGTCATATTGGATCCGCCATTTTGAATTTTGAAATTCTGAGCTCAGATTCGTCATCAGCGACCCCAAAAACCCCCGAGTGACAAATTTCCAGCCAATTGAACGCAAGGAAAAATGTGGGCCACAAAGGGTTAAGGGGGGTTATCGTGCTACAAACAGCCTCAAAAGTATAACATGAGCGCCTGACTCCTGACTGTATCCCCTAGCCCCACTTCCGTACCGAAACTTTTGTTAGTGACTGTTCACGCACACATAGTGGCGCTTTGTGTGTTCACACGCATACTATGCGCGCGCGTAAAACTAGCGACCCAGCAGCGCCACGAGTGAAGCGAAGCCATGAGATCAACGCGTAATGTCAATGCAGAGCAAACTTTACAAAGCTATATCTCGAAAACCGTGACGGCGAATGTCTTGATTCTTGGATATGTTATTTCAATATTGATGTTGAATTGTATGTTAGTTTTTGGTGAAAATCGTAAGAAAACTTTTTAAGTTATGCCTCAAAACGTTAATGCTAGACGACGCTTCCCATAAGATGCCATGTATAAGATGCTCAATTTGCCAATTTTTTTCTCGAGTTTGGTGCCGCTAAGGGCTCTGAAATTTTAACGTGTTAATTGTGGTACTAGAAGCTGCTCATGTGAATTTTTTCACGACATTCGTAAGAAAACGAAATATCACGATAACCCCCTTAACAATAGACATCGCTTCACCTTTGGCACATTTAACTCTGTTCCATTCTCGGTTGAAGCGGTTTTTAATTTCTTCTTCTTTGTTTAAAAATTCAATCCCGTTGAAATCTAAACTCGACACTAGCATGCCTAATTGCACGGCTTCCTCATTCAACGAAGACATGGTGAAGAGTGACGCTTCTTTAGCTTTTTTGCCCTTTTCTTTTTATCTTTTATTTCTTTTCTTTTGTTATAAACAATTTTGCATTTGGTTAAACAATTTTTCATTTGTTTATAGACGATTTTCTTAAAAGGGTTCGTTATATGTCGTTTAAAAGACCCTCGTTTATTTCAATCTCGAATCCTGCCGAAATGTTCCCGCATGGAAAAAAATATAAGCCGGAATTATATCTGCAAATGTATACAGAATATCTGCCGAATATACCCGACGTATATCGGCATATAAACCTCGTTTATGTGTCATATATTTCGTTGATATGTGTAATAGGTCATTTTTTGCCGATTTCATATATCTGAGGGTATATCTTTTATACATTGAAAAATGTACGCAAGTAATATATTCCATAGATTTCACTTATATTTTGAGTATAGGAATCCATATTTATTTCATATGTTGAGATTCTAAGTCCTTGATATAGTATTTTTTATATAAGTGAGAAATTTATCACTTACATATAATAAATATCCTGCATGTATACGAGATATAAGCCATTAATATTGCATTAATATTGTGGAGGGTAATATCGAACTTATTCTTGACATATTTTCACTATTATTTATTGAATATTGAAATAAAAAGTGGTTTTTCCATAAATTAATGAATGTGATTCCTGAGAAGTTATTTATTAGGTTATTATACTTCAATTACACTGTTGTTAGCATAGGAACATTAAAACATTCTTAACAATACCAGAATATAAATAATACATAACATTTAATGGAATAAACAAGCATGCGATGAGTTTTAACTCTCATATCTCACAATGATCCAGTACTTTGTGAGAAAGTTTGCAACTTTCAAAATAAACGAGTACGTATTGACTCCTTATCCTAGTTTTTGGATAATTGGTGCGTACATGGTAATATTATTCTACGTAATTACTTGTATTATATCTTCACCCTCTTCGATAATCAATGAATCAAAATTAACTAATAGACTATATTCCTGAAACTAACCATCAGAGAAACTGCCCTTACAATATTTTTCTCAACTCTGCATGGGTAAATATGTCTTTGAAGAATATAGGTATTGGAACTTAACTTTATTCTTCGGTTCATTGAAACGGGTCTTACATGGAATATATTTTCAGAATTGGACGCCATCATGATCCACTGAAAATCCTGCATATACTTAATACTAAGACAAAACTATAATTAAGAAAATGAGAAAAAAAAAGAAAAAAAAATATTTATCCATTCTTTGCTCTTTAATTACTTAAGGGTAAAAAATCACGGTCATGGTGGAGCTGCTGCTCTGCTAGCTCTGTCTGCAACTCTCTTCTTTGATAACTTTACGTTGATAGCGTGATTCATCCCAGCTCTGTTGAATTTTTCTGGGAATCTTCTTCTTACAGATACTGAAAATAGATCAATCATTGGAAAATTGGTCACTTGAACACGACTTATTAGTGAATAAAAAAGGGATTCTACCAGTGATTGCATTGAGAATATTCGGGTCCAACGCTTGATGTGTAGGGGGGTTATTCTCAGCTTTGTGAATTTTACTCTTACCACCTTTCACATTGCTGCGTAACAGTACGTCTTCGGCGTATAAGGACGATACCAAGCTCAGTGCCATTGCAGTGTAAGTTCCTTGTTCCAGTGCTGTCTCCCACTTTTCCTTGGAGATTCTTATCCCACTTCCTCTCTCTCCAATTTCAACCTTGAATAAAAAATACATTAGATTATTCACCTATAAAATTATTGTGGAATTTCCATAATTTACTACTACCGTTTGTGGTTCTTGTTCCTCATTTTGCTGCCTCTCCCTTTGCCTGAGGTCACGTTCTAACAGATTATTCAGTCGTGTTAGGTTTTCAATGAGATTGGGTACACCTGAATAAAAAAAAGTGATTAGCTTCTTTTTATAAATAATATGGATGATTTGATGATACTGACAATTGAAACGTTGTAAGGGCCGATATTACCTGCACCTGGAAATCAGTAGCAAAGTGGTAAAACAAGATGAGTCGACTTGACCTGAAAGTGAGTTTCAGAGGGATATCTCTGAGATTAGTTATTATTATTATTAGAGGAAATAGCAGAATTTTTATAGAGACCCTTTTGTAGCTCTCATTTTTCTCTACATAGAACGTCTCTGTAGAAAATTCCCTAGCTCCCTACAATGCCAAGAGCTCCTTCGAAAACTCACCGTGGAGGAAATTGACTTACGTCGTTCTACCACGTCGAAACTGGAATGATTATGTAAACTTGGAAGAAGTAAAATTGAGGAAAATTTTTTCAGCTCACCATCGTTTGATGTAGTAATCATTCTTGCTTATTCTTCTTTTTCCATTTACGTGACAGTAAAATAAAATAGTACATTGTACAACAAGGGGGGGAAATGGGTAATTTCTAGCGAGGGTCAGATGATGTTGCACAAGTCGGAGTCGAGGGCGCCAAAGGCGCCTGAGACAAAGATGAGTGCAACGTCATCACCCGAGCTTGAAATTACCCTCCCCCCCTTGTTGCACACCGTACTTTTTTCAACGAGTGCATGTATAGGCCCTTTTTCGCGCATGTACGATGGAAATTTTGGAAATATATATGTTAATATATATATTAATATGTATATTAATATATATATTAATATATATATTAATATATATAGCAATAGATCCATTACCTCCCTAGGGAGGTAATGAAGTCGACGCTAGAAATGGGCGATTTTCTATTCGTTTTACATGCAAGAAAAAGGGCCTATTACATGCACATGTTGAAAAAATATCATTTCCTCAGGAATAGCAGCTTAGTGGCAGCAAAGAATAATCTTGCATTCCACCAAACTCTTGAAATATGGATAACATAGCCTTCCATTACCTTGTGCCAAAACCTGCGGTTCAGCATGGACGACATTCTCTACCCTTGCACCAGGAACACCATTCCTCATCTCTCCCCTAGGCTGATTATCAATATTATCCCGTATTTCTTGAAGGCGAGGCTGTGGACGCTCTTCATTGTGCACAGACTCTGGAGATCGAGAGGCTTCATCAAGGTGTGAATCATCAGGGATTTGATCATGAACTTCTTCTGACTCAGGCTCTGAATCTTCATGGGCTTCATCGGAATCAGTCGCTGAATCAGAATATTGTAAGTGACGAGGATTGTTTCGAGTCTCTTCCTTGTTCCTTTTCTGCGTGTCAGTGGGATCCTAACACAGTAAATATTCAGTACATGAGTACATCGAAATTAATAAGAATGGAACATTATGATTGCTGACAGTGATCTCACCACGGTCTTTTTGGAGACTTTTCGAGGAGCATTATTTTGATCTGAAAGTGGTGTTTTCTCGACATCATTCAAGGCTGGGTTTTTTGGTGATTTGAGACCTCCATAAAGCTTGAATTTCTTCTCCAGTTGAGCTACACTACCTGTCAATGTACAGATATACTCATATCGTAAAATATATCGAAAAGAATGTTTGGAATATGATAGACGAGTGAAATGAGAGTGATCAATCCAAATTGTGCCAGAATTTTTTTTTTTGGCAGATCTCACTTGCTCTAGACAAAAGGTCTTCATGAAAATTCTGTTATCTGCCAGAAAAAAAAAAAAAAAAATTAAAAAAAAATAAAACTAAGTGAATATTGATTATTTATTATGTGAATCGTTTTCGGTGCTAATATAAAATGAATGCAAAACAATTATTTTAATCATACTTTCATGAATTTATTTTATTTGAAACGAATGTAGACGTATATTACGTATTGGGAACCTTAGAACCTCGATACGCCAACTAGTGGCAGAAAATAAAACTACTCAAAGAAGGCTACAGTAACCAATGAGAGGGCTTAGAACCTCGATACGCCAACTAGTGACGAAAATAGAACTACTCAAAGAAGGCTGAAATTTCAAAGCCACGCCCATTCCAAGGATCCCAATATCTTTTCTTTCTTTTTATTGTTATTCATTTTACGCACACTGCATCAAAATAGTATTTAACTCAGTGTGCGAATTTAGATTTCTCATGTCTTCTTAAGGTTGTACGCGCACGACGTAGGGAGTCGAAATAAAATCTAAATTTTTTTATCTTTAAAATAAAAAAAATAATTGTGTAAATTAATATACTCAATTTATATCTCATTTACGACCATTCAAAGTCCGCTAAAGTTAATTATATAATTATTTTTGAAAAAATCAAATTTTATCTGAATTTGGTATTTATTTGCAAGAAATACATCTGGCAAAACCGCATGTAACAGCTGTGTGTGTTGTTTGTTTATAACTGTCATGCAGTGTTTGTTTGTTTATAACCCTAAAAGGTATTTTTTTTAAATGAGTGATCAGCAAGTCAGACAAAACGAAGAAAAAAAAATTCTATAATCTTCTATAATCTTTGATTACAGAAAAATAAAGTCATTACTTATAACCGACTGAAGCAAGCAGTAATTATTTAATTTCGAAATGCGCGCCACTTTTCGTTCAACGTTGTCAAACTTTCACAACCCCTCTATTTCATTTATTTTTAATCATGTCTGACAGATAATTTAGTACATTTTAGATTATTTCAATTAAAATATCTCCGAACTCACATGGTAAAATACTTTTTTGATAATTTTTACATAATCTACGAGAATTGAATAATATAAACGTCAGTTTTCTAGATTTTAATCTATAGCAGTTATGGCTGAATTATATGAAAAATGCGTGTTTCAAACGGGATTGCCTATAGTATACATGTTAAATATGCAGTTTTCAAAAATTAATTATGCAAAAACTACACGTCAGATCTTACTCAAAAAATTAAATTATGTGTATTTAATATCGATTAATAACATATTAAAAATTCAGCTCGTGATCTATACTTTGCTTTAGTGCGCGTACAACCTTAATGTGCGAAGTTCCCGATTCAAGCACTCTGGCGGGCAATGTGCGAAGTAATTTACTTCGCGCACTGATTGTCATCACACGAGGGTATAAAGTATTACGCCCGTGTTGCGAACGATATTTTTCGATGCAGTTAGCGTAAAATTCGATTTTATCGAAGCAGATCAACAAGTTGTAAAATGAAAATGCTATTTATATTTATTTTAGAAATCTAAAGTCGCACACCGAGTTGAAAAAAATAGTATACGACACGCGTGCGAGAATCACGTACTTCACGCATTTGTATCGTTATCTACTATATTACCGCTATATCATGAGAGCTGATGATTATTCCACCTCCAGAAGAGTGGTACAATTCGATAATAACTGTATAACTTCAATTAATATGGGACAGTTCTGTCAACAACTTACTCGACACATCCATAACCAATCCATCGTAAGCCATCCACCCTTTAGCAGGTTTTTTAGCAGGCTGACGCCACTGAATAACGTAAGTCAATAATGGATCGCGATTCTCTGATTTCCATTCTTCATAATCAAAACCAATGATCCATTCCACTGATACGCCGACTGAGTATTTATCTTTGTCCACACCTTCCACCCACTTGATTGTAGAATACAGCTTCGGCTTCGCTTTTGACATCCTGATGAGTATAAAATATATGTAATTACACCATGCATGTGGCAATCTGGTCAATGAGGAGGTTATGGTGAGAATTCCGGTATTTTTGCGTAAAAATACTTACGTGCAATACCTGCAGATGACGCAAACACTCTGTAACGTTGAAACACAAACTGAGTGGCCCACAGCGTTGCCAACCTGAAAGGTGGTGCTGAATATATATATGGCCATTCCATATATGGCCAAGAGCGGCTCGCCCTCCACACGTACAAACACACACACACTAATATGCCGTGCCCCACTATACTCTCGAGCCGCCGGCGTGCTTTGCGCAGCCACAAAAATTGCGCGCGTCGCTTACTGTTCTTCCCACCACGCCTGGCACGCACCCGTACCTCGCGTGGAGAGGGCCTTCGATGTATGGCCATTTACCTCTCCTATAGCCCCGTCAGATGGCCATGTAACGGGAGTCCACTGTACTATGATTTTGTATACGCTTTGGCGCGCAACCTTTGCGCCATCCCGTGTCTTTTGTTTTTAAGGTTGTTAGCTTGTTATAGTCACAGCCAAAAGTTTATTTCAGTTGACGATAGTTCTAGAATGACCACAGTAATAAATAAGTCACAAAATTAAATATACACACTATCAATTACATGCTACGATATGCAAACCGTATCAAAATGTTTTGATGGTTAAACAAAGTCTTTCTAATATTTTTTAAGATTTTTTGAAAACGGCCAAGTTGTCAAACTTTTGTCAAGGTACACTAAACGTAATGGATTCTGATCCGGACGAGTTGGACAATTCTAGAAACAGCCAATCGGCGCTCTGGATTTTTTTAATCCAGAGCGCCGATTGGCTGTTTCTAGAATTGTCCAACTCGTCCGGATCAGAATCCATTACGTTTAGTGTACAGTTCATATTTCTTTTAGGCATAGGCACACGCGCATTGAGTCGAAGTTATAATAGATCGTGGCAACATTGCGTGTATATGAAGGAAGAATCCCATAGACATAGAGCATGGACTGCGCATTCCCTATACTGCCTGTGGTAACGCCAAAAGTGAGAGAGAAGAGTAACACACGCGGCCAATCTCTGTCTCTTTCTAAGCATTTGACGTTGTTGGTTAGAAAGAAACAGATTTGGCCGCGTGTGTTACCCTTCTCTCTCTCTACAGACCGAGCGATTTTCGGCCCGAATGCGCAGTCCATGCTCTATGTCTATGAAGAATCCGCTCGAGCCGTCCGTTTGAGCGCTGTTGCCGCATCGCTCACATCAGCGTCTGATTCACACGCAAATATCGACGAGAGACTGAAGTTTAACTAACAATATCTTTCTTATTACACGGGAAATACTTTTGTTTCTAGTCTCAAGATGTTCGTTAAATTTCAATTCATAACATACTAGTTTTTTGTTGAAATCTGTCGCCTAGTTGAATCATAAAAAACGTCAGAGTGATAAAAGTTGGTATTTTCCCTATGTACGTATGCAAATAATGTAAACTTCAATAATTTGTTTCATCACTAATATACGGCAAAAATCAATGAACTTCGTATCATGTTGTAGAACTTGTTTCAACTTATCTACCAGGAAAATTTCACACAGATCTGTCGGAAACCGCTTTTACAAGCTAACAACCTTAACTTTGAGTAAATCGAAGTCTCAGTGTCATATGTTATAAATGGATTTTAATGAGGATTTGTGATTAAACAAAATAAAAAAGAAACAATCAAGACGTAAGTGTTGTGTTGTGAATTGTGAAAATATAGAGCGTGAAAATCCAGAATCACAATTTTACCGTTTTCCTGGACAGTCTTGCAAATTTAACAATGAAGGAAAGTGGATTGTAGCCGAATTGTAGCAGTGCGTCGTCAAAGATAAATAATTTTTTTTTTTTATATTAAATTATTATTAAGTACTTAGAAAATAAAATAATTGCCGTTTTGTTGAAAAACAAATATTCAAAAAACAGTGAGGTTGCAGAAAGTTAAACTTATTTAGTTCATTAAAAACATGTAATATTAATTTGTTCATGTAATGATCCTACACTCATTTTATTTCATATTCTGAGTTGATTTGAAATGGAAATAATATGTTCGTCATACAAAAACTACATAAAAGTTGAATTTTTTTTTAGTTTACTATTTTTTGAATATTTTTTTCAACAAAACGGCAATTAATATTATGTTTTATGTATTCAATAATAATTTGAAGTCTAAAAAACAAAATTAATTTCCTTTGACAATGCACTGCTACAATCCATTTTATTTTCCTCTTTAATTCAAGAATGTCCAGGAAAACGGTAGAATTGTGAGTCTGGATTTTCACGCTCTAAATTTTCACAATTCACAACACAATACTTACGTCTTGATTGTTTCTTTTTGATTTTGTTTAATCACAATCCATTTATAACATATGACACTGATAGCGTTTTCGGCTGGGGCTACACCGAGCTACACTGGTGTAGTGTAGCCATCTTTGTCTCTCTCTGCCTCATAGAAAAGAAAAGGATGAAGATAGCTACACTACACCAGAGTAGCTCAGTGTAGCCCCAGCCGAAAACGCTATGAGGCTTCGACCTCTTAGACCATATAGGAATGGACGGAGCATTGCCTATGCCGGAGTATAGGAGAATCTTTGACTATATACCTATGGACTGCTAACCGCTAACTTCACGCGTGTAACCAGATGTGACGCGAACTCGGGGACTAACGGCTGATTTTGGTACTACGATCAGCTGCGTGTGTTATGTAGGTGTGACGCATCGGTTGTGTGGGTTACATAGGTGTAAAGAAACACCGACGTGACACACACACCGATGCGTCACACCTACAAAACACACGCAGCTGATCGTAGTACTCAAATGAGCCGTTAGCCCCGGAGGTCGCGTCACATCTTGGTACATGGGCCTCCACAGGCTTGGGATAGGGACTAGCAGTCCATAGGTATATAGTCAAAGAGGGGAATCTGTTGCCGAGTAATGAGAAAGGGACGGAAGATACTAAATCGTTGGTAAGAGAAGCAAGAAGTGCTCCCGTTAGGGATAAAAAGTTGCCAAGTCGTGTTGCTGCGTTGCCACGTTTATGTGCCCCATAGCCTCTGTGGCATAACTCTCTCGATCATAACTAAACCTACTCGATTTCAAAAGTTAGCACGAATGAGACTTATTTGTGTGCATATATATATCGCTAAGGCTATCCTTGTCTTACTACTCGGCAACACCCCCACCACTCCAATGCTACGTCCATTACTATATGGTTTAAGCTTCGACCTACTCAAAGTTAAAAAAAAAGACACGAGATGGCGCGAAGGCTGCGCGCCATAGATACTTTACTAGCATCCGAGTCTTGATTACTTTCCATCTTTGGCGAACTGCAAGTCGCTGCTCATAATCTGCTCTTGCTGTAACCTACGCGCGTGGCAGCCAGGCGGTGGTAGAATAGAACATTAATAATTTTCAAACCATTCGTTCGATTAAAGTAAGACTTTCCATAAAACTTATTTTAAGGTGCCACAGTACTGGCGTGTCCTATATATATTTTGTGACGTTAGAATCGTGAAATACGAGGAATTTCGTCGACAAATTGAGCCTTATTTACGAGACGCATATAGGTGAAATAAGTTTTCCTGAAACAAGTGTGTATTTCTACGGGGCGCTTACTCCCTGTGTCGAGTGATAGACGTTTTAATCTCCTGGATGCGGCGAAAATACAACAAGTCGGTAATGGCCGGATTCTGATGCCGCCATGTCGGATATGTATAAACGACCTGTCATTTTTATTTATTCGCTATACACATTACTGGGTAATCTACGCTGAAAATCACTAAGTAAGCGCCCTACAGATCAATTTAAGCTGTTATAAAAAAATAATACCCGTGGAATTCGTTTCCTCGTTTGGGCTCAATTTGTCGACGAAATTCTTCGTATTTCACATTCTGACGTCACACAATATATATAGGACACGCCAGTACTGTGGCACCTTGAACAACTTGCTCACTGGAACTTTTCGGTCGCTCGAAATTCGTTCGACTTCCAAGTTCCGTGACTGATATTCGTAACTGATTTTCGCAACGTCTCGTAAAATAATTATTAGGTTTCATATTAACAACAATATTAACGTTTTTTTTTAGTCAATCTTGAAACACTATAATATATAATTCCGGCAAATTTAGTTCGAAAATTCAAAAAATTGGGTAATCCAGCGCGATTGCTTCACCGATAGTTATTATTATTATTATTAGGGTAATTCCGGGGTAGTTGGCCATAGTTTTTTAGTCCAGGATAGTTGGCCATAGACATGAGTTTTAAGCAGAATTTCGTTGAATTGGCCATCTCTCACTTACGGCCATCTACCCCGGAATTGCCCTATATGCATGGAACATATCCTACAGCTGCTGAAGTTTCATAAAGTTTTGCGTGTTTCACACCATTTCAGATTTATTAAAAAGTACGTGAATTGTAAAAAAAAAAATGGATAATTCTACGAGAATTGGAGTGAAATACAAATCCTACGCTGTGTTTGGTAATTCAAGTCAAATCCCTGCTCGCACCAAGAGATATTGGGTCAGGAAAAGAAGACTGGCGAGGTGATTTCCACAGTTTCCTGTTATGGAATTACTAGACCTCATGACGTAGCTCTATTTCGAGAAATAGGTTGATCGACCCTTTTTGTTACAGTGAAAAACTCCAGAATAAAACTCAGAACGACCAGAGTGATGTAAACATGAGATGGAGTGAAGTATGTATTGAATGTAGTATACAAGCACAACTCAGCAGTCAAGTGGTGAAAAGAGTTGATTCTCTTTCATTTCGAGGTCGATTTTGATAGATATTTCGAAATTTAAAGGAGGTAGTGAAGAAGAATAACGTGTGGGTATTTTAATTTTTTTTTGTGAAAATTCTTACACTCCTTAGGATGTACATAAAACATTTACAGAAATTATTAATATATCATTCATAGTTTTTTCGAAATAAATTCCCAAAAATTAGCCTGTTTGGACGCTAGTTATTCCAATTACGTATGAAAAATCAACATTCTTAAGTAGTCGAGTGAAGAGGCTCGGTAACTCGGCATGGAATACCCCATATTCATTTGTTAAATTTCCTAACGTATATTCAAAGTGTAGTGAATTTTTCTCGACCACAGATAAAAATAAGAATTCCAAAATATTTTTTAAAAACTGATGGTGAAGTTGAGTTGACTTATCTCCTTTCACCGTTCCTCTACTGAGTTGTGGTAGGCAAAACTGCTTATCAGCGTCAGTTGGGAAAATTGAACAATATATATCATAATTTGTTTGCTAGCTCAACCAAGATGTTTCCGAATCATGCCGAGACGAGGTTCACCAGTGCGAACAGGAAACCGAACCTACTTTCATTGACCCAGAATTGCAAGGCAGCGAAACTCGCAGTCTTTTATCTTCAAGCCACAACGACATGCACAACGATGGATCCGATCAAGGCATTGAGTATGATATCAGTCACAATGATTCACATGGAAGCACAACCGATGAAGGTGAAAATGACGTTTTCGTGACCGATGAGTCATCATTCAAGTGTGACTATTCCAGGGATGTTTTAATAAGAACTCTCCTGGTGATGGCAACAAAAATGCGCCATAAATTGTCGTTTGTAGTTGCTGAAGCCATTTCACGGCTGGCAAACGTGCTAAGCGATTCACATGGCAGTCAGGACACAAAATATCATTGGAAAAAAATTCTAAATGTCCTCTCCAACTTTCTATCGATACACCACTTCTGCGAACGATGCCACTGCTACGTGGGAGAAGAATCCAAGGATGCTTCCGGTACCAAAAATGCTCTTACGTGTCAAGCATGCCAGCATGTTATTAATATGGAGCATAATTGGGCATCGGGAAATCTTCTGATATATTTGAGCTTAACCGACCAACTGCAGCACTTGTTTGAATTAGAACATGATAACTTATTGTACCCTCAAGTCCGTGGAAAGAAAAATGAACATGCTATTGAGGACATCCTTGACGGATCATCATATCGAAAGAATCTGATCGATGGTATGATAAGTCTGAATTTTAATATAGATGGAACACCTATATTCGACAGCTCACCTATTTCAGTCTATCCAGTGTTGTGTACTGTTAATGAACTACCACCCAAGATGCGAGGGAAGAACATGTTGATGTGCAGCCTGTGGTTTGGTAAAGGCAAGCCGAAATGCATGAACGAGTTATTGAAGCCATTTGTTGCAGAAGTACGAAGTCTACATCGATCTGGTGTTGAATATACAATTAACGGCGAGAAATATGTTCGTAAGTGTCGACTTTTAGTTGGTATATGTGATACCGTTGCGAGGCCGCTAGTGAGGACTTCTACGCAGTTCAATGGGAAGTATGGCTGCGGTATTTGCTTGCATCCTGGGATAGTCGTTCTCAAGGACAAGGGTAAAGTTCGAGTATATCCAATCGACGCAGCTGGGAATCCATTTGGAGAAGGTCTTCGGAGCCATCAGCAAACACTCATCCACGCGATAAATAAGGAAAAAGGAATAAAAGGTCGTGCTGTATGCTGTGACATTGATGGTTTTGATATCATCGATAATCTGGCGCCAGATTGGATGCATGCAGTTGCTTTAGGTGTAGCAAAACAATTTTCCAAATTGTGGTTTGATTCCAAATCTCATGGAGAACGATATTATTTGGGACGATACGTCACAGCAATAGATAGAATGATGGAGTCATTTAAACCAACATTGGAAGTTTCACGAACCCCAAGAAAAATCACAGAACGTACGTACTGGAAGGCTCACGAATGGGCAATCTGGTTGCTTTTCTACAGTTTGCCGATTCTAGATGAGATTGCACCACGGAAGTACGTTGAACATTGGAGCCTGCTGGTGGACGGCATTTCCATTCTTCTCCAGACATCAATTATGAAATCCGAAGTATATTACGCTCGACAATGCCTTTATGCTTTTGTTGAGGGAGTGAAGACATTATATGGTTTAAAGCACGTATCATTTAATGTACATCTTCTTACTCATTTGCCAGACAGTGTGCTGAAATGGGGACCACTCTGGACACACAGTGCGTTTATATATGAATCTTACAACCATGATCTGAAAACTTCTGTTCATAGTTCTAATGGAGTTGCGATGCAAGTGTGCGATACTTTCAGACATAAATATGCTTTACATAGGCTTCAAAACATGTGTGAGCCAACGATGACATACTCTCAAAAGAAATACCTATCAAACATGCAACAGAAGAGATATCAACCTAAAATTTCTATGACTGTTGCTGGTACAAGAATAATGGGTAAGGTTGATTCTGTCACAACGCTACCACGACCGTACTATTCAGCATTACGAGGATTAAATGTCCCCATTGATGAATCTCAATACATGCAGTTTGCTCAGAGAGTAATGATAAATAACGAACAAATTCATTCGAAGAAATATACGAGACCACAAAAGAGAGCGAGCTATATAGTGCTGTTGAGTAATGATGAAGTTTTTGAGATTGAACAGTTTATAATAGTATGTTTTGAGTCGAATTCTCAGTGCTATGCAGTTGGTAAATACTATGAGAAAACAAATGTGGCAGCATTAAGGCATCGGCGTTTGAATCATTTAATTTATTTGAAAGAGATTTGTGAAAACATTGCTGCGGTGAATGTCGATATGATCAAGGAAAAAGTCACGCTTGTTCACATGATAGAATCCCAAGTATCATTCGCTTGTATTCATCCCAATCATTTTGAATTGATGACTTAAGAATCTGACTCCAGAAAGTATCCGATCACATCGTTGAAAAATCCAATTGAATTTATAAGATCAATCAAATCACTTGTAAGTCACGAAATTTCTTCGAGGGATATATTCAGAGTTCGAATAAGTCAGGAATATTCGCATTGGAAAATATCACTTGAAAACTGTTACCGAAGGGCCATATAGCACTGAATTGTTGTACAAATGCCCCCTGAACACTATTTATTTCCTTTCGCAATTCTTTAGGTTTTCGAGGTTAATTTCACAATAACTGAACGTCACACCCTCTGAATTCCTAATGTACAATGATAATAAATATAATATAAATGAAAACTGAAGATTGTATTATTATTATTTCCTATTATTTTTTTTTTTTCGAATGCCTATTCACACGAGATAATGGGTTAGGCAATAGGAGGTTTAGCGTTAAACTCGGGTTAAATTAAATTAAAATGAATGTTTCCATTAATAATTAATTAATTAATTAATTAATTAATTAAAACATTTTTCATATTTTGAGGTGTAATTCTGGTATCAAATTATAGTTCAGTTTAGCTTGTGTGTAAAATGAGTGAAAAATTCAAAAATACACTTCATTATCGAGGTGTTATTTACGACGCGGATGTATATGTATTGTTATTTTATTCAAACGTCACCCGATTGCTACCTTTTTTGTGCTTATCATTTCTGAGTAATTCGAATGTAGTCGAATAAGTCAATTTTTGATAATTGGTTCAAGTAAGTAACATACTTCACTTATAAAAAGTGTTTATCATATTAAGAAACCAACATTTCTTAAATAAGTTACTCTACTATTGGATCAAGTATAAAAGATGTATCATGTAATGACTTAAGAATTTGGTCCTAATTCAAAATTAAAAAATTCAAGTATAATCATTTTACTCCGTTCAAGAAATTCTTGGTATCCATTCCATCCACTGAAAAATTTCTTTGATGAAGAAAAATTATCTACAGTCAAGTAAACCTTTTTTTCTAAAATTGAGGAAGAAACACTGAGAACGTGAGGTTCAACGAGATATCGAGAAATAGCGAGCAATCTTGACCTTTAGAACTTTTGGTTCCGGTTGAAATGAAATATACCTATATGACGTACATATCTAATATGTTAAATATATTATGCCACTAGCGTTGGGAAGATATATATTTGAGAATTAAATTTCTAAAATATAGACTTATATCTGACTTATATTTCACATCTATGCAGTTTATATAATTCCCGTATTTATGAAGTATATGCGGAATGTAAGCAATGTTTAAGTACTATTGAAAATGAATTACTTCTTTCTTATATGTAGAATTATATATGACATACATATAACATAATATTGAGAGTTTGCACATTATATGTATGGATATTTACTGCATATATGCTAGGCAATACCTCAGATATATTCTTAGATCTCTTTGGCTTATACGAACGAAATCGGTCACATATTTCTGACGAATATAAACAGATATTTTTCCAATATATTTTTGCTTATAATCCATATATTCGCCACTTAGTGCATATTTTGCCGCACATATATGTTATATGACTGAGATATAAGTGGCCTATAAGTCGGTATATATATTTTTTCCATGCGGGTTACGAAAACATAACGCTATGTGTCGTTGTATTAGACTTATGTAATAATGGCGTCTGGATGAAAAGAGATCCGAGCGGAAAATCTGAATATAGGTTATGTTTTAGTTTCCAAACATTAAGGCCCATCCCTAGTCGCCCACCTCCTTTTGGTCGAAATGTATCACATTTCGATTATTATCCGAGCCCAGGCGTCAAAAGCGCAAAAAAGGCCAACTTAGCGCAAATTCTATTTCAATTCCGAACACATAGTACGTCCAAAAAAATAAATGTTCGTTTCGTGCGAAAATAGAGTCAAAGATGGTTTTTACATTGTTCGCCGAAGAAACCGAATTCGAACAATTTTGTAACAATGTAAAAACCATCTGTAGACTCTATTTTCGCACGAAACGAACATTTTTTTGGACGTATGTGTTCGGAATTGAAATAGAATTTGCGCTAAGTTGGCCTTTTTTGTGTTTTTGACGCCTGGGCTCGGATAATAATCGAAATGTGACACATTTCGACCAAAAGGAGGTGGGCGACTAGGGATGGGCCTTAACCCAAGTTTTTCCAGCTCCCGATATTCCAATAGTAGGATATTCTATTTAAATGACGAAATGATATTCTGAGACGAGAAGAAGGAAGCCTGATTTATCCCATCCTGACCTATTATCCCAAGTTTCCACTTCCTTCCAGATAAGATCGTTTCAATTTATATTTATAACATTTATTTAATAGAATAATTTAATTTATCAATTTATTATATTTGAAATAATTTATCTAATATCAAAAAGTTTAATTTATCATTTTAATTTGAAAGTAAATGTTTAAAAAAGAATTTATAATTTTGATTTAAAAAGAGATTTAAAAAGAATCTATAATTTTGAAGAGTTTTTAGAAAAACTCAAATTTAAGACCTTATTATTTTGAGAGAATAACATTTGTCCTCCTGTCTAGGTCGTATATGATTTATTTCGAAGAGGTTTGGAGTTGGATCTCCTGGAGTTCAGAATCGGACTTTCCGTTCCAGTCTTTGGTCCTTCTACCCCTCCAACCCCTTCCTGTTCCAGTATTCAGGACTTTCTTCATATTGACCAAGGAATTATTCGCCTTGTTCCTGTCTGCTGATTCTTATTTCCTGATTCCTGTCTACTGATCCTGGATTCCTGAGTTTCTACTCTTGTTCCTGGTTCCTGTTCTTGAAGATTTTTGTAAAAACCCATGTTGTGATATCAAGTTAGACTATCTTTTAGAGGTTTTCTGTGGTTTCCCTTCTAATAAGAGACGAATGTCAGATAATACTTAGGAAAGTTTTTAATTACTTGAGCCACAGCTCCAATTCTCCTAAATAGAACACATAGATTTTACAATTTAAATATCGACAGCCTAATAACATAGTCACGTAAGCGCCAAAAAAAAATTTTTCGCAAACTGACAGACGTTTCTCCAAAAAAATTTTGGCGTCTATTAGAAATTGTTTGAAAAATAGGCCATTTTTGGCGCTTACGGGATTATGTTATTAGGCTGTCGATATCGACTTGCTAATCCTTATGACGATTTTACATGAATAATTTTTATTATACTTACTTTATGATTCGGGTCGACTCTTTTACTAAGGGGGGGGGGGGGGGGGGGGGGGGGGGGTAGTGTTATATTTGATAAATTCACCCCTATATATTACTTCTATATGATCTAGATCAAGTAGTCTATATGATAAAAGACATCTTTCAAAATATATGAACTTCGGTTGCCGTATCAATAAGTATTATTGTAAAACAAATCAGTCTGTCTTTAGCCTCGTACTGAAGCAGACCTGTATTTTCCAAATACATAAATCTTTTGCCTAATTGATATTCTTTCATCTGATTCACTTTATTTCCCTCGGGAATCCATAAATATTAACTTATTATTACAACGAATATTAAATTTGTTACAATATTATTGAAAATTGGGTGAAATCGTTTATTGAAATTAAGCAGGTACCATGGATGTTGCGAGAGGGCAAATGTACTCAAAACGCACCGAGTATGCGACTGCTGAATTATCGAGGCCGCCTCCGACAATATTACTTCGTCATGCGAGGCATGGAAGACCGTGATACTACGGACGGGAAAATGCAGTTGTTCCCAACTAGTGTTGCAAGTCACCAATTACATTTTTAATTAAATTACTCATTTAATTACACATTAGCAAAGAAAGTGAATTATTGTAATTTCCTGTCATCAATAAATACCATGTACAGAATAGTACGATATGTCTTGCTCAGAAAAGAGCGACGCTTGGTACGAAGGCATACAGGGAATTTCCTTTAGAAATCATGCTATTCCGGCGTTGGTTGAGATCTGCTGAAGAGCTCTATTTCTAAATTAAATTCGCTACATGTCTTCTGCCGCCAAGGCGTCGCTGTTCCTCACACTTCCCGATTTTTTTTTCAGGTATGGATGCGGTTCGAATAGGGTATTCATGTGGTGAGAATACGGTATGAATGTGGTGAAAATACGGTATGGATGTGGTGAGAATACAGTATGAATGTGATGAGAATACGGTATCGAAACTGTCGAACTACGGTACACATACTGCGGTCAAACCTAATTTTTTAAAGAGACCAGGAAATTTGTCGGTTCACCCAGGGTACGGTAACGGTGTTCATGCCGTATGAAAACTGTGTTCAGTACCCGTGAATACGGTAGAAGTGCCGGTAAAATACGGTATGCCGAAAGGCGCAAATATACTGTATTTCTGAAGTGATTACCCGTGGTAAATCCGGAAATATACCGTTTAACATCGGTATATGAACCTTCTCACAACCTTGCGCAAAAGTCGTCAGGGAAAGTTTTCAACTAACCTTACAGACTTCCTATACCTCTACGTGTATAAGAAGAAAATTCAAAAATTAATTCATCAAAAACGGGGTGGTGAATCAACTTGAAATTTTGGCAGGAAGCGTTTCATTCATCTATCTTTCGATGATAAAATTTTCAAAGATTTCTCTACATATGCATTTGGGTAGCCAACCTCCTTAAGGTGTATCAAAATGTGCCCGACTGACGTGACTACAAGGTAGGTTCGAGTTATGTAATTGTGATCTTTCACTTCATCGTCTTCAACTGCTTTTTGTATGTGATTGTACGTTTACAGACATGTGTTCTAAACGATAGCCTGAGGTGTTGCTGATAAAATATTGAGGCGTATGAAAAATCGCTATTTTTTTGTTGAAAAATGTATTTTGAAGACAGATCTGGAGGAGCTCATGTGAAATGGATAATTGATTCGAAGAGCTGACAATTTTTTACATATGAAATGTATTTTTTTACATTTTTATTGTGACGCTAAAGATATGATAAAAATACACCTTTAAATTTCGTCCTTAAAATTGGATATCGCATTCCTCGTAAACGGCACGTCCTATTTGGCTGAAACTTGAAGAATTTACTCATCTTAGTGCACACAATGTGAGAAAAATTTTGAAGCTAATCAAATTTTTATGGTCCTAACATTGGTTGATAATTGGTGGAATTGGCCATATATTAATTCATTACTACCGTAAGGAAAATAATTTCGACAAATGGTCAAATACGCGTCATCTTTTCTTCATCTGTCACGTAAAAAAAATTTCAACTGATCAAAAAAATACGCGGTCAAAAAACTGTCAAATTCGGCCGATTTGAAGTGGAATAGCCCGTATATCGTATCGTATGCATATCAACGACACCTTCCATTCTTAACTAATTGATTTCTCATACTACTTTGGATTTTTTGTAGATAATTCGTTCATAGACAAATTTGTTCATCGACAATTTTTCTCTATGTGGTTTAGTCTTCGTGCAGGTTTGAGTTGAAGTTTGAACAGTGGATCTGTATCTGACCAGCAGTCGACGCTGACTATAGACGGATGTTTGGCACGCGTGGAGGGGCACCAAGGTGTCAAAGTAACGCTACCCTTCTTCTCTCGTTATTATTTAAGCTATATTATCCACTGCTATCCATAAAAATTCTGTGGCGTGAACCAATTGACGTATTAACGTACAGTGCTACCCCTCAATAAGAACGCTAAAGCTCCCAATAGTCTAGTCGAGAAGTGTTTCCTGAGAAAAATAGTTCTAAGTCTCTTAAAAATATGAGCGATAGCTCATTCGATTCGTAATGCGATCCTGAAAAAAGCTTTTTTTTTCCCCGGAAATAAAAATTGTAATTGTTATTAACAAAAAACAAACAAAAAAAAAAGGCGTCTCCGGTTTTTGACTATAACTCAAAAACTTTGAGAGATAACGAAAATTGAAAAAAAGCATCTTAAAGAGGAGGAAATTTTCAATAAAAAAGTCCGTACTCCCGGAACTTTATCTCCATTATTTATAATTTTAATTTGACGCTGAAAATAGGGTTCCGCGCGGCCGTTTCAGCACTGACGCGTCGCCGCTGAACAGAGAGTGCGATAGAAATTATTTCTTTTTTTACTATTAAATATTAATGTAAAATTTTTTAAAAATTATGCTATCATCAGAACTCTCCAAAGAATCTAGCCCCGCAGAGAAAAAAATTTTAACTTCATTTTTCTAAAAGCTATACAATTGTTAATCAACTCATTTTTTTCGGACTTCTGTTTTCATAAATGGCGACATAAAAGTTTAAATAATTGGCCTAAAATCTTTTTACTTATTGGGAGCCCTTCTCATATGTATACTTAACAAGATTACGTAACAAAAGGTTAAGAAAGTTTTTTCGTTTGTTTATAATAAATTTATTAAGTTCCAAAAAAATGATAAATTAAAAAAATGAGGGTAAAAAATTTTTTCTCAGGAAAATTATGTTATGGCTGTTTTCACATCTAACAATGACATTAATAAATGTTAAGGTGGTTCTCCACCTACAGTCCCACCAAACGTGGGTTTCAGAGCAGATTTTGAGTACTTCTCGATGGAGAAAAAATCTGAAAAAAATCAAGCATGTAGAAGATCTTCGGGAGATTGATTTTGCATAATAATAATTCAAAAAAGTTATTAACAAATTGATGGAAAAAAAAAAATTTCAAGAAATTAGCCGATGACCCAACTTTTTTTTTAGGTGAGAATTATTTTTTAATTTTTCTGAATATGTATGAATTTTTTCAGAATTTTGGTGAATCTTTGAAAATCGCGTTTTGTCAAGTATGAAAAAACGCAATTTTCAAAGATTTACCAAAATTCTGAAAAAATTCATACATATTCAGAAAAATTAAAAAATAATTCTCACCTAAAAAAAAAGTTGGGTCATCGGCTAATTTCTTGAACAGTTTTTTTTTCCATCAATTTGTTAATAACTTTTTTGAATTATTATTATGCAAAATCAATCTCCCGAAGATCTTCAACATGCTTGATTTTTTTCAGATTTTTTCCCCATCAAGAAGTACTCAAAATCTGCTCTGAAACCCACGTTTGGTGAGACTGTAGGTGGAGAACCACCTTAAAGCAAAATTTTTTACTTCATTTGTTGAAAAATTTTTCATAAACAAATGGTCAAATTGAATATTTTCAAAAAAAAAAAGATTTTGTTTTTATATTGAGAAAAGTCAACCATGATTTAGAAAAATCAAAAAAATTTCTTAAAAAAATTTTTCAATTGTTTATAATGGTTTTTTTCATTTATCTTACATTTAAATTATTAGTTAAGAAATAATTTTTTTTTCTAAAATCATAGTTGGCAGTTCTCTATATAGTAACAAAAACAAAATTTTTTTTTAGCAACAATTTGATTGTTTATTAAGTTACCAATTTGTTATAAACAAATTCTGATTTTCAGTTTATTTTTTTTTTTTTATTAAACTATTAAAAATTACGAAAACAACGATGTATAACAAAGTGTAAAAATAATTTTTTGTCTATTTTTTATTGCTTTTAAAAAATATCATGGTATCAAAGTTGAAGCGGTTACCTGATTTGTCAACTTATAAATTGCTGTAACTTTTTAACTATTAAAGATACAGTCTTTGACATTCAAGACGATTATTTAGAGAATTAATTTATCTTTTGAATACATTTTTCTCCAGCTCGGTATCTATCATAATTCCCTTGTTACAAGCTTTTGTTTATAAAAATCTTCAGTATCTGCATCTTATAATCATTATATCTTATAAACTTTTGCAATTACGCCTTTTATTTTTAGACAATTTTGTAGGCTTATTATTAAGCTACTTGAAAAAAAAAAATTTCTTCTCTTCAACGCCAATTGTTTATCAATTATTCGTATTTATTCTGATTTTAAAATGAAAAATTCATACATTGCTTGGTGTTTCATCATTTATTTCTGTGCTAATTCATATTATTTAATTTCTATCGCACTCTCTGTTCAGCGGCGACGCGTCAGTGCTGAAACGGCCGCGCGGAACCCTATTTTCAGCGTCAAATTAAAATTATAAATAATGGAGATAGAGTTCCGGGAGTACGGACTTTTTTATTGGAAATTTCCTTCTCTATAACCCACACGGAAGATAATATTGCCTGGATATCCCGCGAATAACTCTATGTCCATCTAACGTCCATATCAATTGTAGATATCCCATTAATACCCATAGGATATTGCGAAATCAATATCGACAAAACCTTTACACGGTATATCCACTGGATATTCCTGAATGGATATTTATCGTCAAATCCTGAATGTCCACGTAATGTCCATATAATCAAATTTTTATCGCCTGGGGCGATTAAAACCGACCACCCTGTATACACAGATGTATAGAATATAATATATATGTGCGGTATACAATATTGTTTGGTTCTATAATCAGAGATCGGTGACAAATTTTTATATTGTTTATGAAAATAATATTGAAATAAGTAAGTTCTATTCATGTATGAATAAAGCTATACAGTTCCTCTTCTGTGACTTCTTATATTCTATCATGAGTTTTTATTTCAATTACATTACCAACGATGAAAATTGTTTTTTTTTTTTAATACTTATACTTAACATTATAAGGCAATACTCGGAATGACAAGTGCAATAAGTATGATTTAAGATTTTGGTATTTTTGTTGTACATGTGTACAGAATAGCGTATATACTTGAGATAATACTGTATAAAATTTCTAGTCTGATTATTTCACTATGTATGGTAACTATAAAAATCTAACCACTCTAATCACTAACTTGAGCTATTCATTAATTATGTGCATCTTTAAAATCATAATTGAGAATGTGCTCTAATAAAAAAGATCTCAATTGAAGTGTGTCATTATTGTAAGTAGCCTATTAACTACAATAAATATCTTTTATGTATATTATATACCATATACATTATACATACTGGGAGTTTTCGTGGATGCGGGTCAGTCCGGGAAAAATTCCAACCCACGCTCTTGACTCTTTACGGTCTACGGTCGAAGAGGGTCTAGAGCGTAGAGTGACATTTTTCCCGTCCGACTGACCCGCATCCACGAAAACTCCCGGTATGTATTTCCTATATAAGAGCGATTCTGTGATCTGCTGAAATCATGCGTTCCCCGTTTGCCTCCCTTTTAGGCGCGTTATTTTTCACAGAATCGCTCTGTATAAATATCTATGAGATAGCTCCAGGTTATTCTACAGATATTCACAGAAATATAATATGGATATCCAGTGGATCGGATATTGCGGACATTTCTCTATCCAGTGGATGTCCACTGTATATCCCGAACTTTACCAGGGATATCCCAGTGGATATTTCGTATATCTAATGGACATCTATTAGATGCACTTCTTCCGTGTGGGAAGATGCTTTTTCCAATTTTCGTTATCTCTCAAAGTTTTTGAGTTATAGTCAAAAACCGGAGACGCCTTTTTTTTGTTTGTTTTTTGTTAATAACAATTACAATTTTTGTTTCCGGGGGAAAAAAAAAGAAGCTTTTTTCAGGATCGCATTACGAATCGAATGAGCTATCGCTCATATTTTTAGGAGACTTAGAACTATTTTTCTTAGGAAACTCACTTCTCGACTGGACTACAAGGGGAAGAGTTTTACCGAGAATTCGAGTACCAGGCGCGCACTCTATTCACACGGACCTCCCTGTCTCGCTCTGTCTCTCTCTGAAGTTTACTCTAGTTTAGTTAATTTCTAGTCCTTGTAAGTTAAGTTGTAATTTAAGTTCTCTTTTGTTGTACAATGTTTGCAATCTTTCTGTTTCTGTTTCTGGCTTTTTATTTACCTTATATTACAGCTGGTTGAAGTTTGGAACGTTCTTCGAACGAAATCGAAAATTCATTTTTTCTATATTTGAAAATTTTTTTCAGCAACAAAATTCATAAACGTTACGTCAGATCAACGAAAACAATCCGGAAATATACCCGATGAGCACAGAAATCCTCCCTAACGATATTTTAAGACAGAAAATATGTTTTCAGTCTATAATAATGGAATGTGACACTTTATATTTATGAGGTGGCTTTCTTTCCATGCCGGAAGTCCGTAAAAAAATTAAAAAAAATTAGAAAAAATAGGACGAGAAGTTACATCCGGTTTCAGGGCGAAAACAGCAAGAATAAATTACTCACGTCCGCAATTATCGAGTGTGACACTTTTAATCGATAGGGTGGCTTTCTTTCCATGCCGGAAGTCCGTAAAAAATTGAAAAAAATTAGAAAAAATAGGACGAGAAGTTACATCCGGTTTCAGGGCGAAAACAGCAAGAATAAATTACTCACGTCCGCAATTATGGAGTGTGACACTTTTAATCGATAGGGTGGCTTTCTTTCCATGCCGGAAGTCCGTAAAAAAATTGAAAAAAATTAGAAAAAATAGGACGAGAAGTTACATCCGGTTTCAGGGCGAAAACAGCAAGAATAAATTACTCACGTCCGCAATTATCGAGTGTGACACTTTTAATCGATAGGGTGGCTTTCTTTCCATGCCGGAAGTCCGTAAAAAAATTTGAAAAAATTAGAAAAAATAGGACGAGAAGTTACATCCAGTTTCAGGGCGAAAACTGCAAGAATAAATCACTCACGTCCGCAATTATCGAGTGTGACACTTTGAATCGATAGGGTGGCTTTCTTTCCATGCCGGAAGTTCGTAGAAAAAATTAGAAAGAATCAGAAAAACTAGGGTCCCTTGGTTGATCTGCTACGACAGTGACGTTTGAAAATCTGGAACGAATTTTTTTACTCGGGACTTGCCGATAGTATCCCAAGTGGGGTTTCAATACTAGGCCAGTACTGACCCTGTACCCGTAGCGCGCCTGTCAGAACTGGCTATGTACTGGTCTTCAACATTGGGCCAGCGCCGATTTTTCTCCGGAATGATAATACCGGCCCAGTAATGGCCAACAGTACTGGGCCTGCATTGGGTCACAATACTGGATTTTTATTAGTAAACAATAGTGCACCTGCACTAGCTAGTACTACTGGCCCTGCGTTGGCCAACACTACTGGGTCAGTGCTGGTTCTTCCCCAATGATAACACCTTGGTTCAGCATTTTCCAACAGTGCTCGACCAGTGTTGTCCAACAATGCTCAACCAGCGTCGTCTAACAATGCTCGATCTACGTCGTCCAACAATGCTTGACCAGCGTCGTCTGACAATGCTGGACCAGCGTTGGACTAGAGTTGTCTAACAGTACTGAGCCAACGCTGGTTTCCCGCGAAAGATAATAACATTAATCAGTTTCGGCCGACAGTACCGGGCTTATATTGGTGGCCAGTATGTCAGCCATACCCGTTCACGGTGAGTGATTTTTCATTGAAGAAGCTAATACAGACAGTAATAAATGCAGAGAAATGAATTGTTTATTTATTTTTTTTTTTTTCTTATTACAAACCCCTTATATTTGGTCAAGATATGTGACTAGTTATATCATAGTAAAGTACGATTGCGGTGTACATATATTATAAAACACAGGTAAGTAATTGCATGCTCAGGTGAATATTATGAATCACAGGTAAGTATTCCTTCTCTCTTAAATCCTAAAAACAGATATATATTATAAACTATTCGTTAGGAGGGTCGCAGACTTAAAATATTATAAATCACAGGTGAGTATTTCTTTTCTCTGGAGTCCTCAAAATAGATATATTATAGAATATTCGTTAAGGCGGTCGCAAACTTAGAATATTATAAATCACAAGTATTACTTTTCTCTATCGTAAACACAGATATATGATGGAATATTCGGTATGGGAGTCGCAAACTTAGAATTTCGAAAAAAAAAGTACAACAAGACGGAGTATGTGACAAATGAAAACCGGCAATTTTCATAATTTTAAAGATATTCATGCTTAATTTACCTAATTCTCTTTCAAACATAGCCCTAGTTTTTTACTCTTCAACCATATATCTCTGATTTTTTTCTTTCATTATTCCTAATGCCAAAATGTTATAAAAGCGCTGTATTTTTTCGAAAATTATAATTTGGCGACCCCCGTGATGCAAATTATTATAAATGAACATATCACTACAGATTATAGCTGGCTCTGTCAATAATATTTATCTAAAAGTAAAATTATCCACTTAAAATAGCTAAAGTTGAAACTCATAAAAATAACGTAAAATCGAAGCATAACCAAAACATAGCACGAAGAGACTAGGAAGAGATAGCACGACTCATTTGGATACAGGTCTCGAAATCATTTTTAAAACATCCGTGCTTCAATCTATGAGGCTCATATAATAGATTTCAGGAAATAATATCTTGAAAATACATATAAAAGTAGAGTAAATGAATTATTCATTTAAACGGTTAACAATAAATATCATGAACAGGAACGTAAAACTGAAGTATAATTAAAACACAGCATAAAGAGACTAGTTCTACGAAGGAAAAATGGCATTTCAATATACATTATTAGGCCATCCCACTTCCGGTGTAAGCTTTTTATTTTCGGTCATCTATGTGTTCCAAATATCAGTCTTTCAGTATCAAAGTATCAAAGTATAAGCTAAATAAATTACCCACTTACAACAGCTAAGGTGAAGTAATACTAAAATTTCAGCTGTCAGTTTTACGACTATGTAAATTACACTCTAAAAACCTTAATTCGTAGATATTCGCCGAATTTCCTTTCACCAGGGCTGCCTGCAGTCCAGCCTCCGCTTTAAGTTCTGGGCTCAGTAGGCAATGTATCCTTTGGCGCAGTTTCCAAGCCGCTGTGTGCTTCAGCTTCTGTTGCAACCTCTAGAAGAACAGGTACTCCAGCTTCCCCTGCAGCTTTTGGACGAGTTTGCGCTCTAGCGCCTTGTCCAGCCTCCAGGTCAGCGTCTATCGTAGCTTCTGATACTACCTCAGGCATGGGCTCTGTGACACCTCGGTTCTGTCTACCCCCATCCCTATCAATAGCTCCTGATAGGAACCTACTCAACTTTGATATTATCAATGGCGCACTGATGTCTTGATGTTTTTGTAACAAAACATCTGAAAAAATGGTTATTTTAATTCAATAGATGTCATTGCTTTCTCAGTTTGAAAAACCCAATACCAGCATGTTTATAATTAAATTACTACACAAATACCTTGGAGTAATTTATAAAAATTTGTGTCACTGAAATTTTTTTTTCCAACACCTTTTATTTTTCTTCCGCAAGCACTATATAGAACTTGCACATCTTTATGTATCGTTGCAGAAAATACTTTGCCGAGGTCATCAGATACGCTGCCTGTACCGGCTGCAAGAAGGCTCATGAGCGATTTCTGAAAACGTCAAAACCAAGTTTGTCCGCTGATCCAAAATCAATTGTCAGAGGAGAATATTTTTGAACAAGAATCTCATTGTCTATTTTCAACACTTTAAGGATCTCTCAATACATGTCTATGAACCTTGTGGATTTAGGGATGTAAAGTAATTATGATTTAATCCATTTCACTCCTCAAAGTGCAGTGTTTTCCAAATAATGTCGTCACAAGTGTTCAATAATAAATGATAAACAATCAACATGAATTTTACCATTGCGTTTTTCTTATCCAGAGTTTCCAGTTCCTTATCGAGTCGTAGGAATTCCGCTAAGGTAGTTATAGGAAGTTGGAACCCTAATACTTCTCTGTTCCTTGTTATATTTCGGCTTCCCACTGGGTGGTTCAAGACCAACGTTGCTTTGAGTTCATCAATTCTCCGTCCGAGATTATAGAGGATGCTCCGCTTCAGTTTCTTTACTCTATTAAAAAACCGCTGCTCGATGTCATCTAGGCGTTCAAGTATCGCTGCTTCTAAGTCGCAATGATATGAAGTGATTTAGATGTGGATTTAAGTAAAACAATAGGAAAGTTGCAATATATTTGTATCTTGTACTGTTGATTTTCCAGGGTTTGGATACTTTTTCTATAATCATATCATTTGTGAGGTAAATTTATCGATTGAAGTTGGGAAATTCTGGATGAATTATAAAAATCCATTGTTTTGCAAATCGATCAAATTCAATTCACCTTCAACTTTGTTATTGGATTCTTTTCTGACACTCTGCTTCTTACTATGGTGTGACTGGGACTCCAAGCATAATGAAGCTGGCTTCCCGTTGACGGAGACTGACGAAGCTTGGCTTTTAGATGGTTTTCTTGCAATAGAGAATGATTCAGCCTCTAGCTCATCTTGAAGTTCTGAATCACTGAGTATCATGGGCATGATATCGTTAGTCGAGTCCTTCCTTGCTTCGGCATCCGTGCTGTGGATGTTGCATTGTGAGTATGAACGTTCTAATCGCCGCATTCCTTGCTCATATCCATCTGACAGAATAAAGGTTGAAGGACAAGCATATAATATCCATTGCCCTTTTTGTTTTTTGTTTTTTGTTGAAGTGGAAATTTTTACCAGGGTTCCGCTAAACCCATAACTTCAATATAAACAATAAGTAATCTTACCAGCCTCTTTTCGTACAGTCACCCGAATCTTTTTCCACGTGGGATCGGGGTTGATCATTTTTTTCACCCAGTCATCGATGTGGTCATAATCTTTTTTAGGTGGATAATAGCAGAAAACTATATCTTGCTCGTGACAAATTAACCATGAACGAGGAACCAAGTCAACTAATTCCTTAGAGTTTCGTCTTCCGCTGTCGAACATCACAACTACATGAGTTGTCTTCTCTTTAAGAAACTCCATCATTCTAAAATCATATATGATTGTTAGGCATGATATCGTAAGACCTTGACCGTAAAGGCCAACGTGCACTAGGCTAGAGTTAGTTCATCAGATAACATGGTTATGACTGTCATAGACTGTTAGAGATTAACAGCGATTCATAACAGCTGTCAGATGAAAAAAGGTTGAATGGGTAGTATCTGCGGGGTAACCTACGGGTTATTTAAATCCATGGGGTAACCCACGTTTATAAAACCGGGCATAATCGGTATTAAAAAAAAATTGAATTGGCATCATTTGGGATTCTTTAAAATTGACAAATGATATAAAAAAAAATGTTTATTTGAAAAAAAAAAATTCCGAACAAAAAACATTTGATTAATCTAATTGTTTCATTCATCGTGATTGAATTGACTTTTGTAGATCGAAAGCATCTAATAATAAGTAGGAAGCTCTATAGTTTGTTAACATTCACTCGCTGGTAAGCGAATTTTGGTCATGCGATGTTTCTAGAAAATCGCTAATAATACCTAGTTTTATCCCACGCACAATAAAATAGTCGAGTATAAAATACTTTAACATGATTTCTACGTCAAGGAAAGCCTAGCATGCGTATTGTGAGCGGTTGGTTCATACCCAAGAAACTATTTTGAGGTTAGATTCATGAATACTTCCGTAAATTAATATAATCACTTGATACGTTTCTCTTACCTTTCTTGGATAGCCAGAGGTACTTTGCTGTTGTCACGTAAGATTTTAGGTGCTGGATGGACTCTGGATTGTCGGTTGTCGTCGGTCGTTGCTCTCTGGACACGGCAGTGAAAAAAACACGACGAAAACGGTAGAATTGGCGGCAAACGGAAGTCATTCGCAGCGTTGCCAACCCTCCAGCGGAATCAGACCGTACTACATACGAAAATGGGCCGTACTTTGCGATATCAGGACCGTAAGAATATTTTTTCGAAGTATGTGTATTAGGGTGTTTCCTTTGACTATATAACCCTGGACTGCTAATGCCCCCCACTATTCCCATAAGCCGTATGCGAAGCCGATGTTTCCAACATCTACCCCACTCCTTGGACTTCTCGGCAGTCAATTCCGCGGGAAATTTGAATGAGTACTTAGTATTTTGGATGAACACAGGACAAAATAAGAATAGTTTACTAAATAATATCATTGATCAATGCCGGAATAGTAAATTTTTTTAATAAATGAAGCATATTATGAGTTACGAAAATCTAGGAAACGTTTACGTAAGTTCTTGATATTATATGCAAGAATATAGAAGGGTAATAAATTGGTTTCAATGTAATTTTTACGATTTGTTTTATTGGCCCGTGAAGATAATTTTTTTTTTTTTAATTCTCGTTTCTCCGTATTCTGAAATCAGTATCCGGATAAAAATATCAATAGAACGATATGAAAAGATTTTCACTTCAGAGAAATTTGAGGTTATAAGTGAACTAACTTGAAGAATACGGGTGATAAAACGATAGGCGGCTACCAATGAGCTGCTCCTATTTCATGGATTGACATTGTTTTCTGCAGCTATTCTGCAGTTATGATAACGCAAAAGTTAGTGAATAAGCACCCTGGGCTGGTATTCTGGATCTTTCAGTGCTACGTAACGACCGGCGATAATTATTGACGTTATGTTTTGAGAAAAATACAGTTCTCATATTCGTTAATCGTTTGTCAGCAGCCAACCGCTCATCCAAAACATTACGACGACGCTCGCTAACAGTCATAGTCGCTATGAAAAAGTCGCTATCTGCATGTAAGCACGGGCGTTAAAAGATCCAGAATCCCGGCCCTGATCTAAGCGAAACAATTAAACTCAGTAGTTCTGAACTCGACCGTTGACTGCCTGTAGCGCCACATCCTGACAACACGCCTGAAGTTAGCGTTAGCAGTCCAGGGTTATATAGTCAAAGGGTGTTTCATTTTTAGGCAATATTTTTTTTTTCTATGTTATACTAGAAAATCTTATACTTTAGAGAAAAAAAAAGACGAAAAAAAAAGAGACGCGCTAACGTTGGCGCCAAAAGTCTACCAATAAATATCACTTCCGATAATTGGTTGTTTTTTTTTTTTTTTTTTTTTTTTATGTAACTCACAATCGATTAAAATTTACACTCACACTGTGTTAAGATCAGGTATATTAAGATTTGGTCAAAATAATAATTGGCCAGGAATATTAAGAACGACAAAATTGGGAAAATCTGCTGAATTCTACATTAAATACGCAGTCCCTGGATAAAAATTGATCATGCGTGAAGAAGCGTTACGGAATATTTTTTTTCATTGATAGTAAGCAACGCACATTTGTTTTTCAATTCTCCCGCATCGAGTTTTTCCAAAGTTTCACACAATGCGCCTACTTCAACAATTCCAATATCAGAGGAGGAGCAGGGATAGTCAAAAGCATTGCATATGCCTTCAGTTATGTATCGCTGTCCTTCAAAATATACATCACGCTGTGCAGTAGGTGTTTGCTTAGCCATAATCTTACGGATTTTGAACATTTCACCGCTGGCTAGTTCTACTGTATTATTAGGGTGGCAACTGGTTAATGTCATATCTTGAATGGTTATTTTTCGTACCTCTTTCAGGACAATTCCATGACATTCTGTGGATCTAGTACTTTGGTTGAATATACAATTGCTTATTACAGGGCGACGACGAACCAGTAGGTCTTCGTTTGCTTCCTTTTCATGCAACCTATTCACGACTTGAGCCAACGGTTTGTTTGGTGTTCTGATAAGTTTTTTCAATAGTCCAATGCTGTTTTCGAACGGAAATGCTGAAAAATCACTCAGGCAACCGTTTAGATATTTGACATCATCGGCTAAGTGAATCAAATTATGAAAATTTATTGTTTGTGAGCCTTCGTTATACAGTGACGGCATCAGGACAAAAAATTTAGTCAGCAAATTTCTGGCAATATCAGATTGAGCGATTGCATGCTCACGGCTACAAAGTAGGCGGCACGCTACGAATAGCAGTAAAAAATGACGATACATTTGTTCCGGTAGAATATGTTTTAGAACAAGAGCACCACAGTAAAGCAAAACGAACCGATATTGCGTTGCCTTCCAATTCGAGATGTTATTTATGTCGAATGTCTTCCGTTGGAATTCAACTGGTACATCTAAGGTCAATGCATCTAACATTTGTTTGAGGACTTGCAGTTTGCGTGCAGGGATAGACGATCCAGTGCCTCTTGAAATCCATTTTTCCATCATAGCAAGCATAACTCCAATGCACAGGAGGGGCATGTAGTCGAGAATGACTGCTTTGACAATGTGGAAATCGGGTAGCTTTAAGAGTGGGGATATGAGATCCTCGTTATGATGACCTTCTTGTCTTTTTTCACGAAAAGACTTTTCTGTGCGCTTTTTACTATCAATTTCAGGATAAACTCTTTTGCCTTTTTTGTTACGTTTGGTCCTGACAGATACTCCTTTCGTTTCACACCGTTCACATGCGTAGAAACTATTATGTCCTTTAATACATTTAATGAACGCTCTGGCTGGTGTGTCACAAATAAACGCAGTTACTACATACGAATAACGTTTATTGCCTATAACGATACCGTTCTGCATCAACATGGATGCTTCTTCAATGAAGTCTTTCAAAAACTCCTCAGCCGAAAACGGTTTTGAGTCACCGCTAAATATCGCTACAACAAACGGTCTGGTCTGATAATTACGATCGTTTAACTGTAGTAAGATGGGCCAGAATTGTTGTCTGGATTTTTTGTACAACGGCACGCCATCTATATTAACACAGACTCGAATTATATCCTCGGTATAAGTTTCTGGAGAAATACGCCTTTTGAGTCCCTCTTCAATCCCCATGTACTTAAAGCTTCCCATATTCCCGCTTTTACTCTTCATAGGCACGACCGGTGTAAAATGTTGTGTACCTAATAAAGCTTTTGCTGTTTTAGGCAAGTTTACATAACCTTCACTACGCATTACGAGAAGTAATTGTGAAATGACGGAGTGTCTCAGAGTCCCAGTGTTTAGTAACGCCCATTGTCGAAGCTTATCTTCCAAACTCATAGAATTTGTAAATAAGTGTAATGATTGATTGACAACAGGGCTGTCAGGACGGGTCGCATCATCTACACTGTGGTCAGCTGCGCTTTCACTTTCGGTTTCGATATCACTGTTTTCAGCGACGATCTGATTCTCTTCCTGCTCAACGATTATTTCTTCTGTGCTCTGCAGCTTCGCTGGGGAGGTTATGTTAGGGCTCGAATCATTGGCGCAACATTAGATTTCAGTTAATCGTGAGTCTTCAGTCGGAAGATCTGCATCATCACTGTCACTAGTATCACTCACTATTTGATCCAACTTTCGCAATTTCCGAAATTTTTTAAGGTAACTGTAGCTTGATCGCTTCATGGTAAAAGAGAAGAGATGACAAAATGAAGAAGCATTTTGTTTTCGCGACTGTCATTTTTCTTTCGTTCTGGTAGAAAATATCGGCTCGCCTTTTATTCAGAACCAGTGATGCCCGATTGCTGAGAGTTGGACCGATCTCGAGCCGGTACTGCAGAATACCTAATATCGACTAGTCATTAATTCTCAACCAGATATTTCCGTTTTTTTAACCTACGTTTGATCCAGTGCTGGCCCAGTACTCGACGAGCACTTACAGCTTGCCGGAATTTTCCTCAGTATTGAGCCCGCACCGGTTACCCAGTATTCGCTAAATCAGCAATTCCCAAACCTTGATCCCAGATTTCCGAGATTCAGGCCAGTGTTGAGCTGGAACTGCGTATGAAAAACCGGCCTGCCTACGTTTGAGCCGGTGCTGGGCATGGTACTCGCCCAGCGATTCCGGTTTGTCGGAAATCGGACCGATGTTGAGCCAGCACTGGATGCTCGGTATCGGCCTTCCAACTATTCAACCGGTGCTGGGTCTGTACCTCATGACCAGTACTGGTTTACCAGCCAATGGACCGATATTGAGCCAGTACCCAGTACTCGGAACCAGCCTGCCTACGTTTGAGCTGGTGCTGGGCATGGTATTCGCCCAGCGATTCCGGTTTGTCGGAAATCGGACCGATGTTGAGCCAGCACTGGATGCTCGGTATCGGCCTTCCAACTATTCAACCGGTGCTGGGTCTGTACCTCATGACCAGTACTGGTTTGCCAGCCAATCGACCGATATTGAGCCAGTACCCAGTACTCGGAGCCAGCCTGCCTACGTTCGAGCTGGTGCTGGGCATGGTATTCGCCCAGCGATTCCGGTTTGTCGGAAATCGGACCGATGTTGAGCCAGCACTGGATGCTCGGTATCGGCCTTCCAACTATTCAACCGGTGCTGGGTCTGTACCTCATGATCAGGACTGGTTTGCCAGCCAATCGACCGATATTGAGCCAGGCCAGCCAATCGACCGATATTGAGCCAGTACCCAGTACTCGGAGCCAGCCTGCCTACGTTCGAGCTGGTGCTGGGCATGGTATTCGCCCAGCGATTCCGGTTTGTCGGAAATCGGACCGATGTTGAGCCAGCACTGGATGCTCGGTATCGGCCTTCCAACTATTCAACCGGTGCTGGGTCTGTACCTCATGACCAGTACTGGTTTGCCAGCCAATCGACCGATATTGAGCCAGTACCCAGTACTCGGAGCCAGCCTGCCTACGTTCGAGCTGGTGCTGGGCATGGTATTCGCCCAGCGATTCCGGTTTGTCGGAAATCGGACCGATGTTGAGCCAGCACTGGATGCTCGGTATCGGCCTTCCAACTATTCAACCGGTGCTGGGTCTGTACCTCATGATCAGGACTGGTTTGCCAGCCAATCGACCGATATTGAGCCAGGCCAGCCAATCGACCGATATTGAGCCAGTACCCAGTACTCGGAGCCAGCCTGCCTACGTTCGAGCTGGTGCTGGGCATGGTATTCGCCCAGCGATTCCGGTTTGTCGGAAATCGGACCGATGTTGAGCCAGCACTGGATGCTCGGTATCGGCCTTCCAACTATTCAACCGGTGCTGGGTCTGTACCTCATGACCAGTACTGGTTTACCAGCCAATGGACCGATATTGAGCCAGTACCCAGTACTCGGAACCAGCCTGCCTACGTTTGAGCTGGTGCTGGGCATGGTATTCGCCCAGCGATTCCGGTTTGTCGGAAATCGGACCGATGTTGAGCCAGCACTGGATGCTCGGTATCGGCCTTCCAACTATTCAACCGGTGCTGGGTCTGTACCTCATGACCAGTACTGATTTGCCAGCCATTCGACCGATATTGAGCCAATACTAAATGTCCAAAAGCCGGTTCACCATACCTGTAAGAGTACTGGGCCAGTGTCAAAACCACAATACTGTTGAACCATAACTGTCCCAGGATTGGGCCAATATTGTTGGAATACTAGACCTGTACTGTATGTCAAGACTTGGCTGCCGTGGCTGGCCCAAGGATTGGCCCTGTTGTCAGCTATGGCAAACCCCACTTGGGATATCGGATTGGTAATGCTGCTGCTGTCGAATCAGTGAACAATCGTGACGTCCTCAATATTCATACGGTCTTGCACACCTGCTATGATGGAGCACTTCACAGTACATTCGACTTGCCTTTGCGGCTTTCATAGATTTCTCGTTTCTAATGCACCTGATCCTGTATCCGGCTTGAGATGTTCGTATCTAATGTCTAATCGTCGTCAAAATATCTGCTTACTTACCCTCGAAAAAAAATAAAAATAAAAAAATAATCAATTCAATTAGTGACGTTACAGAAGTACCCTCTTTATCCCTTTTCCGTCAATCTAGTGTACACTGCAGTACAGTACAACCTCTCAATAGTGCCGCTCATGGGCTGTGAGGGGAATACATTTCTCAGAATCTCGGTTCCCCCACTCTGACTACAACCGCTTGTGAAAAACAGGTTTAACCTTCGTACCCTATTGTACGCCGGGAGTGTAGTATGGTAGTGGGGGAAGCGCCCGAGCACGGATTAGGGGAAGTGGCACTATTGAGAGTGGCACTATTGAGAGGTTGTACTGTACTACGATGAGAAATTTCAGCTGTGTTAAAGTTTCCAATTAGGTTCAGACAAATTGAACATCACTCAGGCTTATGTAGTTCTATCATTATGTCTCACAGACGATCGTGTAATTAAACTCGGATTTGACTCATTTTTATCAACCTTAAATTTATACACCCGGGAAGGGCACTGGGGAAGGGTTATTTCGAAAATAAAAACAATTACAAGCAAGTCATTTTACGGTATTCTTTATTCATATCTTCAACTCCAGAATCAATTGTAATATACCTGTGATAGTCTCACCATTAACACGCATAATAAAATTCTGCACATAATTCAGACCATAGGACTGTTTGATCCGTTAGTTCAAACCATGTTCCGTTTGTACAATCATATTTCAATTGAAATATTTGCAATCGTACTTACGTATGTACATACTTGAGCAAGGTGTACATGATTATGAGTGTGCGTCCGAGATCTTGCACGGAATGAATAGCATTATATCCAGACAGCACAGAACTGGAAGTTGTCTAAAAGAGGTCTTATGGACGACGAATGACCCATTTTTTGACGTCTGAATGTTGTCTCAACCCTGAAAGACGTCTTTACGACTTTTTTCAGGGTTGAGACAACATTTAGGCGTCAAAAAATGGGTCATTCGTCGTCCATAAGACCTCTTTCAGACAACTTTCAGTTCTGTGCTGTCTGGGTAATCAGAACGGTGGAACAACAATCGATCGTTTCTCTATATAAAATATATTTTTTTATTCATGCAGTCAAGAAATTATTCGTCCGTTAACTCAGTATACTCAATTGGAATCAATAATACTGTTCGATCAGTGCCACGGAAAATGGTGTTTCCATGTCCATAGCAAACAAACCAGTGGTTTCAAAAAATCTTATCGATGGGTGATAAAAAATATAATCAAATACAGTCCGATCCCTCAATAAGCCCTCCCTCAATAAACCCGCTTCCCCAGTTTCTCGCTCGCAGCGTTCCGCCACTCCGCCTATTAAGACATAGCGTAGCGAGGAAAGAGAGAGACGGAAAACAATTGGTGCGACTATCGAAGAAGGCAAAGTGGGGGTACCTCATTTCGTGGAAAAACTCTTCCCCTTGGCGGCTTGGGAGGGCTTATTGAGGGATCCCACTGTATTAAGTTAAATAATAATAATATAATATAATATTTAAATATTATTTTCATTCATCTGCATGTGAATTGAAACTTTCGTGTCTTCGCATAATCATTCCGTACAACTACAGGACGCACTGATCTCAGTTTCATAACTTGAGACGTGTGATCGCCATTTAACTTTTCACCGTACTTCCCGCCACGACGGCATCGCATGTGATCGTTTGATTTGATGATTAGATTGTGCATAGTTTAATATAATTTTTAACTCCCAGTTCCATGAAATCCATGGCTTATGCTGTCCTCGACTTACTGCACTGTGGCGCACTGAGTGTACTTCTGTCGCACTCTGATATAGGAGATAGAAGCGGATAAAAGTGCACTCAGTGCACGCTAGTGCAGTAAGTCGAAATCCCTTTTATATTTTGTTCGGACACCAGCATTGTTCAATCTTCAAATCAGCAAACGCATATCGTACGTGTAAGCTAAGGCAAGATCACACAATTCTCTCGAGACGTGCGAACGAGATAACGTTTATTGATGATCGGTTGATTTTTCGACTTGACCTTACAATTCGAGTTTACTAAATTATGTACTTCATTTATGTTTGCTACCCTTTGAGAACTCTGATTTGAGCAGCGTTGCTGGTATTAGCCACGAAGATTTTGGACTATGAAGTAATATACGCTTACAAAAATCATCTCTTCTAACCTGTATTGGAGGAAATTTCGATTTTTGAGATAACGGTGACGAAATGAATATTACAGTACAAATGCGTGTTATCGACTCTAGAAACAAGCTCCTAAATTCAACAGTCGTTCTCTTTTTTGTCTGTATACTATAATGCGCCATCATTCATTCATCGTTAAAGGCCAACGCACACCATTGCCGTGCGGTGCCGACCGGCAATGGTGTGCGTTGGCCTTAATACATTCTTTATTGTTGATGGATTAGGTTAAAACGAGAGCGTGTATTTTCTTCTGTCACATAAAATTCACCCAATATGTTAATTACTTCTTTTGCGCTACTTAAGTCAATAGAATTATATCACGTTTTATACATCGAATTACAAGCACTTTTTTCATAAAACGTTGACATCTGTCTTCTCCTCCTTCTCTCATGCTATATCAATGTGGAGGCGTACTAACATTGGTGTTCCACAAGGATCAGTACTGGGACCGCTCCTGTTCTCTATATTCATTAGTGACATCGGATCTGATCTCCAGTGTACCAGATACCTGACTTATGCTGATGATACACATTATATCTTTCTTGTCCTCCCTCCGATCTGTTGATGACACTGGAAAGAGTCACTCATGACGTCAATGTTATTGCCAATTATTCGGCCTCAAATGGCTTAAAGTTGAACCTTGCTAAGTCAAAGGTACTGATTATGTGTAGCGGTGCATATGTCAATCGTCTTGACCTTCTTGCTCTTCCCCCCATCACCGTGAACGAACTGCAATTCCTTTTGTCACTGAGGCGCGAAATCTCGGGGTAATTTTCACGTCAAACTTGTCCTGCAATAAACACGTCCTGCATCTCTCCAAGAAGGTAAACGTCACTCTTTTTCGCCTTAAGCATGGTAAAAATTCTCTCTCGCAAGAACTGCGCAAATCCCTTGTGATTTCTCTAGTTTTTCCAATAATTGACTTTTGTTGTCTGGTATACAATGATCTTTCTGGAGAGCAAAATCTCATTCTTGAGCGGCTTGTAAACAAATGCATTCGTTTCATTTTCAATCTGCGTAGGGATGAGCATATCTCTCCCTACAGAGCTCAACTGGCCTGGTTGCCGGTGGCGCTTAGGAGGAATTACTTCCTCGGTATCTCAGTTTTTAAGATTCTGCGTGGAGAGGCTCCCGATTATATCCTTGATATATTTCCGCGTGTCCCTCACACTTCACGCTCCTTGCGCTCACCAATTCCCCCAACGTTCATCATCCCGGTGCATCGCACGACTACATTCCAACGGTCATATGCCCTTGCTGCAGCCTACATCTGGCACTCTCTTCCATCTCGCCTCACTTCTGTAACGACCCTCTCGGCTTTCAAACGCGACCTGCACTCTTACTTGCTCGATCTGTCCTCTCGCTCAACCATATGATATCGTATTTATGATATTTCATATTTTATAATTGACTTTTGTTGTCTGGTATACAATGTTCTTTCTGGAGAGCAAAATCTCATTCTTGAGCGGCTTGTAAACAAATGCATTCGTTTCATTTTCAATCTGCGTAGGGATGAGCATATCTCTCCCTACAGAGCTCAACTGGCCTGGTTGCCGGTGGCGCTTAGGAGGAATTACTTCCTCGGTATCTCAGTTTTTAAGATTCTGCGTGGAGAGGCTCCCGATTATATCCTTGATATATTTCCGCGTGTCCCTCACACTTCACGCTCCTTGCGCTTACCAATTCCCCCAACGTTCATCATCCCGGTGCATCGCACGACTACATTCCAACGGTCATATGCCCTTGCTGCAGCCTACATCTGGCACTCTCTTCCATCTCGCCTCACTTCTGCAACGACCCTCTCGGCTTTCAAACGCGACCTGCACTCTTACTTGCTCGATCTGTCCTCTCGCTCAACCATATGATATCGTATTTATGATATTTCATATTTTATACTGCTCTACTTGTACTATTTTTAACCTATTCCCATTTATTTTTATTTTGATTATTTTAATCTTATGCTTTCTCTTATTTTTTTACTCCTACTCTACTTTTATTCTTATTTTTATATATTTTTATTTTTATATATATTATTTCATTTTTATCTGTCTAATAATCTGCGATATTTTATATTGTCTTACTTGTAATATTTATCCACTTTATTTATTTTTATTTTTATCTACGTCGCATAGTTTGTATGATGTTTACTGTATTATTGTTTTCTCTTTTTGTTTATTTTTTGTCTAGGGCTTTGCCATGACATAATGAAGAGTCATTAATTCATTCATTCATTCATGCAGTTCATAGATTGAATGATCAGCTGTCGCTGTTTGTGCGGAAAAGGTGACTTTTAAGGAAATCAGATTGCTCGAGTTGAAGTTTCACCACTGTCGGATACTGGTTATTTTACTAACGCGAGGATGTCTTCCGGGCGGATTTATCACTTTTATTGAGAAATAATACAGATGTTCAGACTGTGCTGACGCTGTACTGCGTTACTGACATCCAAGAACCCATAAACCTGGCATTGCGGTTTGCGGCACAAGCCAATATTCTAAGATAGCTACACAGAAAAAAAAGATAGCTTGAACCAAGATAGAAAATTTCTTCGAAATTTTTTTCTTGAACCAAAACAAAAATTTGTATTTGATTGGAGTGAAAAATTCTTTGGATCCAGAAATTATTTACTTCGTGGAAGACATTATTTTTTTCGTCTGAAAAACTAATTCCTCAAACCAAGAAAAAACTTTCTTGGGACAAGAAATATTTCTCTTGGTTAGGGTTAGTTTTATTTTTGACTGAATAAATTTTAGTTTGGTTCAGGATAATTTTTTCTCAACTCGAAAAATTTATTTCTCAGCATAAGATTATTTATTGACTGAAAAAACGAATTTTTTCAATAAAGGAGAGATTTTTTCAATATAGAAAAAATTCAATGGAGCTAAATAATTTCCTTTTTTAAGGCTATTATTTTTATGGTTCCAGAATATTCACTAATAAATACAAAAAATGATTAGTTCTTTTGAGACAAAAAGTTTATTACATCCAATTATAAAAATGAAATTAATAACAACTATATTTTGATTATTCTGATAAGAAAACTACATGCATTATTCTCACACATGAAAGTAAATAAACTTACAATTTTCCAAAAAGCTTACAGCATTTATTATTTATTGAATAATAAATAATAAATTATTAAATATTATTATTGATTTTTGGAAATGACCCATACCGGATTTGACACTTCTCGGACTTGGCGCATACAATATTTTATGCGATCCGTTGTTTGAAGGTTCACTTTTTGGAAAATCGGTGTTATACTCACTTTAGTTTCTAAAATTACTGGTGTTATTAAGTTTTTCTGTATCAAAACATTTTGACTCAGCCATTTGACATTTTCAGACATTTTGTTTCATAAAGTGTGAACGTAGTCAAAAGTAACCTGACTCTGTTTATTTTAATGAAACATATTCGTATTAATATAATCAAGTTATTCTACCATTTGATCAAGTATCAAAGATTTATTGGCTTAAGAATTTTTTTTCTTGATTCAAAATCGAAAAATTCAAGAAATTATTCTACTCCGTTCAAGAAATTCTTGGTGTTCATTCCCTCCATTGAAAAATTTCTTGGATGAAGAAAAGTTATCTTTCGTCAAGTAAACCTTTTTTTGTAACACTTGCATGGGAAGTTCGACTTCGCGCACTGTAGAGGGTGCGCGAAATTGCCGATTGCCAAACCGGGCGGAGAGCGTGCGGTGATGTACGTTAGCGTTAGGTAATGTTCATTACCTAACGCTAATCCGAGCGAAACGAGCATAACTAGCGCCATCGAACGGAACAAGTGGTCAGTTGGTTATGGTTTCGAATATCGACACAAAAACACTATCTTTGGGTCGAACTTCTCACGACTCGTTACAAAAAATAGTATACGACACAAGTGCGCGTACCTGATCCTCGCACTCGTCTTCTTGTCACCCTCGCTTCGCTCGGGCGACAAGCTAGACTCGTGCAAGAATCACGTACTTCGCGCACTTGTATCGTAATCTACTATTTTCTGTGTATATACGTGTAGGTAATTAAATAACGATCATGCCCAAAATATTCTTCTCTACATAGAGTCTGCCACGTCAAAGTGATTGAAGGCGCCAGCTTGATTATTCTTTGTTGTGAAGTTATGAAGTGTCCCCCTCAGCAATTATTATTACGCATAGTCTGTCATTTCACAATCGTAAAAAGTTGTTAGTTATTTTTTGCCGGTAGTTGGGGTTTAAGCACAGTAACGACGAAATTAGCGTTCACCAAATGAATTCCGAACAGCACATTTATACTTCCGATAATTCATACTTGCACTTTCGAAAAAATCCCAGAGGTAAAAATTATATAATTTTAGCCTCGAACACAAAAATATACCGACCGCTACACTTATTGACACTTTTTTCATTGTTGTCCTAGCAGAATTTTTAGATCCACAAACAAACTTCACTCTAATGATACTATCAGGTGCCATTCAAATATTAAATGATTAAGTTAGGAGGGGTATTGCATACTTTTACTACTGGGATGGAGGAAGGTATGAACGATGCTAATGTAAGATATCTAAGAGTGATTCGAACCAAAAATCCAACATTTCTGATAACTGACTTTACCGCGACGTTAGCACAGTGGTATTTATCTACAAAAATAAACACTTGGTCAACCAACTTTGTGTATTTCATTTTTTCCCAACAAACGCGACGAACGTCAATTGGTGCTCATTCTAGGATGTGCCATTAATAAATATTATGGAATTATAGTTGACTTGCATTAGTCAAATCCTCAGGATTGCTGGGCGAAGGGAGATCAATATTTGCTTACGTAATATTTCAATGACCAGTTATTCGTATTTTTGGATCATGAATTGTGTGATGATATCGAGGTAACGAAGATCATTCACAATAGAAAAATTATACTGAATAACATGTATTCGATTTTGAGATTAAGTTTTAACAACACGTTTTAACAACACTTTTTATCACATTTTTATCATCATACACACACATGCACACAAATCACACGCGCGCACATATTCATAACAAAACGAATTGTACTATATTCTGGGAGCATCGATAACACGCATAACTACCACGTCAACCTGTATGATAGTATAATTCAGTAGTATAACTCGATCAGCTAAAACCATCCGATTATTATTATTTTTCAATGAAATCGACATCTCCTCAAATAGCAGTCATAAGAATTATATCATGATATTAATCCTGATAATGATACGTTGTACGTACAAAATAAGCTTGAAACATTAGAAGCGACTTCACAATTCTGACATGAGTAGGTATCACATGAGCGTACAATTATCTCAAATATTAAAACGTGCAAGACGCAATAGGTATTTGATGGAACATGCATCTGTAAAGTAGTCTGCATTCTCTACAATCTCATTATAATTGGGTCCCCCGCCTAATTCTTGTCAATCAACCGAGCAACTATGGTACGTATTACTCAAGGTCGCACAGTTCTCTTTTCCTTATTATTCGGATATCGGTACGGGATTGTACAAATTGTTTGGTATATTTTCAATATATACTTCCACTGAAAACCTTACCTAGATATGGGTAGAGTTCCTTTGGTTCTCATGAATTAGATCAGTATCGCATCCATTTCCTTACCCCGTGTGCGCACAGCGCACATCTATAGCTGGCTGTGGGGTCATTCCACTCTTCCAGCGTTCTTATTTTTCCCAATAGATTGACGCACTTCAAATGGGCCCAGCGTCTGCAAGTATTGCACATGATTAATTCATTCGGCCTTGTACCGAAGCAGTATTGGCATACTTCTTTCATGTCACGCGATAATCTCAACAAAGAGTCGGCGACTTCCAACCTGTATGTGTCAGGTTGAAAATTAATGTCCATATCAACACCCTTAGCTAAGCACTGTATATAGTATAGTACGTATATCCCGCAATCGTACCAGTCTTTTTGCAGGGGGCGATCCCCTTTGTAATTAACCGTAGTCCACTTAATGTCACAGAGCACATTCGGCTGTATTCTTGCACAATCTGCGACGTACTTTTCGAAGTATTGTATGATGACTGACTCAGATTTTTTACTGCGTTTGAACCTTGGATCTAAGTGCATTACGGTTTTTGCATCGATATCTACTACCAGTAGACACCAATGCTGCGAGTACACGTAGGGCATGAACATTGTACCCTTCAACGCATCACTTACGTTGTACATTCTGAACCCGTCAGGACTAGCCTTGTCACGGCCATCGCCTAGCAAATAGTACGTGTACGAAATGGGGACGTAAACCACGTTCTTTTGAAAATCTAAGGTAGCCACGGTGTAGGAATCTATAACGGCCCCGTCCAAGTATCATTCCTTGCCCAGGGTTTGATACTGCTCGGACACCAAGTCAAATTCATCATACCCGATAATTGGAGCGCACGTACTAGAACAATATCGCCCGATAGTGAATTCGGTGCCTTTGACACTAAGCATGTAATACTCTGCGTCCTCAAACAATCCGTTGGGTAACGCATTCGCATGAGTTGAACTATCACTCCGATTTAACAAAGATTGCTCGTGATTAACCGGGTTTGGCGTACTTGTTCGAAAGTCGGTGGCCTTGATCTTTTTGGTGACTTTCCCCAGTAGCCGACCTTCTAGATGGCTATACTGTGACTTCCGTTTGCGTTGCCACATCTCCTCGACTAACGGATTATTCGGACTATCTAATTTCCGTGTAACAGGAGTTTTATCGCGCGATTGCTTTTTCGCAATTTTCGCCCCGGATCGACGACCTTTTACCGGTATACTCATCGTTGCTTCTGTACATAGACAGCTTTTGTAATTTTTCATTTTCGCTATGAAACGACCTATGTTCAAATTAACATGGCCCTCCAAAACATCTCTCTTTACTAAATTGAAATAACACTCCACATTAGCGTTGCTGAGTCTCGCACGATTTGGTACGACGTGTTTCAATAGAAGACCCGACCACATTTTACATACGGCATAAGGCTCTGCGTTACGTAATCCGCGACTTCAGGAGCGAAATATTCGTTATCATTGCCGGTATTGATTATGTTACTTTTTATATTTAACAGTTTAGCGTAATAGCGATGGAAGAAAGGAGAATCTGCGTAAATTCTACCCTCGGGCTTATCGTCTGCTATGAATTCTACCTGATCATCATCGCCTACTGTCTCGTTTGCAGTTTCCGAATTTTTCGTCAAAAAATGGAGCTCGTGAAGCTGAACCACACTGCGTTGGGCCTGCTCGCGATTGGGAGTCAAAAGGACTGTCACGAAATTTTCGAATGTTGCGTCTAAGGTACCAACACGGAAGAAGTGCATCTAATAGATGTCCATTAGATATACGCAATATCCACTGGGATATCCCTGATAAAGTTCGGGATATACAGTGGACATCCACTGGATAGAGAAATGTCCACAATATTCGATCCACTGGATATCCATATTATATTTCTGTGAATATCTGTAGAATAACCTGGAGCTATCTCATAGATATTTATACAGAGCGATTCTGTGAAAAATAACGCGCCTAAAAGGGAGGCAAACGGGGAACGCATGATTTCAGCAGATCACAGAATCGCTCTTATATAGGAAATACATACCGGGAGTTTTCGTGGATGCGGGTCAGTCGGACGGGAAAAATGTCACTCTACGCTCTAGACCCTCTTCGACCGTAGACCGTAAAGAGTCAAGAGCGTGGGTTGGAATTTTTCCCGGACTGACCCGCATCCACGAAAACTCCCAGTATGTATAATGTATATGGTATATAATATACATAAAAGATATTTATTGTAGTTAATAGGCTACTTACAATAATGACACACTTCAATTGAGATCTTTTTTATTAGAGCACATTCTCAATTATGATTTTAAAGATGTACATAATTAATGAATAGCTCAAGTTAGTGATTAGAGTGGTTAGATTTTTATAGTTATCATACATAGTGAAATAATCAGACTAGAAATTTTATACAGTATTATCTCAAGTATATACGCTATTCTGTACACATGTAGAACAAAAATACCAAAATCTTAAATCATACTTATTGCACTTGTCATTCCGAGTATTGCCTTATAATGTTAAATATAAGTATAAAAAAAAAAAACAATTTTCATCGTTGGTAATGTAATTGAAATAAAAACTCATGATAGAATATATCGACGCCCGATACGAATATAAGCACATTTCAGATTCCGGGTGAAAAAGAGCACGTTTCAAATTCCGGGTGGAAAAGAGCACGTTTCAGATTCCGAGTGAAAAAGAGCATGTTTCAGATTCCGGATGGAAAAGAACACGTTTCAGATTGAGAATGAAAAATAGCACGTTTCAGATTCATTCGAAAACTATAGCACAATTCAGGCGAAGCGAATATTACTCATTAGTAAGTGTCAGGTAGGTTTATTATGAAATTGGAAATGCACAATTATGCACAAAAACTCGATTCAATTTTATCATTGCATGATTATGAATTTGAAACGTGCTCTTTTTCACCCGGAATCTGAAGTGTGCTGTTATTCGTATCGGGCGTCGATATGAAGTCACAGAAGAGGAACTGTATAGCTTTATTCATACATGAATAGAACTTACTTATTTCAATATTATTTTCATAAACAATATAAAAATTTGTCACCGATCTCTGATTATAGAACCAAACAATATTGTATACCGCACATGTATATTATATTCTATACATCTGTGTATACAGGGTGGTCGGTTTTAATCGCCCCAGGCGATGAAAATTTGATTATATGGACATTACGTGGATATTCAGGATTTGACGATAAATATCCATTCAGGAATATCCAGTGGATATACCGTGTAAAGGTTTTGTCGATATTGATTTCGCAATATCCTATGGGTATTAATGGGATATCTACAATTGATATGGACGTTAGATGGACATAGAGTTATTCGCGGGATATCCAGGCAATATTATCTTCCGTGTGGGTATCCATAGTACAGCAATGAATCATTAACCCGACGCATTCGAGAATGAAGTTCTTGACGTGCAAGTATTTTTGAAATTTTTTATGAATATTATTTGACACGCGTTTTTGGAAGTGTGCGCAACAGCTGTGAACCACAATGAAATCAAAATTCGGATGCGTATCCTGTGTCAAATAGATGAATGCTTGCTTTAAATAATCGGTAACCGTCATCATGTTCCATTCGACCATCACGGAATTAATCAATGCCCAACTCCAATCTACAACTACCACACGAAACAATGGCCATCTGACATTTTTCGTAGCCAAAAAATAGCGATATTTTTTTAAAAACGTACCGATAGATGCCACGTCATGCTCGGAGCTCACCATTTCTGCAATAGGTATAATTGAATTATTTTTGTTTATTACCATTGCGTAATACATAATCCTTTTACACCTGACGTCCACTGGCTTACGAACGACGTTTCCTGTGGCATCCAAATGGACGACTACATCCTCTGGAGAGATGATGTTGAGCTGCTCCTTCGAATACATATGCGCATACAGAGGAAGACCCGTATGTCTGATATACGGGTCACTGGAATGTCCATCTAAAATGTGCTGCTGGAACAGATCTGACAAATCATTAGAGCGTAAAATTTTATCGTTCTTACAGTTTTCTTCAGATCTGGCTTTCTGATACGTCGTTAGACGCATCAGTTCTTGCATATGACCATCATCAGCCATTTCTGGATCGATATTTTTGGTCGTCTCGAGTTGTAAAATTCTAGAAGCTACTTTCATCAACTGAGCTTTAACTTTAATTCTAGCCTCGCCTTTGAGAGTGCAATGTATTTTCGGCCCTTCGTGGACTACTTCACCACACTCAGTCGCCTTGAAATGAATTGTTGCGAAGGGAGTTTTGAAATCGGTGATGTCGAATCTGAAACTCTGAGCATGACTTGAATACCTGCACTTTGCGTAAGTAACTAGGAATTCTAGATTAGGGCGAATACTACCATAAAAACTCAAGGGACAACTGTAATGCAAATCGTGAAGCATGCAGTTTGAAATAACGAGCCTAATTTTGTCATTATCTATATTACCATCGTTACCCAGCAATTGTACTGATGGAATTTGAATGCTACCCAAAGTACTGCAAAACTTTTTCCGAATAGATGGTGATTGTGGGGGTACAAGGTATTGAGATGCGCTCTCGTTCGATACACTGCTGGAGTCAGCGATGTAAGATGAACTATCAATATTCGACTCATTATCAATCTCATTATCTTGTACCGCTTCATTTTCAAAATCAGAATGAGATACACTGCTAGAATCAGCGATGTCAGATAAACTGTCAATATTCGAATCATTATCAATCTCATTATCTTGTACCGCTTTATTTTTAAAATTAAAATGAGAAGACCTCTTACTTGACTTAGGGGTCACACAGGACAAAATTTCCGTCGCTTTCGGCGGTGACTGTGAGCTACTAACCGTCTCGACCGAGGTTTCCATACTCACCGGCCCATCGAAACGATTTTCTATCCCGTTATCAGAATCCTGTTCCAGATCTGATTGAGCCTTTTCGCTCGCAACGGAGTTGTTCGCAAAATTCTGCGAATCGTCTTGATCGGCCTTGTTGAACCTCTGGTTCAACTGCTCCTGCACACGTTCTCGAATGCCATGTCTATTTCCCGCCCAGGCTCTTTGGACTTGCAGCATTAGTTTGTGGGTCGGTTTTGTTTTTAAAGCAGAGCAAATCTGTGTAAAAAATGCTGAGTTGGTATATAAGCATTAGGGCTAATCATTTTGGGGTCATATTTTTTGATTTGCCCTCGCACCCCTCAAAATGTGAGTGTATGAGGTCAGTATTACTACCTATCAATGATAACTAAGGTGCGATTTTTTTTGGCGTGGCCCATTGCAAAAGTATTTTTCCCATTTAAATAACACGGGAAATGTTTTTTTATTTTATTTGGAATTTTATTTCGTTCTAACGAATCATCGTGTTGTAAAAATCAATACATATTTTTGTACGAAATTGCACGATCTCCAAAAAAGGTCTGATACGATTTTTCGCTAGGTCGAAAAAAAAAGTCGTCATATACCGTTTGAGGTTGAACTAACAAAATAACAATAACTTTCAAACGAGCGGACTTAGCGAAAAATCATATCAGACCTTTTTTGGAGATCGTTTAATTTCCTATAAGAATATGTATTTATTTTTGCAGCGCGATGATTCGTTAGATTGGAATAAAATTTCAAATAAAAAAAAAAAACATTTCCCGTGTTATTTGAATGGGAAAAATACTTTTGCAATGGGCCACGCCAAAAAAAATCGCACCGTGGTCATATTGATAGGTGCTGATACTGACCTCATACACTCACATTCTGAGGGGTGCGAGGGCAAATCAAAAAATATGACCCCAAAATGATTAGCCCTAATAAGCATACGAGGAGTTTCATGTTGTTTCGGTCAAGATCCGACGATGATGTCTCAGATTTTCTCCGCAATTTTTTTATACATATACGAAGACTTTTCGAAAAATGCATTCCCCATTTCTTTTAGTTCTTTTACACTTAGTTCGCTTCGTATTTGCAATATAATCGAATCAAAAAGTTTAAAAAATACTATCATCTAAAATCTTAAAAAATCCTCAAAAATCGGGTGAAATATGACTAAATTGTAGAGCATCAGTAAAACATATAGAGGTTGCATAACAGCAAAAGTTACGTTTGAAAAGTAATGAACATAGAAAAATTAATATTTGTATGCCTTTCTAATGAATCATTTATGCGTAACCCGAGAAAAGAAGATCAGACATGATTAGACATAATTATATATAATCAGACATACACAGATTTTTTTATAACTGACAATGTACAAATTTTTGATCCGATGATATATGAGCATAGGGGGAATGCGGGGCAAAACGGGCACCCAATAAAAAAAAAAAAAAAAATAATAATAATGTGGTCAGAAATGATTTTTTATCAAATATCATTTCCTAACACTTTATTTTTTTTTTAATTTGGTGCCCATTTTGCCCCGCTGCCCGTCTTGTCCCGCGTTCCCCTATAGGTATACTTATGAGGGTGTGGCAAAAAAACATTTTTTTTTTTTTGATTTCTCGTTTCCCACGTAAAAAATGAGTGCTTTCATGTGTTATGAGAAACGTCGTCGAAGGGGGGCTCTGACAAAAAATGTTCAAAGGTGTCTTAGTCGACCAGAAATCATAGTGGTGATTGTGGCACCTGCTAGGCGCAATTGATCGAAACCCCCTTTCGCGAGGTGAAATTTCACAGCAAGTTGAATAAAATCACATGGTGGTACGGGGAATAAACTAATAAAAAATGCTGTTTCGAGAAAAAAATTTTATAAAAAAAAAAGTCCGTGTTCATTGCTTAATTTTGAACAATTCCTGTTTATTTTCTACTTATTATACCACATGCTGAAACAGCTGAATTTCATGTGATATTTCAATTGCCGAAAGGGGAATGCTGACAATCAAGTTTATAAGGTGCCTCATCAGTATGACTTCTGGTCGATTGAGATACCACTTCGCATTTTTTCTCAGTGCCCTCCTTTAGCGAGACTTCTTATATCATAAAACCACTTTGATTTTTGATGTGGGAGATCAAAAAAAAAAGGAGTTTTTCTGGCACACCCTAATACTTATATCTGATGATATATCACAAGATCTGACTATACATAGTTGTATAGAAACAGATATAATCGATGACTCGAATGTTGGATCTGAGCATATATGGTTTGATTATATATAGGATGTAGTACCGTTCATAAGTTCGGGATCAACTTCCGAATTCTCGATCAAGACAGAAAATTGAATATCTCGGTCAATAAAAATCGTAGCCAAATGGTCCAGGTGAAATTTGAAAGTGACAAGAACCAGCTTCATTTCGCTTCTTTTTTCATTAGTCCACGATATTTTCCGCACTCAGTAGATAATTTTGAATATGACCGTTTTTTTTTTTTTTTTTGCGATTTTCGTACTTTTCAAAAGTCGCGTGTAATTCTTTGGGAAATGGCGATGAAATCTTTTTCTCAGTGGCATTTGAAAGTGTCAAGATTAAGCTGTAAGTTGGTATTTTTGAAAAAAATCTGCGATTTTTTTCCGTCAAGTTATTTAACTTTTTGTGCGGAAAGTCAGGTTTTAGAAAATGCGTCGTAACTCGAGAACTGTGAGGTTTTAGATAAAATGTCATAATAAAAAAAATGATAAGAAAAACGACTTTAGAAGTATCTGATGAGCTACCTTAAGAGGTGGCTCATCGTGATATTTGATTTCCCATTAAATAACACGGGAAATGTTCATTTTTTTTTATTTGGAATTTTATTCCAATCTAACGAATCATCTAGTTGTGAAAATCAATACATATTCTTATATGAAATTAAACCATCTCCAAAAAAGGTCTGATATGATTTTTCGCTAAGTCCACTCGTTTGAAAGTTATTCAAGGTTAAAGTTCAACCTCAAACGGTATATGACGAGCTTTTTTTGGACTTAGCGAAAAATCGTATCAGACCTTTTTTGGAGATCGTTCAATTTTCTACAAGAATATGTATTGATTTTTACAACTAGATGATTCGTTAGAACGGAATAAAATTCCAAATAAAAAAAACCTCTTAATATTAATATTAAGAGCTCAAACTTTCAGAGGATTTTTTTTTCGTCATCCTGAATAATATTTTCATGGTAACTAAGGGCAAAAAATTAGTCTTTTTTTTTCCCCACCCTACTATATACAGGGTGTCCCAGAACTAAGTGCAATAAATGATACGGGTAATAGAGAGGGCCGAGCTGAGTAAATTGACCCAAAGAACATGTGGCCTCCGAGTCCGCGTTCGCGAGATACGATCGGTTAAAAAAACGCATTGGGCGCCGGCATGTAGGCAACCGCGGACACAGCAGGCAGCGGTTAGCAGTCTTTTTGATAAGCTCGATCTTTCTAAAGCGAGTCATAACACTTTTGAATTCGAAAATTTCAAACAAAAATACTTTTGATATGAAATTTTATTATGGAAACAAGTATAATGTTGTTGTGTTTGGCGGAAAATCAATGTCGAAAGTGTTTCTGTTTGAAATTTTCGAATTCAAAAGTGTTATGACTCGTATCAGAAAGATCGCGCTTATCAAAAAGACTGCGAACCGCTGCCTGCTGTGTCCGCGGTTGCCTACATGCCAGCGAGCGACGCGATTTTTTAACCGGTCGTATCTCGCGAACGCTGACTCGGAGACCACATGTTCTTTAGGTCAGTTTACTCAGCTCGACCCCCTCTATTACCCCTAACATTTATTGCACTTAGTTCTGGGACACCCTGTATACAGGGTGTCCCATTTTAAAGTACGCATTACGTTTTCAGCCGACCTAACGTTTCAATTGGAAAATGTATCCTACAAAAGTTGTCCGGTTCAGAGGGGGACACATGAAGATTTTTTTTGTTTTTGGTCCAGCATCATAATTGGTGATGCTGTAGAGGATGGACCAGTTTTTTTAAATGGAATCATACATTTTGGTTTCAACTGAAATATTCTTCATTCAAAAATGTACAATTTTCTCGGGAAACTTTTTTTTGTAAAATGAATAGTTCGTGAGATAGAACAAAAAAACAAATACCACCATCAACAGCTAAACATCTCTGTGATATGTGTGATGTGTCGCAGCATCAGTGGGGTGACTACAGATGTTCAAAAATACCACCATCAAGAGCAAGACATGGTCTCACTCGCTTTTCGAAGCTCTGGGCAATCCTTTTGAAAACGGCGCAGAGCTTCGAAAAGCGAGCGAGAGCGTATCTTGCTCTTGATGGTGGTATTTTTGAACATCTGTAGTCACCCCACTGATGCTCCGACACATCACACATATCACAGAGATGTTTTGCTGTTGATGGTGGTATTTTTTTTTTTGTTCTATCTCACGGAATATTCATTTTAGAAAAAAAAAAAATTCCTGAGAACATTGTACATTTTTGAATGAAGAATATTTTAGTTGCAACAAAAAATGTATGATTCCATTTAAAAAAACTGGTCCATCCTCCACAACATCACCAATTATGATGCTGGACCAAAAACAAAAAAATCTTCATGTGTCCCACTCTAAACCGGACAACTTTTGTAGGAGACATTTTCCAATTGAAACGTTAGGCCGGCTGAAAACGTAATGCGTACTTTAAAATGGGACACCCTGTATAGTAAGATATACCGATATATTGCTCAAGATATCAGTGTAAATGCTCAGATCCGAGTATATACAAGCCATTTGGATCCAAACATATATGATTATATCTGATCTTTTTTTCTCGGATGAATGAAGAAACACTCAGCAATAATATAGGTTGAGAAATGTATGTTTTTAAAATTAGAGGGTTATAAATACCTAATAGGTATTAATATAATAATAGCTGCATTATAATACTTGTTAATATTATTCAAATATACAGGGTGGCCCATTTTAATCGCCCTAGGCGAACATCTAAAAAACTAACAGTTATACAATAAAAAGTTTCATACAAAACTTGGAGGGTTTCGAATTTTCTCTAAAAATTTTTTTTCGAAAAACTCTAAATAGTTTTTTCATGCTCTGCGATTTAAGGAGAATTGTTGTTTTCGAATTTGGCACCGAGTTTTCAGACGAGAGACGAAAAAAATACAAGTTTAAAATGAACCACCTTAACATATATAGTAATTATATAGGTATACGTTTTCAGACTCATACTTTGGCCCATATTAGGTATTACAAACTTTTTCCTTCGTTCTTGCATCGCCAGATCTTGATCGAAATGTCATGGAATATCCCATACATACTCAGAATAAGGACCCTTATTGTACGAACCTCACGCAGAATTGCGAATACAAATCAAACTGACAAGTAAATAGCTAACCGTTCATGTTAATACTGAGAAACTGTAGAAATTCCGGCTAAACAAGGCTACAAAGTAATCGTTCCTGCGTCAGTACTTACATCTTCAAAGATTCTTATGCATTGTATGTACAATGTACATCGAATCGGACTATATGTGATATTATTCTAATGTTTATAACTAAATCAATAGTGCCTAGAAACTCGAGTCGATTATTAAAATTTATAGTTTGTTCAGATTTCAGTGACCAGTTCGTGAATGCTATTATTTTGCACGGGTTAAAATCAGAAAGTGTTTCATCGTTGAGAAAATATTGCTACAAACCTTAGAGAAATATCACATTTATCTATTATAGATTCTAAACAACAATGAAATGTAGGAAACCTCACACATCACAAGCACACCGCAAAATAGTTAAGATGCTTCAATAAAATAATTAATAAACTGAGCGCGATTAAGAGCATTATTACTCAAATTATTTTTCATCCGTGTATTCTGTAAGCACATAAATCTATTCCCCTATGCACGGGACATGAAATGCAGCGTTTTATTTATAGTTGACAAAAAGATTATTGAACACCACATATTTATGAAATAATTAAGGAAATTTGCACTTACCGGGCCGATCAAGCTTTTCTGTGGGGCCGTCGTTAGAACCACGTCACCAATGTCAACGATCAAATCAGCTATAATGTCTGCTAATCGTTTGATCGAGGCTTTCACTCTTAGTATAATTCGCCATCGTGTACGTTTACAATAACAAATACACTATTGTTTTGGAAAAAGATCTGATACGATATTATATTATAAACGGCTTTGTACGACGAAAGTCGGCGAAACTGCTGTACACTCGTCTCCAACCACCGAAACAGTCACAATTAGTAAAGTGTAACAGCGCTACTCGTAGACTGCTAGATCACGACAAAAGTGCAGAAGACGAGCGATACATGGATTCGGGGGAGGGGTTGCGTTTCGCAAGAATACGTTGCTGCAATCTACGTTTGTCGAATTAAACGATTGTTTGGCTTCAAATCGATGTAATTCCTGCCAGGCTGAAAAAATTCACAGTGGTCGAAAGGGTTATCCAGAGTATAAATCCAAGTTTCCTGGACAAAATCTCTTGCGGGGTTTATTTAACAATCGAAAAACCGTCAAAGATAAGCCAAAATTTCTGCACGGTTTGCTTCCGTAGCGGACGCTGCGAGAACCGCTAAAGATAGAGCAAAAATGCATTAGACCAATCTTGTAGAACATTGAATTTCCCATAAAAAAGTCCGGGAGGGCATATGTCCATCGTCAATAGCGTTGACGTGGGAGGCGTTCGAAGTTGCGCTCGGACAATTGAAGGCCTCGATGCTTAAAGGTCCTCAGCGCTCGGCTCGACTAGTCGTCGTACGAGGCTCGGCCAATGGCGTGGCGCGCGGCTTTCCACACATGGAATGACGCGGTGGTAGCGAGGCGCGTGGCGCGGCAACCTTACGCAGCGCCGGACAAATTGTTGTAAAGAAAATATTTAGAAAAATCGCTCCATCAATTTAAGAAATTCGCCATCTGGGCGAAATTTGCCTCAAGGGTTACCAAGGCATAAATAAATAGCCAATCAATCAATCAATCATCTGCAGAATTGAATAAGGAATTCGATTATTTTTTTTTGGAATTTGAAAAATGGCCTTAGTTTGCGAAAAAAATCGATAAACATTTTGATTGCTCATAAAAATAACAAAACTATATTTTTCGAAAAGTTGAAAAATTTTATCGAAAAGTGTCTTTCATCGCCTTTAATCCTTTCAGTCACAGACGCCACTATAGTGGCGTCATTTTATTTTCAGTCTCACAATTCAATTTTATTTAGTATTGAAGTGTGAATATACGTTTTCGAAGTATTTTTCGACGCTGAATCTGAACCCGTTGTCCAAAATACAAAAAACTGAAGAACAACCCCTGAAATGGGGTAAAAACTAACCCCCCCCCCCCCCCCCCCCAAAAAAAAAAAAAAAAAAAAAAAAAAAAAAAAACACCGGATTCCGATTCAGCGACGAGAAATACTTCGAAAACGTATGTTCACACTTCGATGGCAAAGAAAATCAAATTGCGTGACTGAAAGGGTTAAAACGCGTTTTGGAACATCTCTCTACGGTGAAGGGGACCCGAGATATAAATTCTCAGAGCCGCCCGCGCGCCACTTTCACAGTTGAATGCGATAATCCATAACTAGCGTAAATCAAGTTTTTAGGACCAACGAAAAAATACGGGTCCACTTTTTAGACTTAGATTTCACGTAAAAAAAGTTTAAGTCGATTCTAAAAATACGAAATCAAGAAACACCCTAAATTGGCCGATTTGAGGTAGAATTGCCCACGGAGGTCTGTTTATTTAAATATTACGGGCTAACGGTCGCGCTTGCATTGCCATATCAAGGGATCCCGTTCTCAAAGGATGAATGTCTCTAGAAAATTAGGGCTAGTGGAATTATTAAAGATGGATAATTGAGAAGTTATGGCAGTTCAAAGTCGAAAAGGGATGTTGAAAAATTGTATTTGTTGTATAGCCGCCAAAATTTCAATTTTGAGTTTTCAATCAATATTTTTTTTAGAAACTTTCTATTCGACGTCTAAGTACTTGGGTGGACATCTTTTGATATATTGTTCGGAAGAATTTTTGGAATCGATTGATACTTTTTTTTAACGCCATGGGAATAATTTCGGTGTTATATTCCGGATTGACTGAACTCATACCTATATTATATCAAGTACTATCTTTCGCGCTGAAATCACATCCGTCTTCAGCGATACATAATTCCATGGGGAAAAATTATACAGCCTCCGGTGGCAGACCATTACGAAGCTTGAAGAATTTCGCATCGAAATCGAATGAGCTGTACTGAAAATATTTCGGCTTATCAAGTGCTGAGATATCGCGGGTTAAATTGCCTTCTTTATTTTCGATTCGTTGTACATTTGTATAGAAAAGCTTAAAAAATATTGCAAAAATTCACATGTTAGCTCCAAGGTACAAGCGTTGAATTACGATCATAAAATCGTAAAGACGTCCAATGGTTCTCGAGTAATCAGCTGACGAGTGCAGCTGTGCATTATTGGAGCATATAAGCCCTATGATCGACCGTTCGTTGGGGGATCTTATAATTATACAATATCAACTTTTCGAGGTAGGTAACAAATATACAAAATCAAATTATTTATTGTGTTATATTGTACGTAATATTACAATTTTGAAAAGTTGGCGATTCAGCAGCGAGCGCCCTTTGCGCCGCCTTCGCCGCTTTAACCGCGGCCCGCTTTCTTATGCGGCAATTTCGGCGTGATCGTGCCAATGCCCCCTTTCCCGGGTTTCCCCGTGATGTCGGATCTCGCTCTGGCAATGGATGAAATTTCAAAAATTACATGTGACAGGCTATAGCGTTTTAGTTCGCGCCTAATGATTTCACAGGGCCAATCTTTGTCAATTCTTTGTCAAAAATGAGATCGAAATTTCGGGTGCTTTACGACGCAAGGATTTCTCGTGATAACTAATTGAAAAATGTCTAATCAGGCGCGTCCGTTATGCGGACACCTTTGATCATGACCGCGGTTGGGTGCGTGTTTCACAGTGTTTGCTGAGCTCCTGTTCGGCCTTCGTCGTCGGTCCATTTTGGAGATGAGCTTTAGCTTTAGGTTATAAAAATAAAAAAAACCGTCCCACGCGACCCATCGACGTGATGAGTCCCCGCACTGGTAAAAGAGCGAATGCCCAAATCTCCTTTTTTCAAAACTGACATGATCTTCGACATCCGGTAATTCTGTGCGGGATATTTCACACAAGTGAATTTAGCTGTACCACTCACTCGATTGGCTATTATCGATTAATTATCATGGGACATCTAGGACCCGTGAAAAAACATGATGACGGAAATTGGAATCTCATTTCTGACGAAGAATAATCCTGTTAATTAATATGGGCGCAAACTTTGTCATATCCTGCATACGTAATATGATTGCAAGTATGCAGTGGTTCAGATATTCTCGACTGCATCGACGATCAATGTTCAGATACTGTTTTCTAATTACTATATCGATGAACTAATACCAAAGAGACGTGAGCGTAATTTTGAAAAAAAAAATTGAGTCCGTACTGCCAGCTGGGCGTGAGCGCTGTACCTCGGGAAAAAAGATGCCATAAGGGCGTAAGTGCAATGGTGCTTACGCCTGTATGACAGCAACGACCCTATCGAACTGAGGAATTGCTTGAATCTCACTACAAAACAGGCGTAAGCAACTATCTTTTTTAGGTAGTGATACGCCCCTCCCACAGTAAGATTTGACCAATTTCTCAGTTTGATCGAGTCGATGCTGTCATACAGACGAAAGCGCGGTTGCACTCATACCCTTTTGGATTCTCTGTCCTTTAAACCCGTCAGGTATAATGCCCTTCTGGCAATATCCGACTTTTTTTAGCGCTTACGGCTCTTCTGCATTAATCGATCGATATAATACCACAAAATTGTACGTCAAAAGGCACATCGCCATTGCATTATAACGAACAATTGGTGAAAGACTCACTCTTTTCATTGCCGGGCGTTTCTACCCCTACAACCGTGTTTGTTGCGTCCTCACCTTTGGGGACATTCGATGAGGATAGGGTAGTAGCGTCTGTACAATGATTATTAACGGTAAGTACCAAATATAATTATAATACCGTGCCTGCAGCGTGCTTGCATATGAGTCAGTCCACGTCAAGTGGGGGAATTTGGCGTAAAATATTCTTCGATCCTTCTGATTCTTTCGTAATTTCTTTTATATATTCCCTGGGGAAAATAAATGTATGTAACATTTTTGTTTTTCAACTCGGAGGGCTTAGAAGCTACAAGGGGTTGAATTTTCGAAGAAAACTTTGTCTGTGCGACAAAGGGATCCGGAGATCTTGAAGTTTAAAAAAGAGCGCGATTCCTATTTTTGGTGTTTTTTTTTTTTTTCGAAAATTCAACCCCTTGTAGCTTCTGAGCCCGTCAAGTTGAAAGAAAAAAAATGTTTCATGTATTTATTTTACTCAGAGAATATGGGCAATTTTGGGTGTTTTTTAACCTCGTGTTTTTTGAATCGACTTAAACTTTTTGTACGTGAAATCTACGTCAAAAAAGTAGACCTGTGTTTTGTCGTTGGATAAATTTTTTTTTTTACGCTAGTTATGAATTATCGCATTTTACTCGAAAGGTAGCGCGCGGGGAGCTTTGAGAATTAATATGTCGGGTTCCCTTCACCGTAGATGTTCCAAGACGCGTTTTAAAGGCGATGAAAGACACTTTTCGATAAAAATTTTTAACTTTTCGAAAAATATAGTTTTGTTATTTTTATGAGCAATCAAAATGTTTATCGATGTTTTCGCAAACTAAGGCCATTTTTTAAATTCTAAAAAAAATATGATCGCATTCCTTATTTAATTCTGAAGATGGCGATTTTTTAAAAAAGATGAAGCTATTTTGCTAAGTATTTTTTTTTTTTACAATTATTTGTCCGACGCTGCGTCAGGTTGCCGCGCCACGTGCCTCGTTACTCCCGCGTCATTCCATGTATGGAAAGCCGCATGCCACGCCATTGGCCGAACCCCGTACGACGCGGTAGTAGCGAGACGCGCGGTGCGGCAACCTGACGCAACGCCGGACAAATTATTGTAAAAAAAAAAAAAATTAAAAAAATAGCTCCGTCTTTTTAAAAAAATCGCCATCTTCAGAATTGAACAAGGAATGCGATCATATTTTTTTAGAATTTAAAAAATGGACTTAGTTTGCGAAAAACATCGATAAACATTTTGATTGCTCGTAAAAATAACGAAACTATATTTTTCGAAAAGTTAAACATTTTTATCGAAAAGGGTCTTTCATCGCCTTTAAAACGCGTTTTGGAACATCTCTCTACGGTGAAGGGGACCCGAGATATTCATTCTTAAAGCCCCCCACGCGCCACTTTTACAGTAAAATGCGATAATTCATAACTAGCGTAAAAAAAATATTTTGGACCAACGAAAAAATACGGGTCTACTTTTTTGACGTAGATTTCACGTAAAAAAAGTTTGTCGCTTCAAAAAATACGAGATCATTTCTCGGCCGATTTGAGGTGGAATTGCCCATATGTAAAATAAATTACGACGGAAATCAAGGACATGCAGTTCAAAGGTGTCCCGCTTGACGTGGAATGACTCATATACGGGGCACACCTGATATAAGGTGGTCACCTCCCGCACGGAAATATATATATGCGAAAAATATATGCGACATCTATGCGACACTTAAAACATATATGCGCGCAAAAAAAAAATATGTGAACTATATTTTTAGATAGATGTCAAAATAAATGTCAGCATAGAAGACCTCAATAGTTGTCAACATAAATGTTGAATATATATAAATTATATATTACCTATATTCAATTATGAATGTATAAATATATGGCCACCTAAATGGTAACATAGATGGCAGCATAAATTAAACACATATTTTGTATATATGGCAACATCTATGTCGACATAGATGTCGACATAGATGTCAAAAATATATCAGCTTATATGTCAATATATATGTTAGCATATATGTCAACATATATGCCAATATAGATGTCGATATATATGTCGAAATATATGCCAACATATATATTAGACTGTGTCAAAATAACTTTTTTTTTTTTTTTTTCGATTAAATATATCTCAAAAATTTCTTCAATATGAAAAAGAAATTCTCCTCAAATTTGAGCTCAATATCTCTAAAATTGAGCTGGCGCAAAGGGGGGGTCCCCTTTCCCATCTAAAATACATGGGAAAATTTTTTTTTTTTTTAGTTTCAGAATAACTATATGAATAAAAATTTTTTTCAAATTTTGTTACACACTACCTTATAGGAAATTCAATTCTCTACAAAATTGTTCCCATGCATTTTTTCTCTAAACTCAACAGAAACAAAGTTACAAAGCGCTGAATAGGAGGAAAAAAAAAATTAATGAATTAATAACAGAAAATTTCTTTGTTTCTGTTGAGTTTAGAGAAAAAATGCATAGGAACAATTTTGTAGAGAATTGAATTTCCTATAAGGTAGTGTGTAACAAAATTTAAAAAAAAAATTTATTCATATAGTTATTCTAAAACTAAAAAAAAAAAAAAATTCCCATGTATTTTAGATGGGAAAGGGGACCCCCCTTTGCGCCAGCTCAATTTGAGAGATATTGAGCTCAAACTTGGGGAGAATTTCTTTTTCATATTGAAGAAATTTTTGAGATATATTTAATCGAAAAAAAAAAAAAAAAAGTTATTTTGACACAGTCTAATATATATAGGCGTTTTTTGGCCAGCCTCTGATATAGGTTTGGTATAGGTACGGTAATGTTCATTGATGGGTTCGCGGTGGCTAACTGTTTTTTTTTTTTTTTTCTTACTTTTTCGGATAGAATCAAATAAAATAATATTATATTATTTTTATAAGGGTTTACAATTATTATTATTATAATTTCGGCCATGGGCACATGAAATACGACTAGAATGGAGTTTAGTTTCCGAAAAAGTCAGAAAAAATACGGTTTAAGATTTGTTTTTTTTTTTTTCCTCATAATAAATAGACTATTCAACTTCAATATATGTTTTAAAATTTCCAATAATGAAAATAGTAGGTTTTATTTTTGTTTAATCAATTGTATACAGGGTGAGGCATTTAAAGTGTTACAGAGCAATAGCACTCAAACTATTGATCATATCCAAAAATGTTTCAGACAGAAGTTTTATTGTTCGAGGAGGCCGTCATACTGGATCACCCTATTTTTTTATCGGTGGAGGCGCTGAAGCTACGGCAAGGTCAACTCCACTTTTTTAAATGAAACTACGTATTTTTTATTACGTTATTTCATTCTACTTGAAAAACCAAACGACTTTTCGCGTCACTAATGCCATAAGGTCGTAAGCGCCAAAAAATTATTTTTTTTTGCGGATATGCCCAAACGATGTTATATGGCACGAAAAAGATTTTGCCACCAAAAACCCGAAATTTTTTTTTTTGGCGCTTACGACCTTATGGCATTAGTGACGCGTTTTGTATGAAACATTTTTTGGTGAGACACCAATTTTTCGTGATATTCAGCTGAACAACTTATAGAGATTTTTGAACGTTCAAGAACTTTTTACCTCTGAACTATTAAGTTTGGAGAAAAGTTGCTGGTGACAAAAAGTGCTCAATTTTATGCAAGGAATTTCGGAAAATAATTGCAGAATTTTTCCCTGTAACTGTTCATCGCTGTTTCTTCAATTGCGTAAAAAAATTGAAAATTGTCGAAAAAATTCGGAATGAATATTCTTCAAGCTTCTTTGCATGGAATTATGGAATCTTCGTACGTTGCAATTCTTCTCGAAGCTTGGCATGTCAAACACGCGGCCCGGCAATCTCGTAGTTGCGGCCCGCCGACTCTTAAATGCAAATGCCATTTCAAACGTACATTCAAAAAAAAATCGACATGCAACAAACGAATGATAAAAATATATGGGGCATTCCATACGCAACCGACCAATCCGTAACCCTAATCATTTTTGATTTTGTTGAAAATTTTCTACTTTTTTGTACGTAATGAAAGCAGTCTTTCTGAATTTTTTTCAAATTTTTGTCTCCACCCGTCCAAACACAATAAATTTCTCAAAATTTATAAACCTGGACCATTTTGATTTTAATAAAACAATTCACCAATTTTCAAGAGACATGTTCACAAGTGCTGAATAATTCGTAGCTTGTGCGATATTCATAACTTGTATTCTTTTTTTATTTTTCACCGCGTGTAAACCAAGGAATCGTGTTTCTCTCTTGAATTAATAACGCAAGTAGAGTGATTTGATTCCAAATTATTTTTGTCATTTTGTTGAAGTGGTTTGTACACAATTACATTTTTGTGTGGATATTAGTATTCGTTTTCGGTTCATTTTGTTGTACTGATTCCAAGCTTTAAATTTTTTTTTATATACGTTGTGAATGTTCGGATCGTTAACTAATATTCATGCAAAAATGTAAATGTGTGCAAACCACTTCAATAAAATGAAAAAGAATAATTTGGAATCAAATCACTCTACTTGCGGTATTAATTCAAGGAGGAAACACGATTCCTTGGTTCACACGCGATAAAAAATAGAAAAAAGATACAATTTATGAATATCACAAGCTACGAATTGTTCAGTACATACTTGAAAAAATGTGTTTTGCAAACTGGTAAATTTTTTCAATAAAATCAAAATGGTTAGATTACGGATTGGTCGGTTTCGTATGGAATGCCCCATGTATATTGCGACACATTTAAAATCATTTTTGCAAAAAATATTCGCATTTTCCCGTAATTGCTACATTGCTACATCTTCGTACAATTGTTGGTTTTTCATCATCATGGTGTATATAATCATTACCCACTTCGGACTATCTCAGTTTGCTTATTTTTGAAATATCAATGGCATGCGGCCCCCGCCATGGTGCCAGATCGGTAATTTGGCCCGGGAGTCGCGATGAGTTTGACATGCCTGGTTTAGAGGTAGTAGATTCTTGAACGTTCAAAAATCTGTAGTTGTTCAGCTAAATATCATGAAAAATTGGTGTCCCACCAAAAAATGTTTCATACGAAAGGCGTTTCGTTTTTCAAGTAGAATAAAATAACGTAATAAAAAATACGTAGTTTCATTTAAAAAAGTGGAGTTGACCTTGTCGTAGCTTCAGCGCCTCCACCGATAAATAAAATAGGGTGATCCAGTATGACGGCTGTTGCACGCATAACTTTGCAAATATATCCTCAGGGCGCCTATCGGTAGGCAACCTAGCCCTACACGGCTGCCTCACCGTACCGCGCGCCCCCTCCTCGACGAGCGACCCACGCTCCGAGGCAGGCTGCCGGCGGAGCTTCCACGCGGCGCCACTACACGGCGCATAGCCATTTCGGTACCCGCGAGTAAAGTAACCCGAGCGCTGAATAGATAAGCCGGCTATCGACTGCCTTATCACGATCATCTACATACACGCTTCGGCGTATTAACTATGAGCTATAAGCCTATATTGGTGGATACTCAATAAAGAGACACTTTCTACTTCGAACGAGTTGTTCTCTTTCTTCTGGCTTCATGCCATACCTTTCCCAACACTCCCGACCTCCCCGGCCGAGACACCAGCACCAGCAGTTCCAGTAACTGAGACAGGAGTAGGGATGGGCATTGAAAGCTAATATATCGATATTCTGAGATCGATATATCGCAAACCATCGATACAATATCCTGATATATCGGAAAGAGAATAGTGATATCACTACATATCGTATCGAAATATCGAATATCTCAAAAACGCTAATAAATATCCAAACGGTTCATGTAACCATGAGCAATTGCAATTTAGACTATTAATTTAGCATTTTGGGCCTTGTTCGAGTGTGTCAAGGCCATATATGTATGATGGATTCCATGCGGAGCGGAATTCGATGAGAAATTTTCCGAGCTTTTCGAAAAAAAATACGAGAAAAATCCTAAAAATGACATAACTGGATAAAAATAGAGTTTTGGATTGAAAAATGATTTTTCGACATGTTTTCCGATAGTCACGGGCAAGATCATGTACTGAGGTGAAGAAGAGTGATGAATACTGCAAATCACCACCCATTACTTTTTTCATATGACATACCGTTTCTAAGATATTTGCCTCCGCAAAGACATTAAGAGCGTAAGAAATGGAAAACTGAAGAAACTCATTATTTCATAAGGTCTTTGAGGCTTTCGCGGTGAGATTCTGAATAAGACTTGGCTTCCGGGATGGAGCCGCGTTGTTTAACGGTTTGGTGCCGACGTTTCGTAAACATTGCAGTTTACTTCATCAGGGCGAGAAACAACCTGATACTGGTTGCTCCTCAACAGGGTGTCCCTATTTATGCCAGTTGCGGAGCCGTCCATGTGTGACGTTCCGCTCGGGTGGAGTTGACCAATCATATGTTTTTAAATGGTTGGCCAAACATTTAAAAAACCGGGAGGATGGCGTTCCAAATTGGATGGGTTTGAAGTCCGTTGTCTCTGTTGATGTTGTTAGGATGTTTACGGATTTCAAGGGCTTCTCTGTATTTTCGAGGAAAATACTGATTTGAGTTAGCCAAGGAGGTGGTTTGGTCAAATAAGATTTGGTGGCCCGTTTCCATTTGGTGTTCCGCCAGAGCTGAGATAGTGAAGTGCTTCAGTTTGACGCATCTTTGGTGTTCTTTAAGGCGAGTGCTGATCTTCCTCCCGGTTTCTCCGATGTAAACTTTTCCACAGGAACAAGGGATCCTGTATACCCCTGAAGAGCTAAGCGGGGGGAGTTTATCTTTTGGGGAGTTGAGGAATTGCCCGATTTTTTGTGGTGGTTTGAAAATCGGTTTGATGTTGTTTCTCCTTAGGATTCTCCCTATGGAGTCCGTCACTCCTTGAATGTAGGGGAGGAAGGCAGTTCTTCTCGTTACTTCCGTTGGTGAGTTTGAAATGTCTGTCGATGGGTTGGGCTTGTTCTGGAGTTTTTGGATGGTTTGTTGGATTTGTGTGAACGAGTAACCATTGGATTGGAGGGTTTTCTTCAGGTGGGCTAGTTCGACGTTGAGGTTTTCTGAATCAGAGACTGTCAGTGCTCGGTGGACGAGTGAGCTGATCACTGATCCTTTTTGTGATGGGTGGTGGTGTGAAGCTGCGTGGAGATATCTGTTGGTGTGTGTGGGTTTGCGGTATACGCGATGTCCCAATTGACCATCTTGTTTTTTCGTGACTAGCACGTCCAGGAAGGGAAGTTGGTTGTTGCTTTCTGTTTCCATCGTGAAGCGTATGTTAGGGTGTCGGGAGTTGAGAAAGTTTAGAAAGGTTTGGAGGTGTTCCTTACCATGTCGCCAAATGACAAAAGTGTCATCAACATATCGGAGCCAGAGTTCAGGTTTTAGTCGGGCTTCTCCGAGGGTGTGGCTCTCGAAGTGCTCCATGAATATGTCCGCTATGATGGGAGAAATTGGAGATCCCATAGCAGCGCCTGAGGTTTGTTCGTTTGTTCACGGTATCTGGCGTCCCAACTCCAAACACTCCTATCCGACTCCGGCTCACGCATCCTCAACTCGAAAGACTTTGTCGAGAAAATCCAACAGATTCGACTACATCCTGATGACATTCTAGTCAGCTTCGATGTAGAATCACTGTTTACGAAAGTCCCTATCCCAGACACCTTGGAAATCATAAAAAGATCCAAAAAGATACCCCAACAACTGTTCCCCCTCATCGAACACTGTCTCACCGCCACCTACTTTCTTTACCAAGGAGCATTTTACGAACAAACCTCAGGCGCTGCTATGGGATCTCCAATTTCTCCCATCATAGCGGACATATTCATGGAGCACTTCGAGAGCCACACCCTCGGAGAAGCCCGACTAAAACCTGAACTCTGGCTCCGATATGTTGATGACACTTTTGTCATTTGGCGACATGGTAAGGAACACCTCCAAACCTTTCTAAACTTTCTCAACTCCCGACACCGTAACATACGCTTCACGATGGAAACAGAAAGCAAAAACCAACTTCCCTTCCTGGACGTGCTAGTCACGAAAAAACAAGATGGTCAATTGGGACATCGCGTATACCGCAAACCCACACACACCAACAGATATCTCCACGCAGCTTCACACCACCACCCATCACAAAAAGGATCAGTGATCAGCTCACTCGTCCACCGAGCACTGACAGTCTCTGATTCAGAAAACCTCAACGTCGAACTAGCCCACCTGAAGAAAACCCTCCAATCCAATGGTTACTCGTTCACACAAATCCAACAAACCATCCAAAAACTCCAGAACAAGCCCAACCCATCGACAGACATTTCAAACTCACCAACGGAAGTAACGAGAAGAACTGCCTTCCTCCCCTACATTCAAGGAGTGACGGACTCCATAGGGAGAATCCTAAGGAGAAACAACATCAAACCGATTTTCAAACCACCACAAAAAATCGGGCAATTCCTCAACTCCCCAAAAGATAAACTCCCCCCGCTTAGCTCTTCAGGGGTATACAGGATCCCTTGTTCCTGTGGAAAAGTTTACATCGGAGAAACCGGGAGGAAGATCAGCACTCGCCTTAAAGAACACCAAAGATGCGTCAAACTGAAGCACTTCACTATCTCAGCTCTGGCGGAACACCAAATGGAAACGGGCCACCAAATCTTATTTGACCAAACCACCTCCTTGGCTAACTCAAATCAGTATTTTCCTCGAAAATACAGAGAAGCCCTTGAAATCCGTAAACATCCTAACAACATCAACAGAGACAACGGACTTCAAACCCATCCAATTTGGAACGCCATCCTCCCGGTTTTTTAAATGTTTGGCCAACCATTTAAAAACATATGATTGGTCAACTCCACCCGAGCGGAACGTCACACATGGACGGCTCCGCAACTGGCATAAATAGGGACACCCTGTTGAGGAGCAACCAGTATCAGGTTGTTTCTCGCCCTGATGAAGTAAACTGCAATGTTTACGAAACGTCGGCACCAAACCGTTAAACAACGCGGCTCCATCCCGGAAGCCAAGTCTTATTCATTATTTCATATTTGATATCCAATATTTATTATTATAATATTGAATATTTGTTACGATTACGATAATATATTATTTAATATTTTTCCTCACACGAAGTCCACTCGACCGCTGGCCACGAAACGCCAGGAAAGAATACGTTCCAAAATATCAAATATCAGAAGATATCGGAAGAAAAACATCGATATATTGTAATACACCTCACTCCGTAATTCGATTCGATATATCGATGTATCGAATCCTCAATATCGATGTACAGAATATCGTATCGATATCGCCCATCCCTAGACAGGAGATCACCTACAGCATTAAACACCCGTACTCCTTCAACCTCTCCTAACCTCTGAACTATCAAACATCCCTGTCTCACCTACCACCCCCCTGCCTCATTGATTGGGGAGCCCCTCCATCTAAGGCCCCCATACCATCACGGCCTTCTCGAACAATAAAACTTCTATCTGAAACATTTTTGGATATGATCAATAGTTTGAGTACTATTGCTCTGTAACACTTTAAATGCCTCACCCTGTATATGTATCCTAATATGTGAGCTATTACGAGTCTATGCGCGAACTTATATGCGAGCATATATGCGGACTTCTATGCGCTCATATATGCAGAATTCTATGCGAATCTATTGGCGATACAACCCTCGACTATTCGCCATCTGGTGGCCGTTTTGACACTATTGAGAAAAGAAAATAAACCGTTGAGGTTATGACACATTTTTGGTAATTTCGTTATTATATAGTGATTGATAAATACGAATCATTGAACAATCTACGAAATTGAAGAAAAGATGTCTATCAGCGTTAGTAAAACGCAAGGTTGTGTACGGAATTGCGGAAGTTCGAGTTATAAAACACCAAACTTGACGTTCCACAGCTTTCCAAAAGCTGTGCAGCATTTTGTTGGAATTACGAATAAATTCGGTGATAACGAGAAAATTGACAGAAGAAATGCTTGGGAAGGAGCATTGTTAATAAACAATAAATGGTTCTCCAAAATTAAGACAGTCTGCTAGAATTGATGAACAAATTGTCGACACAGATCGTCGTATGTCAACGAATCATAGGGTATAGCATACCTGGAAATACGTAGTCTTTTTCTTTGAAATGTAAAGAATAGACTGTCTTATTTTTGGAAAACCATTTATTGTTTATTAACAATGCTTTTTCCCAAGCATTTCTCCTGTCAATTTTCTCGTTATCAACGAATTTATTCGTAATTCCAACAAAATGCTGCGCAGCTTTTGGAAAGCTGTGGAACGTTAAGTTTGGTGTTTTATAACTCGAACTTCCGCAATTCCGTACACAACATTGCGTTTTACTAACGCTGATAGACATCTTTTCTTCAATTTCGTAGATTGTTCAATGATTCGTATTTATCAATCACATATAATAACGAAATTACCAAAAATGTGTCATAACCTCAACGGTTTGTTTTCTTTTCTCAATAGTGTCAAAGCGGCCACCAGATGGCGAATAGTCGAGGGTTGTATCGCCAATATGCGAACTTCTATGCGAGCATTTATGCGGACTTCTATGCGAGCATTTATGCGGACTTCTATGCGAGCATTTATGCGGACTTCTATGCGAGCCTATATGTAAACTATAGGGGAACTTATAACATATTTAAATGCGTGCTATATTTTTGCATATATTTATGAATATATGTGCTCATATAGTAAAAATCGATTGCGTCGTAGATTCGTTAATATAGTTAATAATATATTTTCACGCAAAAAACGTAAACGTCGACATCTATGTATTATATATACGAAATCTATTTTTATGAATGTGACATATATGTCAAATATATATTTGCATAGATTTCTCGCATATATATATTTCCGTGCGGGCTAACTGGTTTGATACGGAATTACTCATTCACCAGTGACTATATCGCTCATACCCAATGAATTAATGTGTTATACTGAGGATGTCCAATTCTAATCTTACCAATTTTTTCTCAACTATTAGCCATTGTCGTTAACATAGGCGTCAGTTCAAGAATCGGACCCTTAGTAGCGAAGACAGACAAACCGGTATTTAAATTTTCTCCGAGCTACAGCTGAACCATGCGTTCCGCTGTAGGAAGCGTCGATGCTCATGCGCAGCTCACGATTCAGCGTCAGCAGCGTCAGTCGAGACTCTGTCGTTGGCAGACACGGAGCTCATTTCATAGATATGGGCAAGCATACAAAACGTAAGAGCAGCTTGTACGAATTAAAGTAGTCAGCCTTGAATTATTGATCGAATATAGAAGCAGTGTTGTGAAAATTATAATTAAATTTTTTTTTTTTTTTTTTTTTTTAATTAAACTCTATACTCTAATAAATTAAATGAGTAGTTCCATTAAAAATGTAATTAGTGATTCGCAACACTGTATATAGAAGCATGTGGAATAAATATCTCATATCAGCATGATATAGCTACACATATATATGGAAAAATACACCATGTGTATTGTGTAATAATTTTCTGAAAAATATTTTTTCAGCAAAACCCCGTGATAAGCCCGCTGTGCCCAACAGCAGCAACAGCGTTGACAAAACGTCTGAATCCTTCGGTAAGTTGATTGTCGATGAATTATTATTACGTTCAATTAGTATGACTATAGAGAAGGATTGGCTGAAAGCAAACATATTTTAACATTGGATACGTTTCACAAGATCTCCGGTTTTGCCAAGTTAGGCTGCAGAATACTGCTGATACAACAAAGTATCATTCATGCGCTAGCAACAGTTGTTTAATTATCCCGCTGGGCTACACCTGGGTCACCAGTGACCCGGCGGCACCCTAAAAGTTATGCTCCTGCGAACGGATCCTTTCTAGGGTCGTAGCTATTTTGCTGTAAATTAGGGGAAAAATAGTGCCTATCCGAGGGGTACAGCTTCATCATCAGTTTCTACTTTATCTTCGAGCGGTGAGCACAAAAGTGGATTTTCGGGTCTTCTGTGACCCAGGTGTAGTTCATCAGTTGAAAAATCAACGAAAAATGTTGGTTCTCTTTTTTTTTGGAAATAATATTCTGTGTTATTTTTAAGGTATTCCAGTGAAAAAAAAAATATTGATATAAAATTGAGGCAGAGAGACGTTTTGGAGCAGGAAAACTCTCATTTTCAGAGCACTTTCGGAAGTAAAGTATATATTATCGTGTAATCTATTACGATATACAGCTTTATATTCTTGTACTTCATATTTTGCACTTGTGATCGATGAAGTTATTTGTTACTTAATAAATGCGCATCAGATTTACAGAAAATGTATTTGTCACATTTGTTTACCCTTTTCGTTTATTTAAATAACTTCCCGATGACAATTCTTTTTTTAGCGTATTATCATTGCACAGCTGTCATCTTAAGCTTTTAAAAATTCCCATTTTATGTTGGAAAAGTACATTTCTGCATGAAATGGCAGCCGAAAACGTAACTTTTAGATTCACGCCAAAATCCATTTTCATTCTGTAAAATAAATAGACTTTTTGAAAGCAACCGAAAAACCGCCTTCATAGCTTTTTAGAGAGGAGTCTCGAGATTACAAAACACTTCGATTTTTTTTAATTCAATGAAGAACAGAGTAAATATCGTAAAAAATACGAAAAGAGCCACTTTTCGCTTGATTCCGCACCTTTTCGTCTTCTTTATCCAATAACTTTTTATAAAATCAAGATATCATATTCGTTCTTGCATGGTCTTACTCGAGACATTCTGACGATTCCATTTCACTATAAAACTTTTAAAAACAAACTTTCTGTATTGCTTTTATAAAGGGTAGAACTTTTGGGTCACTGGTGACCCGGGTGTACTTCAACGTGGCGACGGAAAATGGTGTAGCCCAGCGGGTTATAGAGGTCTTGTAAAATCCCAAAAAGATATTATTCTTTGAAGTGACAGGAATACGAATATTTTTGCTATCACGCATGTAATTACCATTACGATATCGAGGGGCTAGTCACTTCCGAATAAATTCCCAGAGAACCGAATACTATCAACTATTTCATTACATTTCTGTTTTCAAATAAGTTATGCACGAATTCATGCCGTAAATACCGTAGATACGTTATAATTAGGAAAAATATACTCGCTGCTTCTACGATTATACTCGCAAAGACTCGCTAGTATTCGTGTAGTACTCGGCGGTACTCGTCACTCACTCGCTTCTTACTACCCCGTGGAAAGCCCCATACATAAGTATTAGGGTGGTCGTTAAAAAAAAATTTATTTTGGATGGCCTTCAATCGGTTCTAAATGTCAAAAAAATAATTCTCTAATTTTTTCAGATTTTTAATTTGACTCCCTATGGACGCTATTTTCACATGAACTTTTTTTAATTCGTAAAAATCCTAATTTTCCACACAGCGTGCGCAAAGTTCGATTTTGCGCACGCTTCGCGTGCATAAAATTCAACTTAACGCGCGCTGCACTGAGAGAAATAATTTGGTTGGGGGTACTATATTATTTTAGTTTACGTGTTTTAGTCAAGACAACCCAATTTTATAGTGCAGCTTACTAAAAAATAGTTCGTTGACATATTTCAAGCTGGTTAAATCAACAAAATGGATAAGTTCGCGAAGATGACTATATTTACAGTACAATCAACTATAATTTTTAGTCAGCTGGGTACTAAACCGTCATAGTTATGAAACATATCTTCATTAGTTACAACAATAGTACTTATAGTCCAACCCACTGCATCTTTGGCTATTTGTTACCATGCACAATAATCACTGATAGAATAAACTCTATAGTGCATTCAACACTATTTTTCCGTTGCCACAAACGTATTAATAGTTGGAAATGTCGACTCATCCAGTTTTGCAGACTATATATATTGTCAATCCGTACCATGTACACCATAGTTGAGCCAATACTCTTTTTTATTATTGGAATACTTAATACGTTACAGTGAGTGTGAACTTTTGAAACTGTAGGAAAGAAATTGCATTAAAAAGATATTTGGAACTCAGATGTTCAGTTAATCAGTTAAACATTGATATCATTGAGACAGATGCCGAGTTCAAAATAAATAGGTAAAAGTGATTAATGATTTCAATAAATAGTTTAGCGTAGTCGGTAGAGCGTGCGACTAGTAATGCGAGCGAATGCGTCAGTCCCGGATCGAATCCCGGCCCCGAAATAATGCGATGTTTTTCTAATCTTAAAATGCTTACTTTGTGTCAATATTCGGTTGATTACAATTAGTAGGTGTTAAATTTATTTTTATCATTTGGATTTAACCATTTGAGTTATTTTTTTACAAAATACTACCATAGTAGATCATACTGTTGGAATTGGTAATTACAACTCATGTCATATGGTATGATTAAACATTATTCATATTAGATAGTGCATATTGTACTCCTTACTATATGCAAATAGTTGTGCGAATGGTACTCATAACTAGAAACTTTAGTTCTACTAACCGTTTTTTCATCGGTAACAGGTACTATAAATTATTTTAAGTCCGTAAAACCACTATTGTTTATAGTTGAAAAATAGTTAGCACAACTATAATTTTTTCTCAGTGTGTGTTGAAAAATGAAGTTCGCTACATGTGCGAAAGATGATTCTCGACTCGTGTGATTGTCACCCTCGCTTCGCTCGGGCGAAAAACTTCACACCCGTCCGAGAATCAACACTTTCGCACTAGTATCGAAAAGTACTATTGAGATGGGTCTAATTTAAATCAGCGAGATTACATCGGATACGTCTTGTGATTGTATATTACACACAGCTCGAGTGAAAAATTGAATTTATTATTTTACATATTTTAATATATTGATTATTTATTTATTTTTTATTTTTTATTATTTTTTCTTAATTCTCGCGTAAAAAAATTGAAACTCAAATGATATTGCTAAAATTGATATTGTTTAATTCAAATATAGGCTTCTTAGCCCCAAGCATGAATATAGTCAGTGACTGTCTATTTGAGCAATATCATTTGAATTTTAATTTTTTACGCGAGAATTAAAAAAAAAAAAAAAAGAAAAATAAATAAATAAATTAATCAATATATTAAAATATGTAAAACAATAATTTCAAATTTTTTACTCGAGCTGTGTGTAATATACAATCACAAGACGTATCCGATGTAATCTCGCTGATTTAAATTATAGTCCGGGAGCCAGCGACCGATTTTTGTCAGTCATTTCCTCTCAGCCGATAATTCGTGAGATGATTAAGATAGTTGTGCCTTGAACCCTAAAGATCGTCAGCTGCGGCACCATGGGTGGGTTGGGCGATGCCCGCCGCCCACGCACGTAAAAAAAAAAAATTGTTTTCAATGATTTCCTCCCGGTTGAAAATTTGTGAGACAATAGTTGGCATGATACTTATTCGAAAAAAGAAAGTCAGCTGGCTATAACGCGGTGGAATATACGTCAGCTGCTCATACGAACATGAGAAAAAAAAAAATATTTTCAATGATTTCCTCCCGGTTGAAAATTTGTGAGATAAAAGTTGGCATGATACTTATTCGAAAAAAGAAAGTCAGTTGGCCATAACGCGGTGGAATATACGTCAGCTGCTCATACGAACATGAGAAAAAAAAAAATGTTTTCAATGATTTCCTCCCGGTTGAAAAATTGACAGATGATGTTTTACATGCTACTTCAAATAAAAAAAGAACTCAGCTGGATGTATGTCGGTGGAAAGATCGTCAGCTGCTCATATGAACAGGAAAAAAAAAAAAAAAAAAAATTTAGTGATTTCCTCCCGGTTGAAAATTTGACAGATGATGTTTTACATGCTACTTTATATAAAAAAAGAAGTCAGCTGGCTGCATGTCGGTGGAAAGATCGTCAGCTGGTGTATTTAAATAGGCGAGCGGCGCTCACACTACCTTTCCGCGCGACACTTTCACTGCGTCAGCTGACGATCTTTCCACCGACATACAGCCAGCTGACTTCTTTTTTTATTTAAAGTAGCATGTAAAACATCATCTATCAAATTTTCAACCGGGAGGATATCACTAAATTTTTTTTTTTTTTTTTCATGTACATATGAGCAGCTGACGATCTTTCCACCGACATACATCCAGCTGACTTCTTTTTTTATTTGAAGTAGCATGTAAAACATCATCTGTCAAATTTTCAACCGGGAGGAAATCATTGAAAACATTTTTTTTTTCTCATGTTCGTATGAGCAGCTGACGTATATTCCACCGCGTTATGGCCAGCTGACTTTCTTTTTTCGAATAAGTATCATGCCAACTTTTATCTCACAAATTTTCAACCGGGAGGAAATCATTGAAAATATATATTTTTTTTTCTCATGTTCGTATGAGCAGCTGACGTATATTCCACCGCGTTATAGCCAGCTGACTTTCTTTTTTCGAATAAGTATCATGCCAACTATTGTCTCACAAATTTTCAACCGGGAGGAAATCATTGAAAACAATTTTTTTTTTTACGTGCGTGAGCGGCGGGCATCGCCCAACCCACCCATGGTGCCGCAGCTGACGATCTTTAGGGTTCAAGGCACAACTATCTTAATCATTTCACGAATTATTGGCTGAGAGGATTTTGGTCGCAAAAATCGGTCGCTGGCTCCCGGACTATTAGACCCATCCCAAATCAGGATTTTTACGAATTAAAAAAAGTTCATGTGAAAATAGCGTCCATAGGGAGTCAAATTAAAAATCTGAAAAAATTAGAGAATTATTTTTTTCACATTTAGAACTGATTGAAGGCCATTCAAAATAAATTTTTTTTTAACGACCACCATGACATTGAAGTTTGCATCGTCGGAACGCAACGAGACTCAACGTAAATTAAAAAAAAAATATATATATATACATAGTAGGGCTGTAAGGTTTAACCGGTTTAACCGGCCAAGGTGGTTAACTGTAATAATTAACCGATGGTTTAACCGGTTAACCAGTTAACCGGCTAAGGTGGTTAAGCTGGTTAATGAGAATAAAGATTTAACCGGTTAACCAGGTTAAGGGTTCAACCGGCCATGAAATTAATTAATATTTCTGCATCGCAAATAGAATAATTAGTATGAAAAAATCAGAAATAGCCTAAATTCACCTTTTTATCGAACTATTATTCTTACGTCTGATTATTTTTATCTATTCGTTACAGTACATATGAGACAAGAAAAAACTAAATAGACAGTGATTAGTCAATTCACTTGATGGTCGGTTAAACCCTTAACCTGGTTAACCGGTTAAACCTTTATTCTCATTAACCAGCTTAACCACCTTAGCCCGTTAACTGGTTAACCGGTTAAGCCATCGGTTAATTATTTAAGTTAACCACCTTGGCCGGTTAAACCGGTTAAACCTTACAGCCCTAATACATAGCATAAAAATGATCCTACTAGGTTTATTAACATGTTCAAGTTATTTCTAGTCGTTTTCACTTTTCAAACATAGCAGGATCATTTTTGGTAAATTAATATATTTAAATTATTTTTTTTCGGATTTCGTTGCGTTCCAACGATGCAGACTTCAATGTCATCGACCACCCTAATAAGTATATGTAGGGGAACACGGGGCAAAACGGGCACCAAATAAAAAAAAAAAAAAAAATTTGATCGGAAATGATTTTTCATGATACGGCGACGTATTTTGGATCAATAATGACACAAAAAATGGAGAAATAAAAAAAATTGAATGAAATTAAAAAAATTATTCATTTTTTTTTTTTTTTTCTTCGCGTCATTATTGATCCAAAATACATCGCCATATCATAAATGATCATGTCCAACGAAATTTTTTTTTCTTTATTCGGTGCCCGTTTTGCCCCATGTTTCCCTATATGTATGCGCTTCTCACGTGTGTGTCACCACTTGAACTCATTGCAATGTATCATTTGTTAAAAACGATTTCTTGATCTTCAGCCAACAAATAAACAATGAATGTCACATTCCTAAAATGTGCAATATTTTTCTCAGAATTTTCTGAACTACAGCCCTTTGTTTATTTAAATTTCGTTGATTATATTCCCGCAGAACCTGGAAAAAGTATCCCGCAAGAGGAACCCGCAGACGATGGCGGGCAATTGGAGACGCGCGAAAATGGTTCAAGTGAGTATTCTTGCTGAGCAAGTATACACTTTATATACACTCTACGTATACACTAGGGCTGTACGGTTTAACCAGCTTAACCGGCCAAAACGGTTAACCTGGTTAATTAGCCGATGGCTTAACCAGTTAACCAGCCAAGTTGGCCAGACGTTTAACCGGCTAACCGGCCAAGACGGTTAACCATTTAACCGCGGTTAACGGTTGAATCGGCCAAAACTTTTTCAAAATTTTAAAATTTCCCAATTTTTGAAATTTTCACAAATTTTGAAATTTTAAAATTTTGAAAAAGTTTTTGGCCGATTTAACCGTTAACCGCAGTTGAATGGTTAACCGTCTTGGCCGGTTAGCCGGTTAACCGGTTAAGCCATTGGCCGGTTATCCGAGTTAACCGTTTTGGCCGGTTGACCGGTTAAACGTCTGGCCAACTTAGCCGGTTAACCGGTTAAGCCATCGGCTAATTAACCAGGTTAACCGTTTTGGCCGGTTAAGCTGGTTAAACCGTACAGCCCTAGTATACACTATATACACTATACATATAAGTATACACTATAATCACATAAGATAGTTTATGAGAATCGTTCATAAGGAATAATAGAAATCGCTGGCTTGATTCCACTAAACGAATTATTCGCTGTTTATTAGGGTGATTAAAAAAAAAAAAAATCATATATTTCCCTCACCTCCAGGCTCAAAAGTTTCATTTAGGTGAAAAAATATGCCTGTTGAGATATGAGCTCTTAATATTAATATTAAGATGGAGCGCGTCGCGCTTTTCGATTTTACATAAGAATAACATATGGGATAAATCATTTTTGCTTCTTCTGATTTTTGTAACTAGCAAATAATACGTCACACAGAGAATCCACAGACATATTTTTGTAGAGAATTAAACGCTCTACAAAAAAGTCCCGGGTCGTTTTCTAATAAGTCCACTCGTTCAAAAGTTATTCGAGGTCGAAGTTTAATTTATTTGAATTTTTTTTTGTTTTTTTTTTTTTCATCTTTTTCTTACAAAAATATGTCTGCAGATTTTCTGTGTGACGTATCATTTGCTGGTTATAACAATCGAAAGAAGCAAGAATAATTTATCCCATGTTATTCTTATGCAAAATCGAAAAGTGCGATGCGCTCCATCTTAATATTAATATCAAGAGCTCATATTTTTCTTATCTTAATGAAACTTTTGAACCTGGAAATGAGAGAAAATTTCGTGTTTTTATTTTTTTGAATCACCCTACTGTTTATGCAGTCAGAGGCGTAGATTAAATTACCCGAATACGATGTAATTACCTCATTATGAATGCATCATTACGAAATATCAGTCAATAATGTATGTCGATCTTATTCATTGTAGTACCTGAATTATGAATTGGAAATCATACAACATACCAGAAAAACAACCATGTTTCATGATATCATTTTTCATCCGTTCTAGACGACGGAAAAAACTCTGCGGATGATGATCTGCAGAACGTGGCTACGGATCAAGGTGACGGCCGGGGCGACCGAGGTGGCCGAGGTGGCCGAGGCGGCGACCAGAGTCGCGGGAACCGCGGCAGAGGCTGGCGGGGTCGGCCGTACAGGCCCTATAACCGCCCCGGGCCAAGTTATATAAAAAACAAAATAACGTACAACTACAACACCTATGTATCGAAGAAGTGACGACAAACATATTCGATGAATAAAATAAAAATATTCAGCTGCAATAAAAATGTGTCCACCTTGAGAAATTTATTTATTATTGAAGAGGAGAAAGAGTTTCTTGATATAAAACCGTTATTGTATTTGTTGTAATCGGGATCCTGAGATCCTTTATACAACTACGATTTGTTTAAGGATCCGTTGTCGAATTAGGAGTTGGAACTCGGTCGTACAAAGTGATTCAAGTTTATTAATGTATGAAGAGTTTACAAAAGGTGATTTACTACGTCTAACTGAGATCTGGCATAACCTGCCCTAATATCGGTCTTGATGTTCTGACGATGAGTATTATAATCATCGCTTATTCATTACGTATAAGGAGGTCGCCTTGTTTCTGCAATTGTTGTTAGTTGCGTCAAGCCTCGCACTTGCACATTCCAGAGTATTGCCAAAGTGTGTCTCAAAACATCTGGATTGCAACACCTTGATACTCTGGTTGCAACATCCCTCCCCCCTTAGAGAGAAAAGCCCTTAGGATTTTCTTCTGAAATCAGACAAATCTGCTGGCTTGCGTCGTTGTGCGTACGCTTGCCTATTATGTTATCTCTAGGTTAGTGGTTTACATAATGTATCCCGTTACAATGTTTTTATATAATCGTTTCTTAGTCTAGGTTAGTATGACCTATTTTCTATATCATTTTTCTATCAGTCTAAATTGTTTCAAATTTCTAGTTCCAAATTTCCTACTCAAGTCATATTATTCAACAAAAGGTTTCAATCGATTTACATGTACTCTGAGATTCTTCCTATTAACCTTTATGGTGTAATTAACGTCTGAGTTTACCTCTAGAATAGTATAAGGACCAATCCATTGAGATAATAGCTTCTTCGATCTTCCTCTGCGTACAGTCTCGTCGTATAGTAATACCTTATCTCCAACTTTGAACCCTTTTTCTTTGGTTCGTCGGTCGTACTCGATTTTTGACTTCTCCTTGGCTTCTTGCAGATTTTCTTTGGCTATCAGATTGCTAGCTCGCAATCTCTCTCGTAATTCTCGTGCGTAGTCGTCATAGGTGTACGTTGGTTCTGGATCCTTTTTCAGCGATGTTGGTAGTTCAGCTCGGTGTCCATACACCAGCTCGAATGGTGTAAATCTCGTTGCAGTGTGGGGCGTCGTGTTATATGCAAACATAGCATATGGTAACCATTCGTCCCAGTTGCTCTGTTCTTCGTTTATGTAATGTCTCAGATATTCAGCTAACGTCCTATGTGATCGTTCTAAGGCTCCATTGGATTCAGGATGATAGGCCGTCGTCTGAATCTTGTCGATCTTCAACAATTTACAAGTATCTTTGAAAACGTTACTCAAAAAGTTCGTACCTTGATCGGTGAGTATTCTCTGTGGTATTCCGTGTTCGCATACGATCCTGGTCGCGAATTCCTTAGCTACAGTGTTAGCTTCTTGGTTCGGAATAGGTATTGCCTTGCTGAATTTTGTTAGACAATCTTGAAACGTAAGGATATATTTATTTCCTCGTTCCGTTTCCGTCAGTGGTCCTACGATATCCAATGCACATTTCTCAAACGGTTGATTGGGAGTGTCAGTTATGACCATTGGTGCCTTCGTCTTCTTGCTGAGTTTATTCTTCTGGCAATTCTCGCATCTCGAAATGTGTTCCTCGACTTCCTTCCGTAATCCAGGCCAATCGTGCTTCAATCGGATTCGTTCGATCGTTCGATTAACTCCTTGATGTGCTCCTAATGGCGTATCGTGGTACTCATAGATGATCCTGTTCCGATCTTCCTCGGAATATTCTTGTTCTCGGTTGTTCAATTCTTCCTCTTCTTTCCGCTGACTTCTGGTCACTGTGTACATGCGACTCAAGGCATCTGCGTTGGTATTTGCCTTCTCTGCCTTGTACTCGATCTCGTAATCGTATTCTTCCAGCTTCAGTCGCCATCTCATGAGTCGTGATCCTGGATCTTTGACTCCAAATAAGGATGTGAGTGGTTTGTGATCTGTAACAATCTTAAATCTGGTACCATATACATACGGTCTGAAATGATTAACTGCCCAGACTATGGCTAATAGTTCCTTTTCTGTGGTGCTGTAACTGCCTTCTGCCGAATTGAGAGTTCTACTTGCGTATGCTATTGGCAAGTCACTTCCTATTATTCCTTGCGACAGGACTGCTCCGATAGCCTTGTCGGATGCGTCTGTCGTCACGATGAACGGTTGCTCGAAATCTGGATATTGTAGAACTGGTGCGGTCGTCAACGTCTTCTTCAAATTTTCAAAAGCTTCTTGTTCCCTCGAAGTCCATCCAAATTTCACCTCTTTCTTTAGCAAATGTGTAAGCGGTTTTGCTAAACTCGAGAAATTCTGTATAAATCGTCTGTAATATCCGGCCAAACCCAGAAATCCTTGAACATCTTTTACAGTCTTTGGAATTGGAAATTCTTCTACTGCTCGGATCTTCTCTGGATCTGCTTTTATCCCATCTCTAGTGATGACGTGTCCCAAGAAGTTGACCTCTTTCCTCAGAAACTCACACTTGTCAGGTTGTAGCTTCAATGAATTCTGTCGTAAGCGTTCCAGTACCTCTTCCAGTCGTTTGTTATGTTCCTGCAAACTAGGAGCATGTATGACAATATCATCGAGATAGACATAACACCTAAGGCCTTGTATTCCTGAAAGTACAGTATTCATTAACCGTTGAAACGTAGCAGGTGCGTTCTTCAGTCCAAAAGGCATGCGATTGTATTCGTAGTGACCATGTGAAGTGGAAAATGCCGTCTTGCACTTATCCTCCTCTTCCATTGGAATTTGGTGAAATCCTGATGCTAGATCTAGTGTAGAGAAATATTTTGCCTTACCCAACTGGTCCAATATCTCGGTAATATTAGGCAGTGGGAAGGAGTCTCCTACAGTAACCTCGTTCACCTTACGGAAGTCAACTACGACTCTCATCTTCGTCTTTCCTGATGCGTCTGCCTTCTTCGGTACTACCAGCAGTGGTGCATTCCATTGGCTTTTGCTCGGTCTGACTATCCCGTCGGCAAGCATTTTATCTACCTGCTCGTTTATCTCCTGCTTGTGTTTTTCTGGAAGTCTATAAGGTCTTACATTTATTGGCGCAATATCTGGATTTGTAGTAATTCTGTGACTAGCTGCGTTCGTGTAACCCAGATAGTCTCCTTCTAAGTGAAATACATCATGAAATTCTTCACAAATATCCAGTAAGCTTTCTTTTTCTTCTCGATTCAGATGATTCGTACGTAGGTTGTCTCTCAGCTGTTGCATTCGGCTCGCGTTACTCGGTGTCATTGCTCGACATGCATAAACTTGCGTCATATCTGTGTGCTCTTGGCCTAGTGCTGCTATTTGTACACACGGCTGTTCCAGTTCTACATCATAATCGTTTGTATTCAAAATGCTGACTTTGCACTCACCGTCGACTGCGTTGGTGATGCAACTCCCCATGTATACTCCTGGCTGTAACTCGATTCCTTCGACGATACCTTCCGTGTCGTCATGTGTCTTTGCACGGACTATCTTCTCGCTTCTTCGTTCAAGCGATATGTGAGCTCCTGTGGCTCCTAAATTCCATGTCGTTCCGTACAATCTTGCGTATTTTCCAGATCTGAGCTCGACGTCATGCTTCTCGAGGAAGTCGCCTCCTAAGAGACCGTCTGCTTCTAGTGGAAAATCGTCTTTAACTGCGTAAAAAGGGTGCGATATGTGCCTATCACCAACCCTTATATTTAACCTGACCTTATATAAGGTCGCAACCGGTGTTCCGCCTATTCCTCTGAGCGTGATCACACTGTCTTCAGCCATTACTTCGCCGTCAATTTTTCCAACCTTTACTAAGCTTACCTCAGCTCCTGAATCTAATAGCATTGTTCCGTGTCTCGTTTTGAATTCATCTGCCTTGATCGTTGCATGGTTTTTCTGTGTAGATCCGTTTATTAGGCAATTTACTGGTACGACGCGATACGGTTGCCTGTCCACCGCGCCTGCTCCTCGTTTCCCGAATTCTCTTCGTCTCGCCTGCTGGCGTCCCTAGAATGACCTGGTTGGACCCGTTCCTCTCTTCTAGGAGGTCCCTGATTTCTTCCATAGCCTCGCCTATTTTCTTCGGCTAATCTGGCTCTGCAATCTCGAATAAAATGCCCTGGTTTTCTACAAAAATGACAAATTACCTCAACTCTTCTCACGTATCTGCTTGGTGTCGGCAATCTCTGCGGATAACTGGATCCTGTCTTCGCTGAGCGACACTCTCGTGCAAGGTGTCCTGGCTTCCCACAGTTATAGCAACTATTTCCTCTGTTACCTTCTCTGCTATTGCGCGGTTGATTGTGTTCCCGATCCGATCCACGAATAGGGCCTAAATCTCGTTCCTCTTCTATCGCGAGTGATATGGCTTCCCTAAGATTTTCACACTGTCGGCTCTTGACCAATATCTTCAGCTTGTCGTTCAAACCTCTGATGAAGATATTGACAGCTTGTTTTCTGACCTGGCGTTCCAGCGTCGGTTTCGAATCCTCGTCTGCGGCTTCCTTCATCGTCACTTCGATTACCTGTGCAGTTAGTTTCTCGACTCGTGCTCCATATGACTTCGCGTCCTCGTTGTGACGTTGTCTACAGCTGCTGAATTCCACTTGTAACGAAGCTAATGTCCGTGTATCGATGCTCATCGACTTCAGCTCTTCCTCCTGTGCCTTCCAGGTGTCAATTGTTTTGTATTCTAAAGCTCGTGCCGAAGCACCTTTGATCCGCGTGCTCAAAACAGCCTTCAGTAGGTTTTGCGTATCTGCAGGTCGTATTATTTCACGTGCATATTTACAAGAGCGTATAAAATCACAAACTTTTCCTCGGTCACTGCTATCGAAGATCTCGATGTCCTTCAACACTTGTCTCACGGTAACGGTATTTTCTGCCATGTTAGTTAGTGGTTGCTTCGCTTCTATGTTCTGAATCTGTGGTGATGCTACTTGCTCTCGAGTCTTGCTTTTAACAAATTCGCGCAATGCCGCACGAAGTTCGTCGACCGTATTTTCTTCGGTTACGTTTATACTAAAATGCTCACAGGCTTGGAAAAGATGATCTCTTCGTAAATCTTTAATCCACGAGGTTTTACCTTCTGTAATGCGTCTTTCCACCAAGTCCCAGTTCAATGGCGTTTGCTCTTTTCCCGAAGATTCTTGTGCTGCTGCAGCCAATGATAAATGCAAGGCGTGACTCTGGCTGGGAGGTAGTACGCCAAACAACGGTGAATTATCCCCAAAGCTTACTTCTCCTTGTAACTCAGGTTTAGTCGGAGAGTCTACGGATGCTGATCGTTCTCTTCCTTTCTTTGACATGTGACGTCGAGGTAATTTCTTCAACGATGTCACGATCACTTATTCTTCTGATTCACTCGCTCGATACTTGATTCACTTGTACGATTCGACGATCCCTGCCGCTGCCACCAGTTGTTGTAATCGGGATCCTGAGATCCTTTATACAACTACGATTTGTTTAAGGATCCGTTGTCGAATTAGGAGTTGGAACTCGGTCGTACAAAGTGATTCAAGTTTATTAATGTATGAAGAGTTTACAAAAGGTTATTTACTACGTCTAACTGAGATCTGGCATAACCTGCCCTAATATCGGTCTTGATGTTCTGACGATGAGTATTATAATCATCGCTTATTTATTACGTATAAGGAGGTCGCCTTGTTTCTGCAATTGTTGTTAGTTGCGTCAAGCCTCGCACTTGCACATTCCAGAGTATTGCCAAAGTGTGTCTCAAAACATCTGGATTGCAACACCTTGATACTCTGGTTGCAACATATTGTTTAGAATCTGAGATATCGTCCATAATTTATCGGAGTATTATGTCTATTAGTTCGAATGGAATCGAAGAAAACATATCTTCATCGATTATGGTATATGTACCACTTACTACACTCAGCAGAAAAATGAACGGACTACTTAGATTTTTCTGAAAATAAATTGGTTTATGAATTGAGATGACGCAGTAAAAAAACACAAATAAATTGAGGGGGGGAGCTCTTTCAAGATCGAATCTTCATCGTTTGCTCACATATTACTCAAAACTCAATTACTCTGCAAGAAGAGTTCGCCAAAAATTTGTCAGATAATGATTTTGGACAGAGAAGGCTTGAGGCTACAAAAACGCTATGCTGAGAATGTCATGCGATTTTTTCTTGCCCTCATAGCGAAATTTGGAAATTTGAATTTCTTATGTATTTCGCAGCCCGTTATTCAAGCCTGCACCGACGAGTGAAATTTTCAAAAACGATTTCGAGGATGAAGATTTGATCTTCAAAAAGCTACCCCCTTGTAATTGTTTGTAATATTCTTTCGCTGTGTTATAGCGATTCGTGAACCAACCTCTTTACTAAAAAATCCAAGTGGTCCGTTGAGTCTTTTGCTAAGTGTATGAGCGTAAGTCAGTATAATCGATTTTTATCGACTACATGAACCTTGCCAGAGTTGAGTGAATGATAAAGTGAAACATTGATGACCCTAACTCTAAATTATTTCTGCAATGTTATACTGTATTGAACAGAGTATAGGTTTCTGTGAGCATGACTGAAGTATTCATTTTCGATTTTTGTCCTAGGTTTAATCGCGCCCACCGGATGTAACTTCTCGTCCTATTTTTTCTAATTTTTTTCAATTTTTTTACGGACTTCCGGCATGGAAAAAAAGCCACCCTATCGATTAAAAGTGTCACACTCGATAATTGCGGACGTAAGTAATTTATTCTTGCTGTTTTCGCCCTGAAACCGGATGTAACTTCTCGTCCTATTTTTTCTAATTTTTTTCAATTTTTTTACGGACTTCCGGCATGGAAAGAAAGCCACCCTATCGATTAAAAGTGTCACACTCGATAATTGCGGACGTGAGTAATTTATTTCCGCTGTTTTCGCCATGAAACCGGATGTAACTTCTCGTCCTATTTTTTCTAATTTTTTTCAATTTTTTTACGGACTTCCGGCATGGAAAGAAAGCCACCCTATCGATTAAAAGTGTCACACTCGATAATTGCGGACGTGAGTAATTTATTTCCGCTGTTTTCGCCATGAAACCGGATGTAACTTCTCGTCCTATTTTTTCTAATTTTTTTCAATTTTTTTACGGACTTCTGGCATGAAAAGAAAGCCACCCTATCGATTAAAAGTGTCACACTCGATAATTGCGGACGTAAGTAATTTATTTCCGCTGTTTTCGCCATGAAACCGGATGTAACTTCTCGTCCTATTTTTTCTAATTTTCTTCAATTTTTTTACGGACTTCCGGCATGGAAAGAAAGCCACCCTATCGATTAAAAGTGTCACACTCGATAATTGCGGACGTAAGTAATTTATTTCCGCTGTTTTCGCCATGAAACCGGATGTAACTTCTCGTCCTATTTTTTCTAATTTTTTTCAATTTTTTGACGGACTTCCGGCATGGAAAGAAAGCCACCCTATCGATTAAAAGTGTCACACTCGATAATTGCGGACGTGAGTAATTTATTCTTGCTGTTTTCGCCCTGAAACCGGATGTAACTTCTCGTCCTATTTTTTCTAATTTTTTTTAATTTTTTTACGGACTTCCGGCATGGAAAGAAAGCCACCCTATCGATTAAAAGTGTCACACTCGATAATTGCGGACGTGAGTAATTTATTCTTGCTGTTTTCGCCCTGAAACCGGATGTAACTTCTCGTCCTATTTTTTCTCATTTTTTTCAATTTTTTTACGGACTTCTGGCATGGAAAGAAAGCCACCCTATCGATTAAAAGTGTCACACTCGATAATTGCGGACGTAAGTAATTTATTTCCGCTGTTTTCGCCATGAAACCGGATGTAACTTCTCGTCCTATTTTTTCTAATTTTTTTCAATTTTTTTACGGACTTCCGGCATGGAAAGAAAGCCACCCTATCGATTAAAAGTGTCACACTCGATAATTGCGGACGTGAGTAATTTATTCTTGCTGTTTTCGCCCTGAAACCGGATGTAACTTCTCGTCCTATTTTTTCTAATTTTTTTTAATTTCTTTACGGACCTCCGGCATGGAAAGAAAGCCACCCTATCGATTAAAAGTGTCACACTCGATAATTGCGGACGTGAGTAATTTATTCTTGCTGTTTTTGCCCTGAAACCGGATGTAACTTCTCGTCCTATTTTTTCTAATTTTTTTAAATTCTTTTACGGACTCCCGGCATGGAAAGAAAGCCACCCTATCGATTGAAAGTGTCACACTCGATAATTGCGGACGTGAGTAATTTAATTCCGCTGTTTTCGCCATGAAACCGGATGTAACTTCTCGTCCTATTTTTTCTAATTTTTTTAAATTTTTTTACGGACTTCTGGCATGGAAAGAAAGCCACCCTATCGATTAAAAGTGTCACACTCGATAATTGCGGACGTAAGTAATTTATTTCCGCTGTTTTCGCCATGAAACCGGATGTAACTTCTCGTCCTATTTTTTCTAATTTTTTTCAATTTTTTGACGGACTTCCGGCATGGAAAGAAAGCCACCCTATCGATTAAAAGTGTCACACTCGATAATTGCGGACGTGAGTAATTTATTCTTGCTGTTTTCGCCCTGAAACCGGATGTAACTTCTCGTCCTATTTTTTCTAATTTTTTTTAATTTTTTTACGGACTTCCGGCATGGAAAGAAAGCCACCCTATCGATTAAAAGTGTCACACTCGATAATTGCGGACGTGAGTAATTTATTCTTGCTGTTTTCGCCCTGAAACCGGATGTAACTTCTCGTCCTATTTTTTCTCATTTTTTTCAATTTTCTTACGGACTTCTGGCATGGAAAGAAAGCCACCCTATCGATTAAAAGTGTCACACTCGATAATTGCGGACGTGAGTAATTTATTTCCGCTGTTTTCGCCATGAAACCGGATGTAACTTCTCGTCCTATTTTTTCTAATTTTTTTAAATTTTTTCACGGACTTCTGGCATGGAAAGAAAGCCACCATATCGATTAAAAGTGTCACACTCGATAATTGCGGACGTGAGTAATTTATTCCTGCTGTTTTCGCCCTGAAACCGGATGTAACTTCTCGTCCCATTTTTTCTAATTTTTTTTAATTTTTTTACGGACTTCCGGCATGGAAAGAAAGCCACCCCATCGATTAAAAGTGTCACACTCGATAATTGCGGACGTGAGTAATTTATTCTTGCTGTTTTCGCCCTGAAACCGGATGTAACTTCTCGTCCTATTTTTTCTAATTTTTTTCAATTTTTTTACGGACTTCCGGCATGGAAAGAAAGCCACCCTATCGATTGAAAGTGTCACACTCGATAATTGCGGATGTGAGTAATTTATTCTTGCTGTTTTCGCCCTGAAACCGGATGTAACTTCTCGTCCTATTTTTTCTAATTTTTTTCAATTTTTTCACGGACTTCCGGCATGGAAAGAAAGCCACCCTATCGATTAAAAGTGTCACACTCGATAATTGCGGACGTGAGTAATTTATTTCCGCTGTTTTCGCCATGAAACCGGATGTAACTTCTCGTCCTATTTTTTCTAATTTTTTTCAATTTTTTTACGGACTTCCGGCATGGAAAGAAAGCCACCCTATCGATTAAAAGTGTCACACTCGATAATTGCGGACGTGAGTAATTTATTTCCGCGGTTTTCGCCATGAAACCGGATGTAACTTCTCGTCCTATTTTTTCTAATTTTTTTCAATTTTTTTACGGACTCCCGGCATGGAAAGAAAGCCACCCTATCGATTAAAAGTGTCACACTCGATAATTGCGGACGTGAGTAATTTATTCTTGCTGTTTTCGCCCTGAAACCGGATGTAACTTCTCGTCCTATTTTTTCTAATTTTTTTTAATTTTTTTACGGACTTCCGGCATGAAAAGAAAGCCACCCTATCGATTGAAAGTGTCACACTCGATAATTGCGGACGTGAGTAATTTATTCTTGCTGTTTTCGCCCTGAAACCGGATCTAACTTCTCGTCCTATTTTTTCTAATTTTTTTAAATTTTTTTACGGACTTCCGGCATGGAAAGAAAGCCACCCTATCGATTGAAAGTGTCACACTCGATAATTGCGGATGTGAGTAATTTATTTCCGCTGTTTTCGCCATGAAACCGGATGTAACTTCTCGTCCTATTTTTTCTAATTTTTTTAAATTTTTTTACGGACTTCTGGCATAGAAAGAAAGCCACCCTATCGATTAAAAGTGTCACACTCGATAATTGCGGACGTAAGTAATTTATTTCCGCTGTTTTCGCCATGAAACCGGATGTAACTTCTCGTCCTATTTTTTCTAATTTTTTTCAATTTTTTTACGGACTTCCGGCATGGAAAGAAAGCCACCCTATCGATTAAAAGTGTCACACTCCATAATTGCGGACGTGAGTAATTTATTCTTGCTGTTTTCGCCCTGAAACCGGATGTAACTTCTCGTCCTATTTTTTCTAATTTTTTTCAATTTTTTTACGGACTTCCGGCATGGAAAGAAAGCCACCCTATCGATTAAAAGTGTCACACTCGATAATTGCGGACGTGAGTAATTTATTCTTGCTGTTTTCGCCCTGAAACCGGATGTAACTTCTCGTCCTATTTTTTCTAATTTTTTTTAATTTTTTTACGGACTTCCGTTATGGAAAGAAAGCCACCTCATAAATATAAAGTGTCACATTTCATTATTGTAGACTGAAAACATATTTTCTGTCTTAAAATATCGTTAGGGAGGATTTCTGTGCTCATCGGGTATATTTCCGGATTGTTTTCGTTGATCTGACGTAACGTTTATGAATTTTGTTGCTGAAAAAAATTTTCAAATATAGAAAAAATGAATTTTCGATTTCGTTCGAAGAACGTTCCAAACTTCAACTAGCTCATATTACTGCTTACTTGCTTCTACTCTTTCTTTACTTACCTGTTCTACCTCTGTATACTTTCTCTGATTTTTATTATATGTAATGTTTTCCAACATTGTTATGGAAGAATAAACAAATCTATCTATCTATCTATCTATCTATCTATCTCTCTCGAGCTCGGAGTTAGAGTCGGAGTGGCGGATTGCTCGAGCGAGAAATAGGGGAAGCGTTCTTATCGAGAGGTCGTACTGTAGCACGCGTACTCTTTACCCAGCGCGGCCGCGGCGGAACCGGGCTAACACCTCTCACGCGTTTTCTCTCTCTTGCTAAAATCGCAGAGTTCATCGTTGATTCCCGACCGTTCCAGAACGTCGCGAGTCTATTCAGAACGCGCGAGTCGAGATGAGAAGGTGTCATTTTGTACCGTGCATTTATTTGACTGCTTTTCTCCCCATTGAACCAGCTCGTGTTCTATTTTCGAATATTTATTATTCCGTAGACTCTTGATGAGCATATTTTTACTATGAATTTACTATTTGCGTACCGTTAACTCTGTTGATGGTTAAATATTGTGTGTGATATAGTATGAGCTTTCATTATTGTGATATTCTTTAAGGGGGTATATACACCTTTAAATTGGTTGAATTTCTGAAAAGCAATTTTCCTTTTTTTTTCAACTTGAAGACTCTGATAAAATTCAAAAAAATCATCATGTTTGGGGAGGGTTTGACCTTCATTATCCATATATTACATCATGTATTACTTCCAGTCTAATAGTGGCTGCGCTGAAGACAGGAAAATACAAAATCACTCGGTTGCCGTAAAGAATCAGACCCAGCGTTGGACCGATCTTGGAATTTTTGGTCCTCAATTGTTCATAAGACATGCCTTTATCAGATGAACAGACAACTTTTTGATATTGCAAGAATTACTTGAGTTATTGAATTTTTTCGATTTTTTTTCTGAATTTGAAAAAAAATTTTGCTTATTTTTCTAATATTTCAACTAAAAATGGGTTTATCAAAAAGTTCTCTGTTCATCTGATAGAGGCATCTCTCCTGAATAATTCAGGACCTAAAAATCAAAGATCGGTCCAACGGTTGATTTTATTCTTTACGGCAACCGGTCAAAATAATGATTGTTCAGGAATCAACTTTTAAACTTTTTTACTGCGTTGATGGTTTTTGATGCCGATGAACTCCTTTGACATTTCTCTATCATATATCAAGTGAGTTAATAATGCAAAACAGTTTTCCATCCTTCTTTTTGATCCGGGCTGTGGACCGACACAGGCGAAGTTAAAAGCTTGTTTTGCGACGTTGCCTACGTCGTGAGCCGCTTTATTTCTAGAAAGCACCTGGCTCATAACTGTTACCTTCCATCTCGATGGCCTCCTCTTGCTGATTCATCCGTAGTTGCCTCAGAGCAACACGAGCTTCCTTGGTCCTCTGCTCCGTTCGCCTCCCAGCAGCTTTGATCCGGGCTTGGTCTTGTAGTTTCGCTGCAGCATGGGCGTGGCGTCTTGGCTCTACTGAAAGTTTTTGCATGATTTTCAACATACCTCGCTGACCTTCAGAAAAGGTGATCGCTGCAATGTTGGCTCCAACTTGAAGGACGTCACGACCTGAAAATGAAGTCTTAGGACAAAGCTTCCAAATGACGCTGTTCAGGGACTCGTTCGCATTCTGTGTCTTACCTTCGACACAGCGCTTCAGTAGTGCCTCATCACTGAGATCAACAAAGATTGGTCTGACTTGGTCCATCACAGCTTCTGGGAGATTTGCCCGGTGTTTGAACGTATCAATAGTTCCAGCTGCAATTGCCTGTTGATACTTACACCAAGAGTCCCGACCCTCCGGGCAGAGATGGTGCTGCGGCTTATCGTCTGTTGAGGACTTGTGATACCATATAGCCCATATAGCTGTTTTCATACCTTGAACTGATCTGGGGTTGTTCCGTATCGCATTTCCATAGTAAGACTGCATCTGGTCAATAGCTTTGTCAGTTAGCCTACCTTTGCCTCCGATGGTTTTGCCGTCAGATAGCTTCTGTCCCCTGAGCCGAGTCTTCAGTTTCCTCATCCGTGTCCCCAGCCTTTTCTGAACGTGGCCACAGCACTCGAGCTTCTCGATCTTTACATCTGGTCCGTAGGGCTCTGCCTTCACGACACTGGCATAACTTTTTGTGTCACCGTCCCCGATGTACCCAACGTACTTAGCCGCGTGTACTTCCTCGGACCGTTTGAAAATTCTTACCATGCCGGTGACTTCCATTGCTCCGGACGATCCTTGGTGATTGGCCTGACAGCTGCTCTTGTGGGTCTGGTACCAAGCATTCCATCGATACCCAGACTTCTGACCCTTATAGCTTGAGCACGCCTTGCAAAAACGTGACAAGACTTCAATATCTAAGACTTTACCTGTCTCCGTCCCAATCACTGCGCACACGCCATTCAGAGAGCTGAATCCACGTTTCTGCCAAGTTCCGTCGCACTGTACAACTATCTCTCGGGTGAGAGGGTTGTTCGAGGCCCTTATCTCTTCTTCGACAGCTGCATGCATCGTCTCTCTTGCCACATCAGTTGTTGCCTTGACTATTTGATCAATTACCTTTTTATGAGTAGATTGCTTGATCGGAGGTGGTAAGTCCATCAATCCACAGAATTTAGCAAGACCTACGTTGCCCAGACCCACGCTCCTGCTTGCCAATACAGATCGTCGATTGATCTCAAACACGTTGTTCTTCTTTCCGACCATTCTGGAGGTATTGAACCTAGGACTGACAGGACACTTACCGCACTGGATTTCGTAGGTTCCACCTAAGCCGTGAATCCTAACCTCTCTCATACGAATAGCAGTCCCACATCTGTTGCAGCTTAGGTTGTCCTGCAAACTTTGAAAAAGAATAGCTAAATCAACGAGCATATACCCCTGCTCGTCGTTATCGATGTAGTCGTCGTCGCTGATTTTACTGGACGAAGCGCTGGACGGTCTCTGAAATGGATCGGCGGTCTCGTCGGAGTTTCGTCGTTTCCCGACAAAAGATCTTTTTCTTTTCTTCGCGCGCCCAACTGAATGTTTCGCATCACCCCAAGAGTTTCTCTCTCCCTTGGTACTCATACTTTCCAAATAGATTGAAACTTTGCAGTCACAAGTAAGTTTTATTCTCGAGTTAAATTGTCGGAGACGCAATAATGCTAGCAGACAACAAGAGAATGACAGATTCGGGCGGGAATCGGGGTTCGTGAAACGTCGTGAAATACGTTCGCTATAGTGGCGCCGATAACACGTCGTGCGGCGCGCCCTTGTACTTCGGGATTTGAATGGCTGTAACTTTTTCATTTTTACGTATTTTCACATGATGATTTTTTTACAGATAGTTTAGACCCCTAGTGTTCCAAAAACGCAAAAAATGAAGAATCGATTTTTTTGAAATTTAATTCGCGATTTGAATGGCTGTAACTTTTAGATTTTTACATATTTTCACATGATGATTTTTTTACAGATAGTTTAGACCCCTAGTGTTCCAAAAACGCAAAAAACAAAAATCGATTTTTTTGAAATTTACTTTGCGATTTGAATGGCTGTAACTTTTTCATTTTCACGTATTTTCACATGGCGATTTTTTCAGAGATAGTTTAGACCCTGAGTGTTCCAAAAACGCAAAAAAAAAAAAAAATCGATTTTTATTTAATTCAAAGGTGTATATACCCCCTTAAACTATTTTTCCAAACTATGAACTTCTAATAGACTAATACTACCCAGATAGCACAGAGACGTCTTAAGAACATCCATAGGACGTCTGAAATTTCTTGAGACATCTTAGGAAAGTGTCTTTCAGATGTCTCTGAGACGTCTAAAAGTCGTCTGATGCGTCGAATTTAGACGTCTCAATGTCGTCTCACGAAAGACGTCTTAATTCCGTCTGAATGAAGACCGCTTAAAGCGTGCACTCCACATGCCCAAATTGAGGTTGGAAGAATTTGCATGCAAAGAGAATTTTCAACCATAATTATTGATTAAAATCAGACTCCATTTTAGTAAAATCAGAATTCACTATTTATTTGAATATCGATATAATCTTATACGAATAAAATACCATTTTTTTTTTTTTTTTTTAACAATAATAATATCTTCTGACAGTTCTCATTGATAACTGTATTGTGTACATGACTTATTTTACTCATTCAAGATTATCTAAATAGTTCAGAAACACGAGTGTAACTGTATAGTGTATACTTATCATCTAATTGAGCATTAAAATCTTATTGTAAATCCATTTAATTGTGTATTTGAGTTTTTGTATTTAATTTAATTACACAATATTGTAATATGACAGTTCATTGTAACCTACGACGTGACAGCTACCACTACGTCGTCTATTATCAGTCACAGACGTATAAAATATCGATAGATCGCTTGTACGTGGTCGTCCGGCAGCGTTGTCATTTGCGAAAAAAAAATAATTGTGCCGCCATTAGACTGACCACTATCAACAGAACATCTCTGATTTTCGGAACGATATCAAACAATGTAAACACGTGCCGGCCTGCTTGACGAATCTAACCTCAATCTGGCAGCATGCAGTTGCAGTGACCGGCCCATACATACGATTCGAGTTTGTAAAAATATTCAACGGATAATAATATATATTATACTTACGTTTGACTACAGCTAGTTATTGGAGATTTATTTATATGAAGCAAATTCTTCTATGTCTTGAATGAATTAGTCTCACTTGGTAGTATGGCAGTACACGAAACTATGCAGAGGATTGTAATGTGCGCGGACCACGCGGAAATGCGCGCGAAATAATGGCTGGCTTCAATTCGCACGACGGTGCTGCCATCTGCGATTTCACGTAGATTGGCTTACATCAAGACGTCTGATGAAAAAGTCTAATTCAAGACGTCTTTCCGACCATCGTTATTGAGACGTCTTAAATACGACGTCTTGAGGTCGTCTTGCCGGGTATATCTTAAGACGTCTTGAAAATGACGTCATGAAGACGTCCTTTGGACACATGTGCTATCTGGGTAGCTCTGTGCCGTGAACTTATTGTGAACAAAGTGATTTTTTTTATCAAAATGCCCCCTCAGCCGCTTGCTCGACGGCCGCGGCCTCGTGGAAACGAAAGAACGACGCTCCCTCAAAGCCAGCGTATACTGGATGGGAGGATATTCAGAATTAATAAAATAGGAAGAACTGGCGTTATGTAAGGATTACACGTATTTAAAACAGAAATCTATAGACGACGGTTATTGGCTTTCATAATTTTAGAATATTTCAAGGTCTTTTATCGCTTGTACAGTAGATCGAACCTCGATTATCCGAACCGATTGGGACCGGGCCTAGTTCGGATAATCGAAAATTCGGATAATGGAACAGTAATGTTAGGTGACACGACGTTCAGCGCTGGGAAATATTTAGGAAATATGTAACACACATATATGTTATAAATATGTTTTTTTTTTTGCTTTGTTTGCAACATTGTAATTGCGCGCAGTCCTTCGACGTGCGTATAAATTTCGCGCCGTCGTTCAAATAAATAAATACTTTGTAATAAAACGCGAAAAATGCGCGCATGGAGATGAAAAAAAAAAAAAAAAAACGAGCTGAGGTTCGGATAATAGAGCGTTCGGTTAAACCGATCGTGGTTCGGATAACAGAGGGTTCGGATGACAGAGTTTCGGATAATCGAGGTTCTACTGTACATTGTCACGCAAGATTGTTTTCATGCCTATTTCGAAAAAAATAAAGTATGGGGCGCACCCGTAAACCATTTTTGACTCCTTGCCGAAAAACACTTGGTTTACGGGCATGCCACATAATATACTATTTTCTACTTGTTTTTCATGAATTCAATCGTTTATGACAACGGTATATCATACAATGTAATACGCATTCTATTCTAGGGTTTATATGAAAAATGTTTCAACCGCGAAAAATTAGGCTTTGGTTGCTCTTTGTCGGCATCATGCCGCACAGAACGGTGGTAGGTTATCAACACCCAGAAAAATACGCCATACAGTATTTTCAGTCATTCGACTATTCTTTATTTTCGTTCAGTTGAACACAAATTCTATCCATGATCGACCAAGTAAAAAGGCGCAATAATTTGGACCTTGAATATATGATAACGGCTGATTTTGCTGCTGTGTTAAATATCGTTTTTTGTAACGGTGAATTACATTTGATAACTCATTCGTACTATTATATACGTACGGTATAACTGATGATTTTTATTTCATTTTTAGACGTGCTATCCAAACAATTGAAATGTAGATCGAAGAGTTTGTCCGAAAATTTGTCAGCGTTTGTCACCTCTCCCCTAATTTTTGTTCTGAGCTCCTTGGTTGTGGATATTTCTGTGCTATTTTGGATCGGCTTGGAAAATTGTAAAGTTTACCAGTTAACTGAGCCTTAAGCGTAGTAAATAACAACTTAATGTAGCAAGTAAGTATGTATACCTATATTACATCCAAACTGAATTTTTTACAGTTACTTGACATGCTCCACACCATTTTGCAGAGGGACTGCGAAAAAGTTACCCAACGCTCCCAATCTGGTTGCGTTAAAGGACCATGCTCAATCCTGCTTTGACACTTGTCAGGCCTTGAATATGGCTAATTTCCGAGAATCTTTGGAAACCTCTCTTAGACAACAGTATTGGAGGCTCAAGGAATTGTACGACTCGATTGCACTAATGTGAGTATTGGTTTCAATATTAATTTTCGTACATTTTTGTTATTAATTATGCTAGAATGTTCATCGCTGTGTCGAGTGGTTCATAGTCTTGCTTAACAAGATAGATATGCCATTTGTTGAACGAGTAAACTCTAGAATGAACAATATTCACTTTTATTATTATTATTATTATTGTTTTTATCATAGGTATCCACCCGAAGTCAAGATACGAATTCCTTATAACAGTATCGTCGACTCTATGAAACGATGGAGAAAGGCTACATATCCACCGTGCCCCAATACCTTGGAACTTATGGCTCATCAACTCGAAGATCCAGCAAACGAGCGAATTTTGCAGTACGATCATTGCCGGCTGACTACCAAGACGATCTACGATCGGCAACGAAACCTACATCTACTGCTCTACGATGCCCCGTTCGTAAAGAATAAATTTCATGGTGTGGATCGATTGTTTATCGATGGAACTTTCCAAACAACCCCTCGAGTGGCAGGCGTGTATCAGCTTGTCACACTTATGGCCGTTAGATATGATCATGTAAGCCAGATGAAACTGATATACTCTCATTCAATGCGAATCCCTTCATTCGTTTGTAATTAATTCAAATATTTTCAGGCCATTCCATTCGCTCATGTCCTGATGTCCAAGAAAACTGAGAGCAGCTATTCGCGATGCTCACGTAGTGATGCGCCAACTATCGGCAGTTCTCGGAACCTTTTATAAGAGGGTCGAATCAGTCTTAAACACAGCAATAACATTGGTTTTCCGAGCTGGTGTTTATTAACAATTTATTTATTGGTGATATAGTGTATGTACAGATATTCTGAAATTGTGATTCAGAAGATATATTCATATGGCAGACGGTAAGCATTAATTTCTTTACTGTGCGTATAACCGTAAACGTAATAACTAATGAGTAATAACCTATGAATTCTCGTGACAGACGGAAAAAGTGCCGAAATTGGTGTGGATAAGCAAAAAACGAGCAGAGTTTATTGCAGTGTGCCAAGATGTTCGTCAGGAGCAAAAAAAAACCCAGATCTTTCTTTTTTTTTATTTCCCAAACCGAAAGCGGCGAGTGCACAAATCTTAAATTATTTCAACAACGTCGAGATCGTTGACTGCAGGAAAGAATGGTTAAGACGTTTGAAGATTGGAAAAAAATGTTCCAACACAATGAAGGTCTGCTCATTGCATTTCAGAAAAGAGGATTTCTATTATCAAGGTAGAAATCTTCATGCACGAATCTTTGATCCTGAAATATTGTGCGATTATTAATATTTTTCACTGCCTTTGATCATTCATAATTGTTTTAGGTGAAAATTCTAAAAGGAAAGTTTTAAAAAAAGACGCTCTCCCTTCGCTTGTGCTTCCAGTAACTACTGTGCATGGTTCACAGAAAAAAACATTGACGGCAAGATCTACATATGCAAAAAATTATAATCTCACGCAAAGGGAAAACAGATATCAACGGCGTAATAGCGTGCAGTTGCCAGATAACAAACTGGCGGAAGCTCAAAGGTTAGAATTGAACAAGTTTTTGTATATAAGGAATATAGAATGGGAATATAACCCTATTCCATACAGTTTCTATATATACATGCTATGAACCACACAAATGTCTCCAAAAAAATTGGGATCGACAGAAGCAACACTTATAGTTATAAATAAGTGGTTGCAATAACTAGAATTTTTTTTACAATATTTTTTTTTTTTCCCACTTGGTTCTATGATATTTTCGACGACATTATGGATTTTCTGACATGTTCGTCACTGCATTTCGCTATAATTGTTTGGTTCGCTAACATGACCCTCTTTTTAAATGATTATTATTTTATTTATAGAGAAGCACATGCCGAGGTGAAAGATATCAACAACAATGCCGAATTGATCAGTCCATCATCTTGTAACATGGGAACGCTGCACAAGGGGGAGAGCTTGGATGCGCTCTTTAAACAAATTAGAAACGAGGTTGATCGTACCCAAGAAATGAACAATTCAACAGAAAATTTGCCTACTCATCTTACTGTTGAAACATTAGAAGCATGCAAGACGTCACTCGAGTTGCAAAATATTCAACGTGACGTAGGCACGCAAGTTACAAGCGGCGATATATCTCGTTCATCATTCATCTGCTCCATAACGTCCGATAGTATTCTCAATACTTTGACAGGTATTTCCGCGATGAAAACTTTAGATGGTCTAGCCCTAATTATTGAAGAACTTACGCAACCAGCGCGGAAACACACTCTGACCGTGAAAGAACGGATTGTATTGACACTTATGAAGCTAAAGCAAGATTTATCGTATGCTATGCTTGCTGCTTTGTTTCACGTAGTGAGTCGTCAAACAGTGGCACGCATATTCAAGTCAATGGTCATGACATTATCAAAAGTACTTTCTCAGTTAATCTATTGGCCTTCTCGCCAGGAAATCGATGACAATATGCCTGTGTGCTTTGAAAGACACAAAAAAAACTCGAGTAATTTTGGATGGTACCGAAATTCCTGTCGAGAGACCAAGGTGTCTACGGTGCCGAGTTCGATGTTACTCCCAGTACAAATCAACTTTTACCATTAAATATCTTACTGGAGTTACTCCTGCTGGGACAATATCATACGTGAGTGAAGGATACGGTGGTAGAGTTTCTGACAAGTTTCAGTTTATGGAATCTGGATTGTTAGAAAAAATGACTGGTGGGCAAGACGCAGTTATGGTTGACAAGGGTTTCCTTATTGAGACTGAATGCGCAGCGTCCAATATTGATCTCATTCGGCCACCATTTTTGCGCGCTAAAAAACAGTTTTCATACGAAGAGGCGGAATTGAATCGAGGTATAGCCGCAGCAAGAGTGCATATCGAACGAGTAAATCAGAGGATTAAGATCTTCAAAATTTTGAGAAATCGTTTTCCGTGGGGTTTAATTGGTTACGCAGACAATATATTCATTATTGCTTGTGCATTAGTTAACATGTCTAGTCCGATTTTATCTGCTGATAAGTTTTAAGAGTAATTTTATTAATAGAAGCAATGCTTGCACGTTTTTTTGTAGTGGAAGGAAGATAGAGGTGAACAAGACTGTTGCAGGATGCATGGTTAATGATTGATAAAGGCATATCTGTTTCTCATATGTTTTTTATTCAAGATTTCTTGAATTTACAGTTTTTTTTTTTTTTTGTTAATTATATTTGAAAATGTAGATCTCAGTATGTGATACTTATAAAAAAAAATAACTAAATAAAGATATCATATAATATATAATATAATATAATATAATATAATATAATATCCCTGACGACTTTTGCGCAAGGTTGTAAGAAGGTTCATATACCGAAATTAAACGGTATATTTCCGGATTTACCAAAGGTAATCACTTCAGAAATACAGTATTTTGGCGCCTTTCTGCATACCGTGTTTTATCGGCACTTCTACTGTATTCATGGGTACTGAACACAGGTTTCATACGGTTCGAACACCGTTTTCATACGATGTGAACACCCTGTTCATACCCCGCATGAAGCGACAAATTTCCTGAACCCTTAGAAAAATTTGGTTCCACCGCAGTATTCGTACCGCAGTTCGACAGTTTCGATACCGTATTCTCACCACATTAATACCGTAACCTCACCAATTTCATACCGTATTCTTACTACATTTATACCGTAGTCGAACCGCATCCACACCGTATCCCTACCGAATTCATACCGTATCCTCACTATATTCATACCGTATTCTTACTACATTTATACCGTAGTCGAACCGCATCCACACCGTATCCCTACCGAATTCATACCGTATTCTTACTATATTCATACCGTATTCGAACCGCATTCATACCTGAAAAAGAAATGAAAAAACAAATCAGGAAGCGTGAGACAGCGACGCCTCGGCGGTGGAAGACATGTAGCGAAATTCATTTAGAAATAGTGCTCTTCAGCAGGATTCAACCAACGCAGGGATAGCATAATTTATAAATCAAATTCCCTGTATGTCTTCGCACCGAAGCGTCGCTTTTTTTCAAAGCACGACATATCGGACTATTCTGTACATGGTATTTATTGATGACAGGAAATTACAATAATTTACTATCTTTACATGAAGAGGTATATAACATTGCAACACAGTTGTAAATAATGCATTAGATTTTTTAATGCAGTGATATTTTCATGTAACATTAAATTTAATTTTTGAATAAAATTTATTTCTATTAATCTTAAATTTAATCGTTTAGTGGGAAATATTTTCATCAACAATGGAATTCAATCTTTTAATGTCAAATATTTCCAGTAACCATCAATTTTAATTGTTTAATGGGAAATATTTTCATTAACAATTAACTTCAAATTTTGATCAAAAATATTTTCCATTGAAAATTTGAATCCAATGAGTTAATGGAAATATTTTACATTCAAAATTTTACAACCCTGCATTGCAGACATAATATTTATATATTCATCTTATTATCTACGAAAATATTTATTGGACCTTGGAATATAATATGGAGATTAACTTGAAAGTAATCACTCTCGGCAGATCAATAATTAGATAAATTATTTTCGCTCACTTTCGTTGATACAATAATTGTTTTATAACCTTCGACAGCTGTAGTTTAAGCTGTAAAAAGAAAGAAAAAAAAAAAAACTAAACAGACGAAAGACTTTGGCAGTTTATAATATACTCGACAGAAAAGACATATAGTATGGTATACTTGAGATAATTTCTGTGATTGTTGCCTAATTTATTGTCATAAAATAAATAATAATTGAAATGTTTACGAATAATCAGTCAGGTTTTAACCACACCGCAATAAATTGTTATTGAAATTTGGACCAGAAGGCCAGTCTGCATCGATCTGCAGTGGAATTTGTGTCAGGAGGTTCATCTGGTCAACGAATTATCAAACAGATATCGGTAAAAAAAATGTATAGTCATCAGTATATACAGAGGCTACTATGGGTTTCAGTGTTTTTACCGTCTTCAGGTTATCGCACATGAATTTTGCAGGCATCAACAAACAGTTTTGAAAGAAACTTCCGCAATTGAGGAAGAAATAGCTCTAAGAAACGTAAAAAACTACCAAAAAAGTTTGGAAAAGCATCCTGAGGGCTTGAAATTTTAAGACGTGCCTTTGTAGATACTGATAATTGTATACAGTTTTTTTCAACGATATCTGTTTGTTAATTCGTTGACCAGATGAACCTCCTCAAGGAAAGGGACCTCGCAAATGGTTTCAACATGTATAATCCCATTACAAGTTTATCGATAAAACAATGACTAGTTTCATACTGAGAATCAGTTAAAAATATCCAGCATTAACGTTTTTCCCAGTTAGCGTTTTCCAAATTTCAGAATTATGGCTAACGACGCGTTAGTCTTGAAAAACGTCAAGCATACGTGACAGTTTCTGAAAACATCGGACATGGATACGTTACCGAAGAAACAATGAAGCATGCACTTGAAATACATGTAATGAACGCGTAGAATTTTGTACGAAAAAATCATCGAATACACAATGAAAGATTCTAAAATGAGGAGAATGGGGAGTATTGATTTAGGGGATGGCAGCCGCGGCTGAAAGAAGTCTGTCCCGATCTATTGAGCAACTTCTTAGTGCGTGACGCCAGGCTCGAGGAGAGCGTGGATACGATGACTCAGCTTCAGATGGTAAGCGTTGACCTCCCGAGCAATGCTGCGACCGCAGGATGTATTGAAACTCCACAGCTTAGCTTTGGTTTGGCCACGATGAACAAGTTCCACTTCGCGAGCATTCACCTTCTGAGTGATGCTGTGACCGCAGGACGTATTGAAACTACACAGGTTCGTAGCTTTTCGTCCTGAAAAAAAAATATGTTACGAAAACACGACCGGTGATGACAATTGCAGGGCTACCTGATTGACCCTAATTCTTAGATACGTAGATCATGAATATAATATCACATTTTCACATTTTGATATAGTGTGTGTTAATGTATCGTTGATACCAAAGTACAACCTCAAGCTCCAACGCCATGTTTTCTTTCTTCAAATCTGGAATCTCGCGTAGCCTTTTTTCAAATAGAATTGCTCTACTACAAATATTTCTTGCCCATGACCAGTGGAGCAGCCTATCGGAAGTAGCAGAGTAACCACAACCTGCTTCATCTTGCAGCTGTCAATTTTCCCAATAACCTAAAAGTGTTCATTAAATACTTTCAGGTTATTAAATGAATGAATAAATAATTGTGATTTATTAGGTTAACCCCTAAATTGCACAATATTATGATAATTGAGATTCGTGACCTTATCGTTGAATTCAAGGAATATTTCGTCGGGTGAGGTCAATAGAAAACGAGAGTAGAATCTTTACGACGTTTCGGCTGGGCCCAGCCAGCCATCTTCAGGCTATAATTTATTGATTATAAAATTTATATTGAATCAATAAATTATAGCCTGAAGATTGCTGGCTGGGCCCAGCCGAAACGTCGTAAAGATTCTACTCTCGTTTTCTATTGACCTCACCCAACGAAATATTCCTTGAATATTATGATAGGAATATCATATTAATATCAGATAATAATATAAATTATATCATTGTTATCCCTATTAGAGGACGACGATGATGGGATTACCTTAAAAATTAAAATTATTCATTCATTCATTAAATAACCTTAAACAATAATTTATAAATTATAGAAACACGTCTGGTGGGCAAAAAAATTTCATGAAATGCAATGAGTCAATCTCGAATGGATATGGAGCAAGTCCAGGGGGTTCGATGAGTGCCAAGACTGCTCGTGGCACCACGTCAGTGAGACTTTCCAATCCTGAAACAATTTTTGTGTTCTGGTAAGCCTGTGTGAACGAAACTTTGTAAGAAGAGACATATACGTGCTCCTAAATAGCATAAATAATCATTGCGTCGTTACAGACTATAACAACATCAGGTAGCTCAGTTTGGTTTGTGATTTACTCACGTTAATCTTTTCGATATTTCGTCCAGAAACGGGGTGGCATCTAAAATCTTCAATCTCGAATGGATATGGAGTAAGTTGAGAGGGTTCGATGAGTACCGAGACTGCTCCTAGCACTACTTATATAATTAGATGACCATAAGATCCAACGTAACTCGGACTCATTGCATTTGGCGACATCTTTTCGCCTTCTAGACGTGTTTCTACAATTTTGAAAATACTGTTCATGTCGTTCGGATAAATTTGTGACTGAAAAAAACCGTTACAGTGAAGCTATTGACACTCTTTGAATTTTACTTAATTAAAATATTAAATATAAATATAAATCGTGTACATTTTGTTTTCAAACGCCAAACTTAAATCGAGATTGAAGATTTTTGCTCACGTATTGCTGCCGGCAGTTTTCCCCGTCATCGACTGGATTGGATTATGCATATGATTATCAATTTTCAATAAGACGTCAGACACTAATTCTCTATATTAATAATTAGCCTAGACAGACCCAGTTCAGGCACTTGTATCTAATGGGGGTGAAGAGAATTATCAAGCCGAATTTAATTCGAAAACTTCTGAAACTGTCCAATAGGTTGACTCTGTTATTATTCTCGTCCCACTCTCTCTTGTCCTTTAGTTTTTTTGTATGAAAGGCGATGTTGATACAGTATAATTGATGGCGAGAGCTCGAAATAGAGAAATTGAATGTTTGTTGAAGAATGTAACACACAGCTCGCTATTCTCATGATCACGATACAGGTAAACCCCATAATCGTCGTCCTCCAATAGGGATAAAACCAATATAATATAATTATATAATATTCTTATAATAACCAATAACATTTCATGAAATCAATTTTAAACCTAGAACTCTTTGATTGTGAGACTTTTTTTTCCATTGTTTTGGAAAAAATATTTTACAATCAAAAATTTCTATGTTTAAAACTCGAATTCATGAAATATTATTGGTTTGCCCATACATTACATTCATACAACCGTTGACTGAATATTTTGAAGACGGTTCACCTCGTGGGACTTTGGCAGCCGGCAGAATGAGCTCGAAGTGGGCTTGGGGATTGAAGAGTGCCCGAACTAACCGACTGAAATAGCATTGCAGTATATCTATAGTGTATGAATATATAGATATACTGCAATGGTAGTTCGGTCGGTAACTTCGGGCACTTTTTAGTCCCCAAGCACACTTCAAGCCCACTTTGCCGGCTGCCAAAGTCCCATAAGGTGAACCGTCTTTAGAATATTCAGTCAACGATACAACATATTTTCTCCAAATTTGAAGAAATTTCATGCAACGCAGAAACCTGTTCCCTACGACAACTACTTTTTCTTCGATGGACAATATCGTTCAGCGTAGGACATAAAATCTGGAAAAATCATGAACCTTTCATCAGAATAGCACTCATGAATCGTAAATAAACTAAGTAACTGAAATGTTTTCTCGGAGAATAGCAGTGATTTGCCAAAAAATTATTTGAAAGGCGTATGTACCCCCCTGAAGTTGAGTCATACAATATCGTTTGTGTGTATATTATTTGATGAGCCGTGCTCCTTCTGCAGGAACGGTTTCACGGTTGTACGTGACTCTGACAAAGGGTATGTAAGTCATTTTGAAAATGAAACTTACCTTTCAACGGTCGAGGTGTTTGTCCTCATACGCCCGCTGTACTTCGTCTCGGTCTTTCCCTTGTCAATCGTATTCAGTACATGCTCCGTGCTTCGGTGAAGTGCCCCTTTGAACGTTGGGAACAACTTCATTTTACTTGCTTTCAGTATCTCGGTTTCCATGCCTTGCGGCACGAAGTAATATAGGTGGAGGCGGCCGTGATAATTCAGCAGCCGCATACTCGGTTCGTTTCTAGTTCACTCGTCATCTCGCATCATCTGTCGTACCTGCGTAATTTCAATAAACGATTTTACTCAATTTTGAAGACTCGGTAGTCTTGAACCTATGTAGATTCAACGACAAACGAACTCGACCATGCCTCGTTACCACAGAGACCAAAGTTAGGTGGAGTGGGGTGATTAATCATATTCATCAATATTATCAAGGTTTAATAATCCGTCAGAACAAGTTACAAGACCTTCCGTAGTGACTGAAACGAGCTCAGTAGTTCTACACTTTCTTCTGAGATCACCACATGTCCCGTTATATCGCACGTTTCCTGCACATACTTTTTCGATAGAGTCACCAACCTTCTGAAAATTATAAACATGTGAATACGGCGGTACACGGTGCGGAATGTACCTCTTCTTTTTTAGGTTATGTCTCTGACTGTTTATCGTATTTCAACGCGGGTATATCGAGTCATTTGCCGTGTCTCAATTGGTACGAAGTACACTTCATGCACACTTGCCCTTGGACAAACCGGTAGTGACGTCATGAAAGGCAGTCCAACTCGCAAAGGCGGAGGCGCAAGGTTGCAAGTGTTGAAGAAACGAAATTGCACATTTCATCCGCCTTTCTTCTACCCTTCGGTCAGCCGCCATATTGTGGAAGTATTAGCTGTGTTCTTCTTAGTTACACTTTCTACATTACACTTTTTACGCTCGCCCAATAGGAGGTGTGGATTTCTAGTGAAAAGTGTAAAATCTAGTAAAAGTGTAGAAAGTGTAGCTAAGAAGAACAGAGCTATTCTTCGACACTGCTGGTTCAGGTTTTCAGGTTATGTTCAATTATCAACGTCAGCAACCCTAACCTCTAAAATAAAGACTGCGCAAGTGATGCAAATGTACCTTTACGTTAGGTTGTCCAATTGGCCAAGGGAAAGGCAAGACCGAGGGTAAGGGGAAATGCAAATGCACAAGGGTGCTCGAACCAATTGAGACACGGCAATTGTACAACGGCCCTACGGACCTTAGAGATGAACGTTACATACACACGAGAGTCAAGGAAGTTTCACCAATTTTTCTAACGACTGATTTCAACACAAAGTTGAGTAGCTATACTGATACGTGCCAATACGTGCGAACGAGTATACCGCTTTGATGGTTGCCCTATTGTAGACTCACCATGACAGGTTAACGCACGGCGTAGCGAACTCCGCGACGCTTATCGTTTTGCTGGAGGACTACCATAACGGTTTTATGGTGCGTCTACAATGGGACACCAACGCGTCGCCGGTCGACGCGACGCGTACGCGCCGCGTACGCTCTGACGTCACAGACGGGCTGTTGCCAACCTAAGCTTCGTTCCACGTATACCGTCGTTTCTTGGTCAGCGCTCTGACAGTCAATTGTCTTATTAAAGTGGGGATTATACTGAATTTATAAACTAATAGAAAAATGTTATTTATTATGCACACCTTACAAATGATGAGAATGGTAACGAAAAACGCTTTATTCAATTAATAATCACCAGGGCCCGGACTTTCGTGCTGGATTCGTCACGGCAAGATTGCGAGCGCTCGGAAAAATGAGCGACGTTCTATTTTTTTATGGACTTTGAAACATTTCGTGATTTCAGGACTTAGAATATTTTTGCCTTGGAGGAAGTTATAAAAAAAATTGCTCAGTGGGGATATAGAAAAATTTTGCATCCAAGGAATAAAGAAAATATTTACGTCTGCCGGAGGAGGAAGATTTAATATTTACACGTTAGATAAATAAAAATGTTATTAATTTTTTTTCCAGAAATTTTATTAATTGTTTTTCGAAAAATTGTATCAATTGTTTTTCGAAAAATTCGATTTCAGAATTTTTTTCGTTAAATCATGTTTTCAGAATTATTTTCGTTAAATTTTGTTTTCGACATAAATTTTTTGTTTTTTTTCCAAAATTTTCAATTTTATTTTTTCATGGATAATTTTTGTCAAATTTTTATTTTTAACGGTATGATCGGTACATTTAATTTGGTTTATAGCAACGAACGACGACGTATTTGTAGAGATTTTCGAAATGGAAACTTCGACTATTGTCTCTCATTATCGATTTATATTGCGAGAAACTGCGCTCTACATCATAAGATGTAATTGGAACAAAGCGCATTGCAACAAAATCGTTTTTTCGAAAAACAATTAATAAAATTTTTGGAAAAAAAATTAATAATATTTTTGTTTTATTTAACGAGTAAATAGTAAATCTTCCTCCTCCGGCAGACGTAAATATTTTCTATATTCCTTGGATGCAAAATTCTTCTATATCCCTATTAAGCAATTTTTTTTATAAGTTCCTCCAAGGCAAAAATATTCTAAGTCCTGAAATCACGAAATATTTCAAAGTCCAGAATGCAAAAAAATTGAACTCGCTCATTTTCCGAGCGCTCGCAATCTTGCCGTGACGAATCCAGCACGAAAGTCCGGGCCCTGATAATCACATAATCAAATAAATAATGTAAGTAAATTGTGTTGAAACAAATTTTTTATGGGAAGTTTGAATGCAAAGTGGCAGAACTCTTGATTAAAAATGGAATTTTTTGATAATATCTAATTTCTTAGAGATATTATTGTTGAATGTTCAATTTTTGGAAATTTCGCAGATTATATTTGCCAAATTTTTGTCACTTCATAATCTACATTTTGATTATTGACATGTTACACGTACTTTTTGATTCAGGAGATCCAAATTTTTTTTTAATACTTGTTAGAAAAATGCAAGAGCAAATATTGCAGAATGTGAAAAACAAAAATTGGAACGTTTCAAATTCGAAGACAAGTGATAGCAGAAAGTGTAAAATTCATTTACAATTCTCATGACGTTTTCGGTTGCGGTGTAGCCGAACATCCCCGATCAGCTCCGGAATTTTCAAATAATTGCCAAACACGTTGCCGAGGCTTAATTATTTGAAAATTCCGGAGCTGATCGGGGATGTTCGGCTACACCGAGTGTAGCCCGGTGTAGCAACCGAAAACGTCATTAGAAAACGTCTCCGAATCATCAAATTTTAATGATTGGAGCATTGGCAGAGTGTAATTGAGTAATTGGCCCATATCCTATTTTTTTGTTGATCATGTATTTCAATAGCTCACGAAAAAATAATCAGGTCATTTTTTCTTAACTGAACAAAAATTGTTCAAAAATTGTTTCTACGACGGTTGGAAAATAACAGAGTTATGACGTCACCCACGCTACAAAAACACTGAAATTCAATTGCTTATAACTTTCGCACTAAATTTAGCCAATGAAAAATTATCAAAAATATCGGCACGTAATCGAGCATTTTAATTAGCACTTTCGCACAATCACATCACCTCAAACGTATAAGCGGTTAGCGGATGACAGTCGGATCACCGGAATGACGGAACATACGAAACGTCAAACGCCGGAACGAACGAAACAGTTGGCAACAGCCGGTCTGTGACGTCAGAGCGGACGCGGCGCGTACGCGTCGCGTCGACCGGCGACGCGTTGGTGTCCCATTGTAGACGCACCATTATGGTGAGTCTACAATGGGGCACCAGCGCGTCGCGTTCGACGCTACGTTCTGACGTCACCCATAAGATTTTGCTGGGTGACGTCAGAACGTAGCGTCGAACGCGACGCGCTGGTGGCCTATTGTAGACTCACCATTATGGTGAGTCCACAATGGGATATCCGCGTACCGGAATGTACGCGTAGCTCTGACGTCACCCATAAAATTTTGCCGGGCGGAACGGCGGAACGTACGCGTAGCTCCGAACCTCCGCGTACTCTGAGCCATTGTGGACTCACCATTAAGGCTGCTATCCCATGGCGCCCAGATCGACGGATCGGAGGCCCGGAACGGAGAAATTCACTAGATTATATCACTAGATTTGAAAGGCAGATCGGTTGCGTATCGTTTCTGAGCAAATTCCTCGAATGTCTCTACAGAATTTAAACAATATGCAGGGAAATTTGGCTTCAATCCGCTGGACAAGCAAACCGTCTTTCAAATCTAGTGATATAATCTAGTGAATTTCTCATTTCCGGGCCTCCGGTCCGTCGATTCGGGCGCCATGGGAGCCTAACGTCTAACCATTTCATGAGTCATAAATTTCAGATATATCATTCGTCTTACTTACCTCGCATCTGCTTGCTCCTTTAACCTCCGATTATTCCTTCTGCTTTATCCCTCGTCGTATCCTTTTCCATAATCGGTATCATCACAGAATACATCTACAACAATTTCCACGTGGTAAGATCACTTCTTTGATCGCCAATAGCTCAGCATACTCACTTCACACGCGTCCACTTCGGCCATATGCAATCTTAGAGCATATAGACATGGAGGAAGCAAGAGATACCCCAGAGCGTGAGTGGGAAACGCGCGTGAGATAGACTACGGGACAGTATATGCCTTCTTCGTCTTGCAGAATCTGATTGGACCTCACTATTACAGATGGTCGAGCACGTCACGCTCGTGGCATACGCGACTGGTGCCTACCCGGGAAAAAAAGATTATATATAATTATATAAAAAAAAATGGCCCGATATAATTATATAGAATTATATAGAATTTATATATAATTATATATGAATCTAGATAATTATATCGAGGTGCCTTTCTCAATAAAAAAAAAAATCCGTCACTGGGATGTGAACCCAAGTCGCTCGCATACCTACTATTACTAGTCGCACACTCTACCGACTACGCCAAATTACCCTGTTGTAATGGGTAACATATTTTCTTATTTGTCGAAACCTATCATCAAGCTGTCGAATTCAGATTTGATGGACACTGAATTGAATGAATTTTTTGTATAACAATAATATAATAATATTGACTCAGTACAATAATGATTCATTATAATCGTTTTTATAAATGAATGAGAATGATAAAATACTCCACGAAACAAATTCAAAATTGGCTATACGGCGCATCGTCAAGACAAACAACTATCCTGCGTATAGCTGAAATAGCGATACGTATACTCATTCTGATAATATTTTTCTCTCCGTGTGTGAAACAGAATTAATCAAACTTCGGAAAAAAATAACAAAAAACTAGAAAAAAATAAAAATAAAATAAAAGGTGCCCCATCAATTTTAATGCCTGAACGAGCTCATCGGCAGCCGCCTATTGTTTGTCATGATTTCGGTGCGATTTTGCCGTGATTTCCGCAGTTATGAGTTACAGAATGAGCCCCCTGGTATTCGAATGAAGTATAGTAAAAACCCAAAATTGAAAAAAAATGATTAGTTACGAACACGGGATGCCCAGCCGGGAGATCCTGCCGCTGACCGCACGGCTATTGGTACCATCACACTCAGAGAAAAATCTGGTTAACTGCACTATAAATTATTGTTCGCTGAGAGGACAGTTCGAGCTTATAGTCACTAGAACTTATCGAATATGTTGTTCTGAACTATAAATTATAATGAACATCACTATTTGGTGAACATTTTCACTATAAATATGGTTAATCGTGCATTTATTATTGTCACCTTGACGTGCCCGCGTTGAATATAAGGGTTTGGTTAAATTAACGTTGCGTTTATAGCGTGCTGAACGATAAATAGAGTGAAGTTTACTATAAAAATTGTCCACCCGACTTTAATTTTCCAACCATACAAATTTACAACTATCTGCAAGTTATTTTCTCTCAGTGCACTCTCAATCACTAGTCTACTCAAATGATATTATATAGTTTGAGTGACACACTTTTATTCACGTACACTCTGGTACTCGTACCGGAGCTCGCGAAAAACGTCTTTAACGTTGCCTTGTTCGATTACATGATAATCTGTTAACTGACTGGTCACTTCTGTTGTGGAAATTCAGTGGTTGGCTAAGACCCTAAATACACCCGATCGTAACGTGCGTGTGTAGACCGGGCATCATTGCGGTGACACCGCGTCCTTCGACTAATCGATTATATCATCGCTCGAATCGACACTACCGATGCTCATGCCTCTAGTTTCGTCGTTGGTGCAGGAAGGCCGTATCGTTGAAGTGGTGGTGATACAAAATTCAGTTTTTCATTTCATAACGCGAGCATTCCCGACGAACTGTAATTCTGAGTGAAGTCACCAGTTCCGCGTGTAATCGTGATCTTCAGGTAAGCAAGCATGATTTCATTTGTGTTACTATGAAGTATTACGCGCCTGCAATCCCTCCGGTAATTCGTTTAATGCGGGGAAAAAAGGCTGCGGCGTTGCTACGATTGTTCATTAGATTTCAAAGAGTATGACAGACAGTGACGGGGTTTGTATCCGATCCTTCCGATTCGCACGCGAGAAACCCGGAAAAATTATGTACAGTCCCGATTTTTATTATGTAGGCGAAAAAGGCTCCTTGACTCGGTATGTAATACCTCACATTCAGTTAATCATATTTATTCGATGGTAAATATACAACGTGAAGCGAGTAATTTCGACCGTACATTGTAGAATGCTCTCTCCTCGCACTGAAATAGTGACTCACGGTGATAGAGACATTATGATGTAGGAAGTGAGGCATAAGCTGAAAGCGTGATCAATATAGAAAGAGATGGAAGATCGGACGGTGTAGACGATCCTTCTTTCACATGCGTTATTAGAGAAGGACAATCCGCACCAACCGACCTTCCGTATTCTTCGAAGCTCCAGTCTCCACATGCACCTTTATCGCCGAGTCTAGTTTTCTGCGAGTCTTGCGCCATAACTTTGGAGGCGCGTCATGGAGCGGCGGGTGGGGGGCAGACAGTTGAGAGAGCAGAGTCGTATACTCGGAGCGAGTGAGTGAGCGAGCAAGGGGTAGAGCGAGATAGCTCGTTAGAATGGTGAGTCCGGGAAAGACATACGGTAGGGTCCGCGCGGCATATCAGCTGGCTCTCTCTCGTCGAACCGAGGATACACCGACGTATTTTAATGCCGTGAAATGATGTTATTAACGGTAAGCAAAAAGCAGGGGAGTGAAAACAATAAATCTAATTAATGTTATTATTGATACATTACAACCAAATTCAAAATTGTACTGAATAATTTCACTATTTCAATCTAATTTATTGCTATAACAATCGTTAACAATATCGTCCTTAGATCAGGAATGTTAATTGAGAAATTATAACTTAAAATCTAATTACAAGCGTTAATCAATACTTGTTTAAAAAAAAAGAATTTTTTATCATTTCCCATTGAAATCCTTTTGGGAGGTTGAAAAAAGATGCCTGTGAAGAGCGGAGCTCTCAATATCAATATTTATAGAGGGTTCATCACGGATTACTATTTTCTATTTGAATAGCGAATGAAATTTTTTTTTTTTTTTGCTCAAAGTCCTAGTTAAGTGAACTGTTTTTTTTTTCTCTCGAAAAGATACACATTTTTCAGAGCGTTCAATTTCCTATCAAAATATGTATTAGTCATTTCTACTTCTTTATTGGTTTGTGAGCTACAAAATTCTGAAGAGAAAAAAAAAGTCGTATATACTAAGCGATTGGAAAATAGGAATCCGCGATGAGCGACCTCTAAATATTAATATCAAGAGCTCCGCTTTTAACAGGCATCCCCCCCCCCCCCCCCCCCCCCCCCGAGAGCATTTCAATGGGTATTTTGGAAAAAAAACGTCAATTTTGTTGAACCGGTCTAATATTATATAAGTTTATTTAAAATTCTTTTCAAACATAATGCAATACATAATACTGAATTATATGGATCATACATTTAAATTTATGAAATTGGGCTTGTAATTAGATTCCATAGTTAGAATTTTCCATTAAAGTTTCTAATTTAATTACGACATTACTAACAATTGTTACAACAATAAATTGTATTGAAATATTCGAATCATTAAGTACAATTTGGTTGTATCAAGAATAACATTGAATAGATTAATTTTTTTCACTCGCCTGCTTTATGCTTTTACTATGCCCGGATTTCACAAAGCCAATTATTTCTTCATTTATTAATACATTTATGTATTCAGTTATTCATTTCATTAATTATTCTACGGCCTTTGAAAATTTTCGAAAATAAAAAGGGGATGCACCCAGAGAAATGGGTTTCTTAAAATTATTCAATCTAAACAAATTTTATTTATTCTAAATAAATTTTATTTGTATATGAACCTACTAGGTATTTAGTAGGTTCATGTACAGATAAAATTTATTTAGAATAAATGAAATTTATTTGGATTAAATAATTTCAAGAAACCCATTTCTCTGAGTGTGGCCAGCCTGAAAAGAACATCCGAAAGACTTGAGTACTGCCGAGTTGGCAGTGACTGACTGCGATGTTTAAGGGGAACCTCTTAAGGTGCTACTTCACCGGCAGTTAACTGCAGCAGCAGTTTAGTAACTTACTAGATTTTCTAGTGATTTGACTAGCACTTACGGCGCAAGTTTTTGCTGCTTGAAGTTCACTTATTCAAACGACAGATTAATTAATTAGTTTTCAATTTTTAGTTACGCGGCAGTTGCTGCAGTTGCGTTCCATTACATTTCGTTTTTTGTAGGATATCGCGTCTCTAATGCCATAACGGCATACAGCGCATGCTAATAGCATACGCTGTATGCCTTTTTGGTATTAGGGACGCGATATGTACACCGATGTTTCTGCATTTTTTAATTCGAATTTATATTCAAATTCAAAAACTGTAGAGCGGGTTACTGCGGTAAGGATCTATTTCATGAGCAGCGCTGTTGCTGCGTCAAATCACTAGGAAATCTGGTAAGTTACTACACAGAAAAAAAACGACTGGTATCAGGCAATATTTACTTGAACCAAAAATATTCGAAGTAAGACATACTTTTTTCTCAGTTCAAGACAATATTCCTTTTGGATTTGATGTTTTTGGCTTGAAAAAATTTTTTTTTAGTTGTAAAGTTTTTAATCTTCATCTGACAGAATATTATTTCCATTCGATAAAATTGAATTCTTCACCCAAGTATAATTTTCTCGAAGTAGAAAAATAAATGTTTGTCTTGGTCGTCGATCGTCGATCGTCGATTGGCAAATTTCTTTTTTCCTTGTGAAGGAATGATAAATAATAACAAATTGAAAAAATTGATTTGATCATTTTTAATTCTAGCAAGCTTCATATATGATAATTAAGGGGGTATCCACACCTTTGAATGGGTCAAAATGATGAGGAAGAGAATAATGTTTTTCAGCGAATTTGGTAGTCTGATCAAATCCAAAAAAATCATGAAGTTTGAGGAGGGTTTGACTCTCATTATCCATATTTAACATTGAATATCACTTTGAGTCTAATAGTAGTTACGCTGAATATATAAAAGTACAAAATTACTCGGTTGTTGTGAAGAATCAGTAGCAGCGATGGATAGATTCTGGAATTTTTGGTCCTCAATCGTTCAGAAGAGATGCCTCTATCAGATGAACATACAACTTTTTGATATCGCAAAAATTGCCTGACTTGTTCAGTTTTTACTGAGATTTTTATAATTTTTCCATTTTTTTTCTCCACTTTTTCTATTATCTCAACCATAAACCATACCTTTTTTCTAATATTATTTATTAAACTTCCGCAATTAATATATTATAGAAATACTCATCTTTGTAGAAATCCAAATGTGTAGTCTCCTGGCATCGATTGCAAACGCACTTTTTGATGGATCTTCTTTCGATTCCGAAGTCTCATCTCAGATATATATATGCACTGTGTTTATTAGGGTGTGCCATTTTTGAGCAATTTTTTTTTTTCAACGAAAAAACAGGCTAAAAACTTTCAGAAAGGTGAAAAAAAAAGCCTCTAAAAATTTGAGCTCTTAGTATTAACATTAAGAGGTGGCTATTCTCACTTTCCATTTTCCATTTAAATAACATGGGAAAAACATTCTTCTCTTTTCTTATTTTTGTAGCTTGACATCAGAGCATTGTAAAAATAAACTGAAAGATCATTTTAGTAGGAAATTGAATGCTCTACAAAAAAGTTCTCATTCATTTTTTTTACAGAGTGAGCCGTTCTGAAGATATTCGAACTTAAAGTTGCAAATGTATGAAATTATGACTTTTATTTTATTGAACTAATACTGAGGACTTTTTTTATATCTTAAAAATTATTTTTAATCAGAAAACTGGTTTTTATGCTCTAATATTTTTAGGAAGCTAAAATAAAAAAAAAATTTACGTCTTAGATATTATTTTATTATTTGATTAACTGTTGAACAAAAGTAATTATGAACTGGGTTTAGTAAAATTATTATTTTATAGACTAAAAAAAATTTTTTTACAATTAGAATACTAAAATTTCGAAATTTAATAGAAATTATAATGTCTTATCAGAATTAACACTTCGTCCTGTAAACGTTTTTATTGATATTAAATAAAACAAAATGAAAAAAAAAAAAAAATAATTGAGATGTAAGTATTATTTTTTTTCTATGCAAAAATGAATATTCTCACTTGAAAATAATTTTTAAGATATAAAAAAAGTCCTCAGTATTAGTTCAATAAAATAAAAGTCATAATTTCATACATTTGCAACTTTAAGTTCGAATATCTTCAGAACGGCTCACTCTGTAAAAAAAATGAATGAGAACTTTTTTGTAGAGCATTCAATTTCCTACTAAAATGATCTTTCAGTTTATTTTTACAATGCTCTGATGTCAAGCTACAAAAATAAGAAAAGAGAAGAATGTTTTTCCCATGTTATTTAAATGGAAAATGGAAAGTGAGAATAGCCACCTCTTAATGTTAATACTAAGAGCTCAAATTTTTAGAGGCTTTTTTTTTCACCTTTCTGAAAGTTTTTAGCCTGTTTTTTCGTTGAAAAAAAAAAATTGCTCAAAAATGGCACACCCTAGTGTTTATTCAATAATGGAAATTGCTATTGGTTTGAATTCGTAATGAAAGCACGACAATATTTACAAACAAGTGGGCATCTAACCTCGAAAAAATGTAGATCGCAGCCATGTGTTCTGTTAATGATCACAATTCGGAAGAATATTGAAAATCAAATATGTGTAAAATCGATAATAACAAAAAATTGAAAGATCACAAAATCAATTTCAAAATCGAAATATATATAAACGTCATGAAAGTAAGACAGTGGTGTTGGCGGTGTTGTACAATACTTATGGGACGACCAATATGAGGGTTCGCGCGCCGCGCGGCGGCGCTTTTTCGCAATTTCGCACTGTCATGGCTGTAACTTTTCTAGTCCTCTAGATATTTTGACGCAGATTTATTTGCAGGTAGAGTAGGTCACTAGCATTCCAAATAAATCAAAAAAAAAAAATGATTTTTTGAAAATTCTAAGGTGTAGATACCCGTAAATCAATCTAAAATAGTGAGCGCTTTGGGTTTGCTAGTCTGACGTGGAATTCCCCATATATATATTCCAACATCTTTAACACGAATACATAAATTATATACAGAATACTGTCTTGCATCCAGAATACTGAAATCTGTCTTACATTCAGAATTACAAAAAATACCACAAATATTCTAGATTTTTTTTTGTATGACTCAAATAAAGCTTTTTTTTACTCCCAAAAAATGACGTCTCCAACCAAAGCGCTGGTATTTCAAACCAAGAGAAAAATATACTTATGGGAGATAGATATGATGCTGTTAGTTGAATAATACAATTCTTTCGGTTCACGAGTGTCATACTCCTTGGCTGAAATACTTGAATACTTGAATGAAATTTGAGTGAAAACTTGAGTGAAATACTTGAATGAATAATGTTTTGAGTTTGATAATAGAGTTCAATTTTTCAGTTCGAGAATGTATTTTGCTTGGATTAAGAAGATAATAGCTATTTATGTATCAAGTCCGAAAAGTGTCACAATCCGGTATGGGTAATTTCTAATATGAGCCGATCGAGTTCTTCTGTGACACAGCAGACTCAGAGGCGAATTTTGGAAATTACCCATACCGGATTTGACACTTCTCGGACTTGGCACATACAATATTTTATGCGATCCGTTGTTTGAAAGTTCACTTTTTGGAAAATCAGTGTTATACTCACTTTGGTTTCTAAAATTACTGGTCTTATTGCATCTTTCTGTATCAAAACGTTTGGAGTCAGACATTTGACATTTTCAGACATTTTGGTTTATAATGTGTGAACGTAGTAAAAAATAACCTGACTATGTTTATTTTAATGAAACATATTCATATTGTACGATAATATTTTCATTATAGGCTCCTGTCCTATAATATTTCACTATATTTCAGTGACCTGAAATTGGTCACTTTGCGGCCTAAATCCGATGCTCAAAAAGTGAACTTTCAAACAACGGGTCGCATAAAATGATTTAAAACAAAAACTGTATTTTGAAGATGCATTTTTTCTTGATTCAAGCTTTTTTATTCTGTGTAGACTGCTGCTGCAGTTACCCGCCCATGAAATAGCACCTTCATAGTATGATATCAATGCTGTAAATTATAAGATGTAAAAATCAAAGTACGGATATTATGATGATACGGTTTCATGTATACAGATAGCGGATTTCTTATTGTATGTAATATGCGTCAGTGACGCCACGACACGTAAGCAGCAATCCAATTTAAATATCACAAACGCAACATTTTCGTCTAGGCCGATCCGTGCTTCTTGCATCCGTATGATATGAATCTCAAGTTGTCTCGGATTGCAGATTATTAATATGGATCGTCCAACGCGACAAACAGTCCGCAGACGTCAGAAGCGCAAATTTGAACAATACAGCGAGTTGTTCATCCGTACTGGATTGCGTACTACTATTCCGCCTGGTTTGCTTGAAAGCGAGGTGAGCTTGCACAATTTTGGATAACAGACCATTTTTTCCAGGTACATGATACAAGATATGTAATTAATAACAGAAGAATCGGAAAGATTAGACACGTTTACAACTATTCGCGTTCAGTTTATCTTTCACCGAACGCTTCTTTTTTTGTTGTTGGAAATGCTTCCGCACAACTCCCGGGTCTTTTTGGGGTGCGATTCCATAACTTTCATCACTGCTATCACACTGTCGATAGATATCATAAGAGCGTCTACTTTACGGACGCGTATCACTGATATGATATCTATCGTCAGTGTGATGACAGTGATGAAAGTTATACCGTGAGAACATCTTGAAAGTATACAGTCGACTGTGCATGAGCCAGTTTTGCAATCTGCCCATGCAGGCTAAGCACTCTGAACTTCAGCGATCAAACGCTGAAATACTAGTTTACAGGGATAAGTTGATTCCAAGTCAGTTGGTACTGTCTATTGGATGAATATGGCCAATAGGGTGGTCCTTATTTAGGGTATGTTCGACTTTTTTTCGACGATAGTCCTAAATCGGTTCCAAATAAATCAGAAAAAACGCCTGCCAAGTTTAAGCCCTTAATATTAATATTAACCCGGCCCCCACGACAGTCAAAGTTTTAAATGGGAAATTGCATGTATTTTTTAAAACTAAACATTGAATTTCCATAACTCCGATGATTATTGATGAAAAAATCTAAAATTTGGTATAGTCATTTGCACTTGTAGGATGTACAAAATGGTGCATTCGAATTTTTTTTAGATAATTATATTCTGACCTTTTGATGCTTAACTTCGAGGGAAATTTGGTTTTTCCATCACACTGAAAGGTAAGAATAAAATGATCTAAAAAAATTTCGAATGCACCATTTTGTACATCCTACAAGTGCAAATAACTATACTAAATTTTAGATTTTTTTATCAATAATTATCGGAGTTATGGAAATTCAATGTTTAGTTTTGAAAAATACATGCTATTTCTCATTTAAAACTTTGACTGTCGTGGGGGCCGGGTTAATGTTAATATTAAAGGCTTAAACTTGGCAGGCTTTTTTTCTGATTTATTTGGAACCGATTTAGGACTATCGTCGGAAAAAATTCGAACATACCCCAAATAAGGACCACCCTAATGGCCAAGAATGAAGAGCCCGCGGACCATAGAAATTGAATTATTCGGCGCCGACTGTATACTTTCAAGCTTTTCTCTCAGTAGAATCGCACCCCAGGTTACATAGTTTATTTGCACTATTTGTTCGCTACCGACGAACAAAACAACGACGCATTTATCGACAGGGTACATCATCCCATAAGAGACCGCGGGAGAATGTTCCTGACGTGGGGAATGACCAAGAAATCGAAATTCCGCGTCCTTCCGGATCGGGGAATTATAGAAATAGAGCCGACGACAAGCTGCCTGGTGACGATGACGATGATCATGATGCTGGTGATGATAACGACGATAGTGACGATGACGATGATCATGATGCTGGTGATGATAACGACGATGGTGACGATGACGATGATCATGATGCTGGTGATGATAACGACGATGATGGCGATGGCGATGGCGATGGCGATGGCGATGATGACGATGGCGACGACGATGATGACGATGGTGATGACGATGATGACGATGGCGATGGCGATGACGATGGTGATGATGACGATGGTGATGATGATGGTGGCGCGGTTGAAGGTAATGCCGACGTTGCTTTCAACATTGACAATTCGCCGCATTGGGATTTGCCGCTACGGGGAAAGCCTCATGTCACTGCGAGAGATCATTTACTAGCTATAGTCGCGCTCTCGATAAGACACAAGTTATCATACAAAGCCACGCTAGATATTCTGAGGTGGATGTCGGAATCACACGAAAGGAATCGTCTGCCAAAGACGAAGGATACATTTTGGAAAGTATTGTGCCGAAATACAGCGACTATGAAACGCCAATATTACTGCCGACGATGCCAGGGATATTTTGGAGAAACGTATTTGGAGGTGCAATGCTCCTGCCTGGCTTGTGGTCCCGAGCAACCGAATAAACATTTGGGGTACTTTTTACAACTTGACATTGCCTCCCAAATCAAGCAATTGTTTTCCGCACCGAACATGTACGAATCTCTGCAGTATAAATTTCGTAGGGAAAAAACAAATTTGAATGCTCTTGAGGATATCTATGATGGCGAGGCTTACAAGAACCTGTCCTTGCCTGGAAATTTTCTGGCGAATCCCAACAACTTTTCATTGACCTTCAATACCGATGGCTGTAAAGTATCTAAGTCGTCGAGTACTAGCGCGTGGCCCATCTATTTGCAGATCAACGAACTGCCGCCGCACATGCGAAAAAGACATATGCTACTCGCTGGTATATATGTCGACGATGCACATCCTGTACTGAGTCACTTCTTAAAACCTTTCGTTGTCGAAATGAGAAAACTATTTTATGAAGGTATAACGTGGCAGCCATACGAAGATCGTGAGATTACATCCAAATTTGTGGTTGTCATAGGCTGCGTCGATTCTCCGGCAAGAGCGAGTTTGATACGGATGAAGCAATTCAACGGCCGTTACGGCTGCTTACATTGCTACGCCATCGGTCAAGGCATTGGACCTGGTAAATTTGTGTATCCCGTCGCACACAGTTTTGGACCAGTTCGGACTCACGATGAAGTAACGACCGATATGCAAGAAGCTCTTCGTACCGGAGCAACGACACGCGGAATGATGGGAGTTTCTTGTGTAACGGGGTTGCCCTCGTACGACGTATGCAACGGTACTGTCGTTGACAGTATGCACGCGTGTTTCTTGGGTGTTGCCAAACAACATTTTCGTTTGCTCGTAGAGTCCGCTGGTGAGCGTTATTATATCGGCAATCCGAACAACATTCGTATGATAGACGAACGACTATTATCGATTATGCCACCGACTCGTCGATCTCGAACTCCGCGGAGCATCGCTGCTTGGAGGCAGTGGAAGGCTTCTGAATGGAGAAATTGGCTCGGGTATGCGCCCGCGTGTTTAGAAGGTATCCTTGACAATAGATACTTGAAGCACATTTCGTGTTTGTCCGAGGCGATTCATTATCTGAATTCCGATTCGGTAACGCCGGAACAATTGGACCGCGCCGAAGCTTTGTTGGAAAAGTATGTCCGACGCTTCGAAGAATACTTTGGCGTGAGTAATATGTCCTTCAACCTCCATCTCATGACACATATAACCTCATGTGTCAGGAATTGGGGACCTATTTGGACACATTCGGCTTTCGTGTTCGAGTCCTGGAATAAAAAAATCGCGGACAAGATTACCAGTCCACAAGGTCGGGTGCTTCAGGTAGCCTCGAGGTTCTTGATGCACACTTTCATCTCCTGCTCGGTGTCCGACGATCGGATGTCACGTGAAGCTCACCGGCTGATCTCCAACTTAATGAACACGAGGCCGATGTACGACTATGGCGATCACGCTGCAATCATGATGACCGGCAGGTGCGTGCAACGCCGACCTACGGCAGTTGAGCAACAGCTGCTTTTTGACAAGGGTTTTCACCCGAGAATTTTATCTTGCCACCGTGGTATACGTCTTCACGGTATCCGATTCGCTAGTCGCGATCGTCGCGTGAAAAGTTGCGACTCCGTCATTATGATGGCCGAAAATCGGTTTGGTTTTATATTAACCATAACTACATTTCAGCACGAAGACGAGGAACGTCTCGTAATGTTTGTGAAGCGTTTCAGAAGAATCGGATATTCGTTTCAGACCCGATACATACATAAAGTCGTTTTATCCGACGACATTATATGCATCACCGACATAACAGCCGTTCGTCCGGCTGTTCGAATCGAAATGACTGATTATTCTTATGTATATCCGCTATCGAACCTTTGGGAGACCGATTAATTCACGGAAAAAGTTCGCCTATTATGTGCTCTTGTGTCTAGACTCGTTTCAAATTGGAACTGTACAGTGACTAGTGTTATTTGTGTCGGTCGTCAATCTGTGTTGATGCGAGTGTAACCTCGGATATTTTGTACCGTAGGTGTTAATTGCATTGTTGCAGCGCGTGATTCATGTAACATTTTGTATTTAAAATTTCTAATCGTGAAAGTGTGTCTCTTGGACGTATTGGTCTACCACCCTGGACTCGTGATTCTCAAGCGAATGAGACCGACTGGATTTGTTGCTCTACACTGTTGGAAAAATTGTGTATTGCTGTTAAAAAAATTCGCAGTTAAAAATATTATGTCAAATTCTATACATATTCGAATGTTAATTTAACGAATTCGATTTGAGTTAAGCTGGTATTCTATGTTGAAAATTATTATTAACATATTCGCACAAAACTTGACACATCTATTATGTCAACTTCAGAATAACGAAGAAATAACTTAATGTTCATGTTAAATCTTTGAAACAACATGTGGTTTATGTATACAAGAACTAAAAATTTATGTCATTCAATTGTAGATTCACGGCAAGATTTGATCAAAAGTATAAGTCAATTCAACTCTTCTCTTATGTTATTTTGACGAAGGTGATCTGTTAATATCTTTTATTATATCATCAGGCCAGTTAAATTAACACAAATATAATGTGAAAATTCGGTTCATCACCGAAGAAAAGTGTTAAAATGACATATTTTTGAAGTAAAGTCGATACTTCGGACAAACTCGTGTTTGTTCGATTGACTTCGAGAGCTGGTAGTAGCGTGTAAGGGTCGACAAGACCTCAGTCGTAGTGTCGGACGCGAGCGCATAACATGTACGAACGCAGTATCAAGTCCTGATTGTAAGCCGCTAGAGATGAATGATGCCTATGGTCACCAATGTATCATAACCAAATACTTTTTGTACCCTTGAGAAATGCAAATGTATTATATAATTGTAATAAAATTATTGTTCACTTGAAAAAAAAAATGATAATAATGAACAATATACTAGAATAACAAAATTTGGAGTTTTTTTTTCAGACAAATTCATCCACCCTTTCACTGTGAATAATTAAAACTTGGAGGGTGTGAAATCGAAAGTAACACAAGGCAATTGTAAGAGTCATTGAAAGTTATTTTCTAGTTGGGAAAATGATTTTATTTTCCATAATTATACAATAAATTGTGAAGTATTGTATGACTGTGGAAAATAATAATTATTTTTTCAACTAGATCATACTTTGTCAGTGCTTCTTCAATTGCTCCATGCTGTACTTCGCACCCCTCTGGAATAATAATGACTAACGAGATAACATAAAGAAGAAGTGAAATTAACATTTCTGTACAGTTAGGATTAACATTAAAAGTATGTCAAAATTGACATGAAATTTGATTATTCCAACATTTAAAATTAGTAAATTCGTGTGAATTTGCATATTCGAGTAACATACGTAAAATGTCAATTTTTTTTTTTTTTTCCTTGTTGGATATCTAGCCCTTACGGAACTATGTACCACTTAAAATGTCAATTTCAACTGTATTTTCAGTTTATTTGACTCAGCTGTCATTCATGATGAACATTCAATTGTTTTCAATTTAACAGATAGATTATGTATTATTGACAGATGATTTGCGTCGAATAGAACTACAAATATGTTGAAGTTTCAACTTATATCCTATGTCAACTGTTTACATATCATGTTTCTGTAAAATTAACTAAAAAAAGTTAGTGGACCTAATGGGACATGCGAAATGAGTTGAAATTGACATATTTTTTCCAACAGTGTACTTATATACCTAGGTACGTTCCTTCTCTCAATTACGTTGTTGTTGAGATTATCGAATCCAAAAACATAATCATTACCAAGTTAGACTACTCCAAAAAGAGGAGGAGAGTTCGCCCTCTGAAGTTATTATAATATCGCGTGACTAAAGGCAAAAGGGCGTATGAGCCATTTTACGCCCTTTTGGCAAATCGCTAACAAAAGGTCGTATATGTATACTACTCCCTGTATAAGCAAAAATAAACAGTAAAACCATAAGGGCGTACGTGTCGTTCAGCCGAAACCAAAAGGGCGTATGTGATGTAAATACGCCCTTATGATTCCTAAAATTTCATGTATCCTCAAAAGAAGTTTGAAAACCAAAATGGCGTATCGATAGAACAAACAATTACTGAAATTACCGAAACGCTCCAAAAACTTCTGAAACGCAAAGATTCATCAATAATTGAGAAAAGTCGAAAATTTTTTGATTTTCAAAAAAAAAAAAATTCGAAACTAATGGTATAAGGGCGTATCCGCCATTTTTTTTTTTTTTTTGTTCTGGAAACGCTGTCAAAACTTCCGAAACGCAAAAATACATCGATATTTTAGATGAGTCGGAAATTTTTTTATTTAACAATTGTACACGGAGAGAATTTTGCTGGTAGAGATTGCCATACTGTCTGGTGGCGGTGAGCCATACTAGAAATTGCACGAAATTTGATACAAAGTATAGGAAAAAGTATGAGGAAAATCGTTGATATACCAATGTTTATATTATTGTTTTCAATATTCGTGAGACTTTTTACTATACTTTATATCAAATTTCGTGCAATGTCTAGTATGGCTCACCGCCACCAGACAGTATGGCAATCTCTACCAGCAAAATTCTCTCCGTGTAATATTAAAAAAAAAAAATTCCTGACTTCTCTGAAATATCGATGTATTTTTGCGTTTCAGAAGTTTTTGGAGCGTTTCCGAAAAAAAATTTAAAAAATGGCGCATACGCCCTTATGATTTTAGTCATATCACTATTAATACCAAAAAGGCGTATACACCCTTGCATATACGCCCTTTTGCTTTTCCGCAACTTTATATGTGATTCTGGTGGTATACGCCCTTTTGTTATGGTACTCGACTTTTTGGCGCATCCGCCCTTTTGCTTTTAGTCACGCGATATCTATGTTCTTGTTGTCGTCTATTGTTTGTAATAGCAGCGTGAATGGAAAGTGTAAACAATAATTTTTTGAATATTATGAACCTAATAATTATTTATGAAGTTGTTTATGGCTCGATTTATGTAGTGACAAAATTACCAATTTTGATATTTAATTGCACTTCCTCAATCATGGAGTTTCCTCCAGTAGAAAATGATAATAAAACTTTTTGCTGTGTGTATGGGTGTAATGGCAAGTCTTGTAGGGATGATACATATAATAATACTGGAATGCGCGCCGACCATTCTGTACCATTGGAAGCAGCGTATAGAGAGAGATAGCTCGCTAATGGTATCTTTGTCATTGTCTTACTGAGTCGCGACTGCGCACATGAAGTATCGTACAGCATCTGCAATGAGTATGTCGGTTCCTACATTCAGGCGATTCTTCGCACACTTACGTATTGGTAAATTGAAGTTTTGCGCATTCCAGTATAATTCAAGGCCCGGATCTCGGTGCTCTAAAAACAATATGACAGTCTAGCTAACAGCGAGTGGATTGCTGAGAAGGCGTAGACTGTCTCTTTGAATCGACGGAAACAAAAATGACCACGGAACTGTTTTGTATATATGAGCAATTCCACGTCAAACCGGACAGCTTTCTGACCTCGATGTTACCGATTTCGCTATAATTTTTTTTACGGGTTCTATGGAACAAATAAATTCATCAAACAATTTTTTATTTTTTTTTTCGGTCCCTATTTTCCAAGTTACACGGGGGTGAAATTCAGGAAAAAAAGCCAAAAATCGAAAACATACTCCCCTTCAAACGGCCATATCTTTGATTGTATTCATCCTAGAGACTTCATTCAAAAACCATTTTAAAGCTATTGAATGACACTATTATTATATATTTATTTAATTGTGCCGTAACAAACAATTTTATTTGTTATAAACAAATATATTCTTTAAACGTGATTTTCAAATCAAGAACGACGCGACAAAATTCTCAAAAAAATATGAGCGTATTCCTTGATCAATTCTCTACAAAATCGTTAAGTCAATTTCATGGAGAAACTATGGAAACCATGTGAAAACGATTTATTTATAAGCGACGGCGCGCGCTGCCACCGAAAAACCGTACCCGAGCCGGGTCTTTCAGCGGCAGCGTGCGCCGTCGTTCATAAATCAATCGTTTTCACATGGTTTTCATCGGTTCTCCATCCTATTGACTTAACGAATTTATAGAGAATTGATCAAGGAATACGCTCATATATTTTTGAGAATTTTATCGCGTAGTTCTTGCTTTCAAAATCACGTTTGAAATAACAAATAAAAGATTGTTTATTACATGAATTCAAAGTTCATAACATGAAAGTGCGATTCAGAAGCTTCAAAATGAGTTTTTAGTGACGTCTGTACGACATAGGGAACCGGAGATATTAACGTTTAAAGGGGGCCGCGATTCCGATTTTTGGTTTTTTTTTAAATTCAACCCCGTATAGCTTCTAAGCCCTTAGAGTTAAAAAAAAAAAAAAAATGTTTCATTCGTTCATTTTACCCAGAGAATATGTAAAAAAAATTACGACGATTTTCAAGAACATGCGGCCAAAAAGGTGTCCCACTTGACGTGGATTGACTCATATACAAAACAGTCCGCGGTTATTTTTGTTTCCGTCCATTCGAAGTGACAGTCTACGCCTTCTCAGCAATCCACTCGCTGCTAGCTAGACTGTCATATTGTTTTTAGAGCACCGAGATCCGGGCCTTGATTATTATAGTTCAGTGGATCATACACTTCGATCTAATATCATTTCCTGAAATTTCATTTGATTAACATCGATGCATGAATATAGTATATAGGGTTATTCAGTACGATAAATATGATATGGGGTGTAGTTTAAGGAGGTTGGCTACCAAAATGCAGACGTTGCGAAATCTTTGAAAGTTTGATCATCGAAAGATGTATAAATGAAATGCTTACGGCCAAAGGTTCAAGTTGATTCACTACACCGTTTTGGAGGAATTGATTTGTAAATTTTCTCCTTATACACGGACAGGAGTGTAGAGCCGATGAGGTTAGTTAGTTGAACCCAATACATTTGTTTTTTTCAATTTTTAGAAATAATTTCTTCGACAGGTTAAAAAAAGAAATTTCTTTTCGAATTCTGGTAAATTATTGAAAAAAAATATTTCTACGTTATAATCTTTTTTGTTGTTCATTGGTTTTTAATCAAATCTGCATATTTCGCAAGACATTTCACTGAAACTACAGGTTTGTAATAAAAATTTTCGTCGTATTTTTGTGTTCTTTCCGTTGGAAAAAAATTCGAATTTCTCGTATTTTTAAATGCCGTTCATTTTTTAATTTAGTTTATAACGACCGCCCCAATGTATATTATAGTAATATCGAATTTGATGGAGAGGATAATTTATTCATTGTAATATACATAGACATAGAGCATGGACTGCGCATTCCCTATACTGCCTGTGGTAACGCCAAAAGTGAGAGAGAAGGTAACACATGCTGCCAACTCTGTCTCTTTCTATGCATTTGACGTTGTTGGTTAGAAGAAAACAGATTTGGCCGCATCCGTTTCTCTCTCTTTCTAGGGACCGAGCGAATTTCGGCCCGAATGCGCAGTTCATGCTCTATGTCTATGGTAATATAGTTAGTCCCAGTGATTAAGACTACATGCCCGAAAGGGCGATAAGTCGAAAAAAGGAAGAAGAAGAAGAAGTCCCAGTGATTTTATATGGTGGAAAGCATGAATAGGGTATATCGTTGACTTGGACGTTACAACCGTTTCATCGTACGTCGAGCAGGCTGTGCAGGCATGCGCAGACATCATTTTGGCGCAGAAGTGTCGTCTGCGTCGTTGAGTGCGCTGGGTGAGGGGAAGAACACGGACCACGCTGTGGCGGACGGAACAGACCAGTCCTTGTGCGTTCGAGCAACAACATGGCGCCGGTAAGTCTTGCTTGTAATAATCAAGTCATCCATGAATACCCGTCTTGGCATGAAAATAAGGGCTTCGACGTAATCAATTTCTCATTCGCTGTAAAGAACCCGCGATTATCTATTGGCTTGGGGGATGAAATTTTTAACGAAATAACGCGTCTGAAACCTTATGTACGACAGGCATGGACAGGCATGGGCTCACGTGTGACGAACAGAGCTTTAGATTTCCAAGTTGTTGGGTCTCAAACAATAATGTTCAACTGTAGATTCAAATATTAATACGATGTACTATATGCTGTGGCGTATGTTAACGGAAAATTGTGCGTGATAGCCATTTTAGTGAATCATGCGCTCATGACATGTGTATGCAACGTACACGAGGTGCGGCATGACGGCGTCCGCGTGGCATACGACGAAATGTAGCTTCCGCGTACAATCGTTATTAAGCACGTGTTTGTAACATGCGGCAGAAATAACTATTTAATAATAAATTGTAATTTTTTCTTCTGATTTGAGACAGTTTTTCGTCTCGTTTCGTATCTCTACCTCAGTGTTATTTTTTCATCGATCAACTTTTTTTTCTCCAGAATCGAGACTTATTTATCGAGTCAGTGAATTTGATGTTGTGAAACGATAAAGCGACACTAATATTAGACGAGCTGAAGTTTAGTGAACGACGAGGTGAAGTGAAGTTTAGAGAGAATGAGCTAGAACCCATTTTCGCGCAGAGTGTGTGGGTGTGTGGGTGTGTAGGCTAGCCAGGGCCGGGATTCTGGATCTTTTAACGCCCGTGCTAACATGCAGATAGCGACTTTTTCATAGCGACTACGACTGTTAGCGAGCGTCGTCTTAATGTTTTGGACGAGCGGTTGGCTGCTGACAAACGATTAACGAATATGAGAGCTGTATTTTTCTCAAAACATAACGTCAATAGTTAACGCCGGTCGCTACGTAGCACTGAAAGATCCAGAATCCCGGCCCAGCAATCAAGTATTAGCGCTGTGGGTCATAGCGATCGGGCATGCTGCATGTGCTATTCACGTTCAGTTACACATCGAATCTGATACAAATAATTTTTTTTGTATTTATATAATTTATATCATATGCCATATAACGCATCATTCACATTACATTTTTGTTTTACTTTTACTGCATTTATCTCATTTCCTCTTCAATACATTACAGAAAAAAGATCACGCACTGATAGTGCTGGAAAACGGCACAAGGAAAATAATTCCGAAAAATGCGTTGCGTGTCCGCGATAACAAAAAAAAATGGATCCTTCCCGATGATTCAATCTTAAAGAAACGTAATAACAGCTTCGCATTTGAGATAGATGGCGTACAAAAGCCGGTCGCCAAACTGGTGGAAATTGGTAGGTATTATTTGAGTATTCAATCTAAGAGTGAGACCGATGTGTAACTATTTCATCATAACTTTTTTTATCTTGAATATAATTCAGTAATGATAAATTAGTTCCATGAGATTTGAAAAATATCACAAATTCATACAGAATATTTATCTTAAAATTTCATCTAACATGTTTATCGATATCTTTTTCAATTGCTCAAATATTTGTACGTAATTATACTGAAATTTCAATATATTTCTTTTAAAACCGTGTAAATCATCCAAATATAACATCCACATGCATTCGACATTAATAGTTTTGACATTGGTTTCTTGGCACATTTATTTAACTTTGCTTGTATTTGATAGATCCGTATGACTGAATCTTAATATTTGAAAATATGTAGATATCGTTACTTAGCTAAATTAGATCATAGATTTTGCTGGTCTGAGATATGATCGTCCATTATACAGGTTGTCAGTGTGATATTCAGACTTTGTTTTTGTAGATGATTAAATGTTTCCGTTAGACCGATCTTCTTTTATGTCTACGTGTTCTTTTTAGATTTATTTCAATTTTGATAAGGTTTGATGGATCATAGTCGAGCTTTTATTTTCAATAACATATATAAAATATGTAACGTACGTCTTCACTTTAATACGGATTGTGCGCAAGTGACAGAGAAAAGAAGGCGACAACTCATATAGCATGTTATTTATTCTGATTTCATAGCTGTTTTATTCCATGAGGTTGAAGTGCGTGACGTTAACGTAACAGAATATTTCTTGAAGCAATGCAATATTTCTTGGTCAAATTTTGTTAAAATTATAAAATATGCTAGATGAACATGTTTCACACAATTTAAGGAATTATACACCGTTCTTGATCCATTTGAAACGTTCGAGCCTTGAATTTGAGAATTTTTGGCGAATATTTTGTTGCATTAACGTCACGAACTTCAACCTCATTATATTCCAGGTTACTACGTTGATCTTCAGTATGTCGAATAGCGTTCTGTTTGAGTGTTATGAAAGTGAAATTTTGATTGTATTACAGGTGAGCCGCAAAACCTACAACAGCGACGTTCCAACGACGGGAAGAGAATCCCTGTTGCAAAGAAAAAGAGTTTTTCGCCTCACAGTCAATTCACCAAAAAAGAAACTGCGAACAAGGCGATCATGAAAAAGAAATCTGCATCCATCGCAGCTAAAGTGAGTTGTTTAGTGTTGTGTAAAACGCAAGCACCGACAAAGTCTTCCCACCTTTTTTTTTAATACCGACTGTACTTCGCTTTTTCCGGTTCAACAGAAGTTGCTGCAGCACGCAAAGGAAAAAAACATGAAGGTAGCGGATCTCGCGTACTCGGGCTTGCTGGTGAGTACCGAGGACCGAGCAAGCAAGGACGAGGCGAGTAAGGACGGAGCAAGCGAGGACGAAGCGAGCGAGGACGAAGCGAGCGAGGACGAAGCGAGCGAGGACGAAGCGAGCGAGGACGAAGCGAGCGAGGACGAAGCGAGCAAGGACGAAGCGAGCGTGGACGTGGACCACGACACGACTATTCCCAACTCTACGTACGTTCCGAACCTTCGGACTCCTTACGCACCGGTCATGAATTCTCACACGGTAAGTGGCGACCACCTGAGTGCCATAAACTTGGGAAACTTCGAAAGTCCCAATTTCATAGACACTCAAGAGGCGCAGAACGTGTTCTGGCCTTTGTCTCTCTTTCTATCTTTCCAGGCATGGTTATTTTCACGACAAATGTAAGTACGCTCTTTATGGCACTGGAAATACCCAAGGGTCAAACCTGGCCTGGGACTGCCTCTCCTCATGGAATGGAAAATCTCATGAGTCAGGCCAATGGATATTTTATTACCTATTTTCTACTTATTCTATATTAACAAAATTAGTCACACATCAGCAGGCTTCACACTTTCTCCCCTTTTCCTCTTTTTTCCCCTTTTTTCAAAGTTTCCCCTATTTTTACTCTAAAACTAACATTTTCCCTATTTTTACACTAAAAACCAACATTTTCTAGTTTTTCCCTATAAGATTGCAAAACCGGGCGAAATTTGTTGATAATTCCTCCAATTTTTCTTGAATCTCCAAAACTATCGTGCATATAAATTGAGTCATAAGTCTCTATTTGCCAAAAAGTCGAAGAAAAACCAAAGAGTGTCTTGCGTCCAAGCATAATAATAAGTATTACTTAGTCGATAGCGCCCTATATTTGATCAGGGATTCAAATGCCAAAAAAATATTGAAAGTTCCTTTGTACTACACAATTCATATCAATGTTTACGTTTTGAATGATTTCATTTCACGCAACATTATTATCAAAATGTTCAGAATATTATGGGTAATTCTCATTTTGTAGGTCGAAAATTGGTGATTTCGTGAAAACGTCTTTTCATTATAAATTATGGTACATTTTTCAAGTTTAGGTCTTACTCTATAAGAAAAAAATAGTCGCTGAGCTAAGAAGAAGAAAAAAAAAAAAAAAATTTTTTTAGATTGAAAAAAAAAATTTCAAAAATTTTCAAAAATTTTCAAAAATTACAAAAAACTATGCATTCAATAAAGCCATACTCATATATTGCAAAATTGTTACTTTCGTGGGTCAATGGTCATATCCGTGGATAGATTTTTTATCCACGGAGCCATGGAAGTGACTCCACGGAAGTGACATTTAATGTATTCGAATTTAAAAAACATGACCTCTAAATCAGACATGTAGTTAATGACTTGGCATTGTGTTTATCATGCAAAAACGCAATTCAATCACATATTCAAAGTTTGATTAATGAAAATTACATATCTTAAAACAGCTGCCACGGAAGTGACAGTTATGCTCGACGAGTTGTGAGAATAAAAATTTAAGTCAAATTTTCTTCTTGTGATTACGACGTCGGTATAAATTGACTATTGGCTTAAGATGGCGGGTCAGTACTGTGTCTACAGCCATTTGGGTTAGGTTCCCCGCGCAATATTTTTTCAAATAAGAGGGGTGTGACATAGGTCCATGGAAGTGACAAAAAAATTGATCACAAACTTTGATATGACGGTTCATATTAAAATCTCTGTAACCTTAGACATTATATTGTTTTATTTAATGAGTTATTCATCGTAGTTGATATTGGCTCACTTTTGAAGTGAATATTATGAAGAAATAAAGACTTTTGATTTTTTTTCTTCACGAAAGCGGGGAAGTTACACCCATGGAAGTGACATTTTTGATGCTTTGACGCTTAATACAAAATTAACTGTGAGGCTTATTTACATAAATTTAGCTTGAGAGGATAGTATTTCATCTATATTTTACTAAAATAAATAACCAATCCCATAATTAAGTACTAAAGTGTAAAAAATGGGGTGCACGCAGATTTTTGTCGAAAATGAGAATTACCCTTATATGTCACTATTATACAAGATCAAAATATCATTTCTTAGATATAACGCCTTCTATTTTATATTGTTTGAACCCCCTATTTTTCCCCTTTTTTAACAAAATTTTTCCCCTTTTACTCTATTTTGAGGAGAAAAGGGGGTGTGAAGCCTGCATCAGGCATACATGGGACTGAACAGTAAGTTTTCAGCTCGCTAACAGGGTGTCTACAACTCCTTTGAGGGTAGGAGATACTGAAATTTGAGGATAAAATTTCAAAAAAATCGATTCTTGGTTTTTGACGGAAAAGTGTTCTTTGAACCCTTATTTTCACGTACACAAATCCTTGAACCAAAAAAAATTTACTAAGCGCAATAAAGCGTATAATGCGTATAAGCGTTCCAGCAGAAGTTTTCAATTTCCCTATATTTCGGTTATTGCTTTTTTAATTTGTAAAAAAAAGTAACTGGAGATGCAGTTTCCCATCAAGTCACCACACTCAAGTGATTCACGTGAGATAAAAAAATAATAAAAATAAAAAATAATTCTTTCCAAATCACTGCTACACTCTGAGAAAAGATTCTAGTGACTCAGTTTTTTTACAGTTGATTAGTGCTATTTTGATACATAGTCATGATTTTTCCAGATTTTATGTCCTCCGCTGAACAAATAAATTCAGTCCATCGAAGAAAAAGTAGTTGTTGTAGGGTACAGGCTGCTGCGTTGCTTGAAATTTCTTCAAATTTGAAGAACATATTCTGTATATGAATGTAATTTAGAGGCGAACTATTAATATTTCATGTATTCAAGTTTGAGACATAGAAATTTTTGATTGTAAAATATTTTTTCCATAACGATGGAGAAAAAAGTCTCAGAATCAAAAATTTCTAAGTCTAGAACTTGAATTCATGAAATATCATTGGTTTGCCCCTAAGTTACATTGATACAAAATATTTCCTCCAAATTTTGAGAAATTTCTTGCAACGCAGCAACCTGTACCCTACGACAACTAATTTTTCTTCGATGGACTAAATTTTTGTTCAGCGGAGGACATAAGATCTGGAAAAATCATGAACTACGTATCAAAGTGGCACTAATCAACTGTAAAAGAACTGAGTGACTAGTTTTCTCAGAGCGTAGCAGTGATTTGGAAAAAATCATTTTCAAGGTGCGTATACCCCTATAAGACATCAACTCCAAAATGTGTTTTTCTACGGTTGGAAATCATATTGAAGTTTTTGGTCACACACTTCACCAGAGATGAGCATTCAAATTTATATAGCGAATCAATATATTCTTCCAAATGTTTGTATTCATTTTATAGAACCAGATTTACAAGTTATTAACCGCATGATTCGCTATCCGCAGGACAAATTACTTAGACTCGACAAGACCAAGTTTATATCAACCAAACTGCAAAAATATATATGTCCATTTTTCTTCAAGTTGTGATAATTTATATCTTGAATTTCTTGAATTTTGTGAATAATTTGAAAAAAAAAACTTCAAAGCGATTTATCTCAGAACTATGTTTTTGGAAATTGAAAAAGTCCCATGCGTCTGAGTTTTTGTCGAAGGCTCTTCAAATTTTCAGGGTATGTTCCTCCACATACTAGCTACAAACCCACGTCGGTTTTTGGAAATCAAGACAAAATTACGGATTTGAGGTAAAATAATTGAAAATATATTTTTTTTTTTTCATAAAAAAGTGTCAAAATCAAAGTATCGTAGCTATCCCTAAAAACCGACGTGGGCTTGTGGCTTGTGCACCCTGAAATATGTGTGTGCAAGCCCAGCAAGATTCAAGAATAACTCAGACGCATGGGAGGTTTTCGAATAAAGAAACATTATGAGGCGTAACTCTGTACTTATTGTTTCAAATGACTTGAAATTTGCACAATGTCTATGTTTTGAGATGGCAAACATGTGTGTTAAATTTTATTCGAAAATATCTATTGGTTCATCTAATTTGAAAATAGCAAAAAATTGGCAGTTTTCAGTATCTTCTACCCTTAAATCCGTGAAATGTCGTCGAATTTGCTACCAACCTTCAATGTCTCAAATTGGATATTCTCTGATTAGCAAATAAGGGAAGACCCTAGTGGAACTTCGAACTTTTACATCTTTCTTGTGATCGAAATTATTTATAGATCATCTGAGAGTGTACTCCAAAACTGAGAAAATCACACCTTGAGCTTTAAGATTACGTCAGAAATGTAGAAGTTACGCTACATTCAATGCTATAAACGTACTGAACTTCGAAATGCTTCTTGCGTCTTAGTTTTAATCGCAACATATTCCTCTTCGTTTGAGGTCTTCAGCACACTGAGGCGAAGAAAGTGAGAAATCGGATTTGAGATTGGATCCCCCGTTCTATTTTGAGAGAATTTAATATTTTTGTTTTCAAATCTTTAGCAGCTTTCATATTATATCAGACCTAACAGAATGTTTCTTCCGCTATAAAATGAAATCGATCCCTCATTTTGTGCATAAGGTATGTGTGAATCTTCACTGGGAAGAAGAAGTTGATTGGAGCAAAACTCGGATGCAAGAATCATTTAGCGTAGCTGAAAAGATAGTTTTGAGTACATGGCATTTCAGTGAAAACTGGTGTAAGTTCATTGAATTCTCCAGAATATATGGCACAAAATGATCTGAACGGTCATATCATTAAACTTGATGATCAACGTATCTCAGATTCCCTATTTCTGCTGTGGTGGCATCTTGGACCAAGAACCTTCTTCGCCCTGCATCTGCAGATTCACCGTCACAGGAAAGATAACGAAAATAGGAATTGAATCAGCTGTTGCGGTTCCCAGAAAATCTTGGTGCTGATCTATAACACTCATTTATCTCTGACTGTTGCCTTAGAACAGTAACTCACGCATCGCCCCACAGCGCTCACTGCTGCCGCTCATTTTAAATGGAGCTTTGTTTGAGCACTGACACCAGATACGTTGCGGAAGAAGGCTTTCGTTGACATTCTTGGCTCTTCTATGGCTGATCTCCCATAAAAAGACATAAGTTTTTCAATTATTAAGGATTTCTTATATAGCGACTGACAATCTTTCAGCGTAGCGGTGATGGTTTTCTTCAATCCAGGGACATTGGTTATCTTTCACATAATTGTTATCCTACTGAAGCTGGATTCAGAACCAATAAAAAATGTTCATGAAGAAATTTGATATTTAGAGTGCTCCAGCTTTTTATATTGCATTTCGGAGTCCTGCAGTACCCATACTCATACCCTTGCATGGCTCTATAGTTTGTACTTTGACTTTATATGGTATGAAACTTACCTACTTTTGATAGTATTTTCAATAGTTCCATGAAATTCTAGAAGTTTGTTGTGAAACAGCAAAAGTATTGTTTTCCTGATAATTTTTTTGATAAGATCAGCTGTTTGTAGGCTGAAAAAAACCCCAGAAGGCCTTGAATATTTGTCACAAGGTAGAGACAGGCTCTTGGAGTATGCATCCAGGAAAAACACAAAATTTAATCTGGGTGATTTTGGACAAAATCTCAGTAGGGTCTTCCCTTAATGTGAACATATTTCATCAACTTAACTTGTACTTGATCGCCATACGATTTCCAGTCATTACGTTTCATCAGATGTCGCAATGTTTATAAGAAAAATCTGGTTTCATATAACTATCGTACTAAGAAAATATTAATCTGAAACAGAACCGCCTTGTCCAATATTTATCACGTATGCCTATCTATTTGTTACAGCCACCTCCAAGTACGCCTAACAGTGATGAGGAAGAAGCGATGCAGTCGATGCACAACGTGAGTAACACATCCTTCCTTACGACGAACTGATTCTATGGGATAACGATTCAATGCATTCGTATCGTTGATATTAACTTATGCGTGATTGGCGTACTTTCAGCTTACAGTAGATGGAATACAAAATCAGTCGCCTAGTGTAGCGGAGCTGTTAACGTCCACTCCATCGAAAAAACGTAAGAGTGAATCATTTATACCCAAAAGACCTGCGCTGACGAAGGAGCTATCGTTTCAAATTACTCAATCTTCTACTGCGGATAAGTCTCCGGATAAATTCCTGAAATATGTAGAATTAATAGCGAACACTCTAATAAACATAGTGACCAAAGTCCATGAAATTGAAGAAAAAATGGTCACCTGGGAGCAGCTGCAAGAAGCAGTCAAGAGCAATCGATCAAGTCAAGCGGTGTCTGAAGAACCAAGCCCTCGAACCAAAAAACAGAACCAACGACCATTACCGGACGACAATTGGGAGGTGCAGGCCCACCCAGGTCTTCGAATGAAATATAGTGACTACACGAATGCTTTATTGGCAAAAACAATGAGGAAGAGATCCAATGAAATAATGAAGGCGTTATGGACTGACGAACAAATACCTACCTTATGCGTGAAACGTCGACGCCGCACCAGGCGAGCGTCAGATTTGGATCGTGCTCGGCCTGAACTAACAGAAATAGACGAGCGCGACTACACAAAAATGATAGGTAAGCGTTAATATTGTAACAGAATTAACGCGTAATAGGGTAGAAGTACCGTTTTTGGCCACCTTAGTACCGTTTGTGGCAATAACTTGTTCCATTTGTGGCCATACCTTTACCATGTAAATCAAGGCCTGGCCACAAATGGTACAAACGCATTTTGACAGCCTTAATCATTAAAAACTTCACTTTTACACAATCAGTACTGGAAAAGTTGGGCCTATTATTTGCTGTAGGTTATGTTTTCGTAATTAATTCAATAATTGAATAGATTTATAGTGCCAAAAGTGAGAAAAGCATTTTTCAAGCACGGCCACAACAGGCACATGGCCACAAATGGTACGTCTACCCTACGTGTCCGAAAAACGAGCAAAGATGACTGAAAACGCGTCTCGGATAGTATTAGCGAACGTCGCATATATTCGGTTTCTCAATTCAATTCTGTATGTTTTCAGAGATCTGTACGCAAATGCAGGATATCCGGAAAATTCCGGACCGGGGGGACGAGGATGACGTGAATTTGCACCACAAGTCTTGGGCTAGTGACTGGCTGAAAAACCGGCGAAGCCAGCTGAAAAAAGCGGCTCCATGTCCTCAGTAAACCTGTTCAAAAAACCGCCTTTTTTTTAAATCCCTATTGAAATACTTTTGGGGGTTGGAAAAAAGATGCCTGTAGAAACCGGAGCTTTTAATATTAATGTTTATAGGTCGCTCATCGCGGATTTCTATTTTCCATGTGAATAGCATAGGAAATTCTTTGTTCTGTTTTGGAATTGTGTAGCTCACAAACCAATAAACGAATCCAAATGTCTCGTACGTATTCTGATAGAAAATTCAACACTCGACAGAAAGTGTGTAAAAAAAATGACAAAATTTAAAAATAGTGGACTTAACTATAAATTGAACTTTGAGCTTGAATAACTTTGGCATGAGTCAATTCATCAAAAAATGATAGGAAACACTTTTTGTAGAGTGTCAAATTTACTATGGAAATGTGTTCATCGATTTGTGAGCTACCAAATTCAGAAAAATTTAAATTCCCATGCTATTCAAATATAAACTAGAAATCCGCGATGAGCGACCTCTAAATAACGATATTAGGAGCTCCGCTTTCAACAGGCATCTTTTTTAACCCCCATGAAAGTATTTCAATAGGAATTTTGAAAGAATAAAGTTGATTTTCTCGAACCGGTCTGGTACGGAGGTAGGCAACAAGTATGGGTGGAATCGCGACAGATGCTTCGTTGCCTACCTCCGTACCTACAGATCTAGTATTATTAAGTACAAATTATCATCTAATTATTATATTAAACATATATTATCATCTAATTATTATATTAAACATATATCTATCTATCTATTATATCGAGTATTATCAAGTACCAACTAGTATCTAGTATTTTCAAGTACAAACTAGTCGCTAAGGCCATAAATATTATATCTTCAGTAGGGCGAATCAAAAAAACTTGGAAACTGTTGGCTACCCTCAAAAATCGAACATATCACTGAAATAAAGGTCTCCGTGCAACGATTCGATTTTTTGACAATATATAGGAGGCACGCGAGTCGTCAAAAAATGTCATTTCCAGCGTTGATTTTACTTGAGCACTGATAAACTGAAACAGATCATTCAAAAAATTCTAATTTTTTTTTGTATGAGGTGCCCAAATATGTTCTCTTTCAAGCCCATGTTCACGGAACATCAACAAATGGTCTATATCTTCGGGAAAAACCTTGTGAAAATCAATATTTTCACTATTTTTCAATCAATTATTAAATATTGATTGTTTCTTCTTCTAAAACGGTTTTTTCGCATCGTCAGCAATACTGATACCGAGCTTTACAAGGGAGAAATAATGAAAGAAATACGAAAATGTTTTGAAAGAGGCAAAAAATCAATATTTAATGATGAATAATTGAACTGATGCTCCGTGAACATGGGTTTAAAAAAGTACATATCTGGGCACCTTATATGAAAAATTCTGAATTACTTGGATGATCTGCTTCCATTTATCAGTGATGAAGTGAATTGAACGCTGATAATGGCATTTTTTAATCTCCTGCGCGCGCCACCTACATAGTGTTGTCTGAAAATCGAATCGTGGCACGGAGACCTCCATTTCAGCGATAACTTCGATTTTTGAGAGTAGCCAACAGTTTCCAAGATTTTCGATTCACCCTAATCTCCAGTCTTATCTTCATTCCTGGGGTGTAACACTTGAGAGGACTGGGGATTCCGCCGTCCTGGGCTACCCACCTTCACCCTTATATATAAATAATTTGATATAAATGTTTTTTTATTTTCACTTGTTTCATTTTAACATAATAAATTTTATTTTGATACGGATAATCGAATTGCGGTTTGAAATTATTGTAGTATAGAATCCCAATATACCCAAAATATTTTCCACATTTTTTTTTACGACGTTGTTCAGGATTTCATTCCAAGGCGTGTACAGTGTTGTACGCTTCATGAATTATGCGAAAAATAACTCGATTCTTTGGAAAAATAACTTAGGAGCAGAAATACCGTCACTTGACTAAAATACTACCGTATTTTTGGTGGAAAAATACCGTCGTACACTTAGATACGTACCGTATTTTTGAAGTGAAAATACAGTCATACATCTCGGTACATACAGTATTTTTCGAGGAAAAACACCGTAAAGATATACGCTACTTTCTCTAAAAGGATATAAGCCAAAAGGCCCAAAAAAAACCCGTATACATACGATTGACATACGTGACTCATACCCTGTTCATGCGTAATTCATCTGCCATTACGACTGCGAAAATTTCGCTTCAATACCGTATTATTGGGAATTGCCTACGGTATATAGACGGTATGCATCCGAGCTCAAAAATACGGTATTTATGCCTGCAACACACGGTTTTCCTACGGTGCGGTTACTGTGTTCATACTTATACCACGTGTTCACGGTTGATATACCGACGTTATACGTTAGTCAAAAGCCGTCAGGGATAATATAATATAATATAATATAATATAATATAAAGAGTTCCTATTACGGTGGTAACGAATGTACGTCGAGTCACAAAAATCTTTCGAATAGAATAAATGTTGTGTGATAAATGAATATGAGTTTATTCATCCTGTTGTTTTTTCCCTTTCTTTACAAACGTAATGTAGCATTTTCGACATATAAATGTTGCGAACAGATAATAACATTTCACATGCAAAATCTTTATCGAATGGAACTGAAACAATATACATTGACTCATCAAAAGACGAATATATACCTAAGTCACAGTTTTGTACATTCAATATCAGTTGGCCTAATTGAACTTGCCCATAATACGAATGTTTCTTCTTCAGTTTCTGGTTTTTATCTAAGAAAGAGCAAGACTCCAAGCAATCTGTGATAGTTTTCGTTTTTCCTGAATACAAGCATTTCAATTCTAACAACAATTCTGGCCCATTCTCGCCAAACACTACTCCATCTGGCGAATATCCTACCCAAGAACATTTAGGATGAGCTACGAAGCCACACTGTTCGACTTTCTTTCCAGTCATCTTCTCATACTGTCGTCTCGCGAATTGTTCCTGGACAATACCATGTCTGACAAACCTATTTGTAAATTCTTTTGGCCAAAAATAATCCCTACTTTTTTTTTCCCAATCTGGCTTTGCATTCTTGGCATATGTGAATAAAGAATAAATCCTTGAACCCGTTACTCTTAGTTCTCGTTCCTTTCTTCATAATGCTCGAGAGACTGCTGTGTCACAACACAATTGGACTGGATCAGAAATAGACAAACTGTCTAATATTGAAACACAGCACTGATTTAATGTGGGCGGAGGCAAGTTCCATACATCGATGACAAGTTCACTACTCAAACTGTTGTTTATAATGTCCTCCATCCGATTTGTAGAAAAAATTCCTTCGGAATTGCAACGTTGAGTTGTGCCACGACGCATTTGATGTAGTAAAATTGCTGCGTTTGGGTTGAGATTGCAAAGTCTATCAAACAAGCCAGATACATCATGTTCTATATCAACTTTGTCTTGCAAAGCGCAACAAAACGTATTGACTGGAGCAGGAGCAAATTCTTCGTGAACGTTCTTCTTTCGTGAAGACCATACACATTTCAAGTCAGTGCAAGATAAATCCTCCAAATTCGCAACGTCGTTTCTGAGAGAAAAATAATGTAAGCGAGGTTATAGGTCCCTACAAAAAATTTTATTTGCGGCCAATAGTATATAAAAATAGGAATCGGAATAATTTAATTTGTGGATCGAAATATTTTTGAAAAAAGGACATAATTAATTTTCGAGAAAAAGTAATACGGCCACTACATGTTTACAAATGCCCGACAATCCAGCCTTGCATGAGCATTGCATCTGTTGGATCGTAAGTCCTTCGTTCTCAATTCTTATGATTCCCTCGATAGTGTGAGGAAATGTATTGAGCGCACTCGTTTGTAAAATGAGACCGGTGATTTTCTTGACAGATGAATTTGGTGTAATGTTTGTTGTTTTGGAGCAGCCAACCGTAATCACTTGTCCGGATTTCAACACTTCTTCACCCTCATTCATATTTCGACTATGCACACCCCCTTGCACGAACTCGTAGATTTGTGTTAACCGTAAAAACATTATGATTCCTTACTATATGATCGTTGATTAAATTCAGAATACGATTAGCTTGGTGAAACACGGAATAAACGCCATATATCCATCTAGAATACCCTCTTTTCAGCCCACGTGACCGAGCTGCTCGCAGCGCCGCCATCGGTCATGAGCATCGCGAATAAGGCTGTCTTGAATGAAGTTAAAAGAAGTCTGATCAATCCTGCATCGGTACAAGTCGTTATGACCGACTTCGAGTTGGGTCTGCGTAACGCCTGCAGAGACGTTTTTGATAATGCAATAATTGCAGGCTGCAGCGTACATTACGACCGGGTACGTCACATTTCTTATCACACCGTCGTCAAGTACATAGTACATAGCGCTGGTCATTTCTATTAAATGCACAAACAGATTTCCTTACTACACTCCAAATAATCATTACTCATCGTTGTTCACTTTTCTTGAGTAAATGTCAAATTTCAATAAACTTGAATGTTTGAAATCCGAAAGGGCTATTCACTTCAATTTTAGGTTTACAAGTGGCTACAGACTTCTGAAGACTTGTAAGGACCTTAGAGACCACTAGGAATATCCAAGTGAATAGCCCCTCGTTGACATTTTATTGATTTCCATGAAATCTTGTAACATCTGATGTGAAACGGGATCAACCCATCAACTCCTCGTTTGATTGTTATGTTTACTCAATATTACGTTTGCTTTTCAGGCTCTGATGAAGAAAATGAAAACCCTTAGGCTGTCACACTTACTAAGGGACAGTGTAGATGCAAAGGTGTTCTTAAAAAAAATCATGGCCTTGGCATATTTGCCGAAAGAAATGATTGAGACAGAATACACTGCTCTAGTGGACAGTTTGGAAGCACCATTGCGGCAGTCGTTGGAGCCGTTCCTAACTTATTATAGTCGTCAGTGGTTGGGAATCGTCACGCCAGCTGGATTCAGCGTTTTTGGATTATCGAAACGAACCAACAACGTAATCGAATCCTACAATAGCATACTGGCGACTGAGCTCGGAAGACATCCGAGCGCTTGGACTTTTCTCGGTGAGTTGATTTCATGAATCTATCTGCTTCTATATCAGTACAAAGTGCATCCTACTGTTCGTTGAAAACTGATGATTCACTACCCTCACAGAATAAGGATTCACTAAATATAATATTAAGGACGTTGTTTTTCATCATTACCATATGTTCGTTTTACAGATATATGAATCATCAATATCCTTGAAAGCTTGGTTTAACTTCTCCCTCCAACTCATTTATGGTTTGTTTTCTGTTAAGGGGAGACTTCGGTGAAATACAAAACTTTCGTATTTTTCAATCAATATTTTTCAAATTTGGACCACTTGTTTAGAACCCTTATACTAGAATCTGATCCAAATTTCAACTCAATTGATTGGTCAGTTTTCAAGTTATGAACATTCTTCCACGGATTCTTCGAAACATTCCTTGCGTCTCAGTTTTGGTCCAATCGATTTTTCCTTCAGCAGACATATTCTTAGGCATGTTATCTTGAAATTGCTGGAAGGAATTTTCGATCAGAAATTTCCAAGTCATTTGGATTGATACCAGAACAGGCTGAATTTTTATCTCTTACAATTTTTGGTATATCTCATGCAGCGAAACGAGTTAGATTCATCGGAGCTCAAATTCCTTCCAGCAATTTCAAGATAATATGCCTAAGACTATGGACCAGAACAAATCGATTGGACCAGAACTGAGATTCAAGGAATTTTTTGAATATCCAAAAACATAGTTCTGAGATAAACGCATTTTAGTGAATTTCTGTCAAATTATTTCTAAGAAGCAAATAATTAGTAGGCAAAAGATGAGTTATTTACTGTACAGATAATTAGACTTGGACAAGTTGAATTTGAAGTTGCTCACTATCAAAAATTGGGTGGAAAAATGCACAGATCAGTATTATTAATTTAAAAAATTCAAAGCAAAGTAATAAAACAAAGACAAGGTAAATCTCTGGATTCACAAAACAATAGTTGGTGCCCATCACTGTTTCAATTCATCTCCCAGTCAGCTCAGAAACTCATCCCTCACTATAATTCAAGTTTAGAGACTTCCGATAGACTTAACCGCAGCTCAGAAACTCATCGCTCACTATAGTTCCAGTTCGGAGACCTCCGATAGATCTTACCGTGGGTCAGGACCCATCGATAAACTCAATACCAGCAAAGCCCTAGCAAGGCCCTGGTCTAGCTTCCCAGACAGAATTTCTTCATAAGGGCGTCACATGTCTGGACGACGACTGTCATAGATACTTTGATATCTAGATGGTAAAAGTATACCATCGAATAATTGGTACACAAATCATTCACGATTATCCCGACCGCTGGCGCCACAGCGCCGTTGTATCTTTATCGTGCGAAAAGACACCTTTAAAAATTTTTTTACGACAATGTCAGATTTTTCATAGATGGGGGAAGGATCAAAGAACATTTTTATGCAAAAAACGAAAAATCGATTTCTTGGTCATTTGGGACAAAAGTTTCACCGAAGTCTCCCCTTAAATAAATAATATAATTTTTTATTTCAGTCAAGTTGGCAAAGCTGACATCCAACGCCAAAGACGATATCGCCAGCCTAGAGCGAAACGTACGTATCAGCCGTCATCCTCGCTACAGAACAGGTCACAGAAAAAGGAAAATTGAAAGCGGTATGTAATTAATATTTTGTTTTAATTGAGAATTGAGAATATACCTGTAGCAGTTGTGACTGAAGATTAATTTTTATGTCCTCAAATGCTGGTTAATTACCGTAAAGAGTCGAAGCAATCATTTTTCGGAGCGTAAACTATACTGTACAATACAATAATATACTTTTTGTAACACATGCATGATTTCTGCGTTTTTTTGACCTAAAAATAGGGTCAAAAGTAGCCGTTTATTGACCGCTTAAAAAGAGCGGGCAATAATGGATTCATTATTGCCCGCTTCTTCAATAAGCGGGCAATAAAGAATTCTTTATTGCCCGCTTCTTCAATAAGCGGGCAATAATGGATTCTTTATTGCCCGCTTCTTCAATAATATATATACAGGGTGTTCCAGACCTCGCGACGAATATTTCACAGGGTAAATCTTGATCAAAAATGGGATCGAAATTTCCTTAGCCGATTTTTTCGGACATGCATGGATTTTCCGTTATAATTATTTTAATTTCAGCTAATGACATGCGACTTATAAACGGCCGTTTGTCGGTGTAATCACCGCTCGGTTGTGTGCGCGTCTCTCGCCCTATTGTCGCCACGAAAAAAGTGCACACAACCGAGCGGTAAGCACACCGACGCGCGGCCGTTCGTAAGCCGCGCGTCATTGACTGAAATTGAATTAATTATAACGGAAAAGATATGCATTTAAAAAAAAATTGGCTGAGGAAATTTCGATCCCATTTTTGATCAAGATTTACCCTGTGAAATATTCGTCGCGAGGTCTGGAACACCCTGTATATATATATATATATATCTCTCTATATTATAAAGATATATCGCCGCCGCCACCGCCGCCGCCGTGTCAGACTTTCCATGGCCTCCTTGACCCCGCTCGCTCCCCCCCCCCCCCTCTTGCCCGGGGCCTCCTCGACCCTGCTCCCCCCCTCCCCCTCCCTTGCCCTCGGCCTTCTCGACCCCGCTCGGCTCTTTTCGCCCTTCTCCTCTTGCCCTGGGCCTTCTCGACCCCGCTCAGCTACCTCCCCCCCCCCCCCCCCCCCCCCCTCCTTGCCCTAGGCCTTCTTGACCCCGTTCGGCTCTTTTTGCCCCCCCTGCCCATTCCCTTCTTTGCCTCTTCACGCTTCTCTCTTGCCATGGAAATTAGCACGGTTTCCCACAGATTTTCCGGACGTAAGACATAAGACATAAAACATAAGATTTAAGCCTTAGGACTTTTGACATTTGGGGATTTGACAGATCTGAACAAACATATTGGGTAATCTTGGGGATCCTGAGAACATTTTCTGATATACGGAATTGAGAATTGGGAACCTATTCCAATGGAAGAGATGGGAGACGAACCTATTTTCAAATTGACAGTTTGCGCAAAACAATAGGTCGAGAAACAACGCAAGCCAACTGTTAAACGAAACTTGAGATCCCTTGGTGTTTTGACAGATTTGAAGCAATATCGAAAAATACATCCGATTATCTGATCCTAAATCCTGAATCCTGAAGAGATTCCGTGGATCGGATATCACGTCAAATAGCCAAGGTGAGAGTAGAATAGACATATTATTTACTGCGGTTGATTTATTTATTTTATGAAGCGTAGGTATTCAACTGTGGATATTAATTAAGGAGATAGTTAATTGAAAACTTAGTTAAGGGGATAGTCAATCGAAATGAATGACAACCGGGCTATTGCAGTACGTATAGTGGGAGACGGTAATAAGGTCCTCCATTTCACGGGTATGATTTTGCATCTAACAACTGAGAAATAACTAATGCAGTCAACGAATTTCAGGCATATTAATATTAAATGAAATTGATAATTTTAAATACTTACGCAATCAGGCAAGGACCTCCTTCCAAGACTGTCAGAATTGAATGAAACAAATGTTATTTATTTATTACGTGGTTACGCGAAACAAAAAATGAGCGCGATAGTGCTCGAAAACGTGACCCTTTACTTGATCGGCCACACTGATATCAGTGATGAGCCGATACATAACTGTCGTGCGAATCTATCAGAGTACCGACAGATGGCGGTATGCATGTAATCGCATGTCATCAGTATTACATAACACCTATGCATGATGACATTGCATTCATTGAATCGTTTTCGCGGTTATTGCCTTGAGACGTTTACGAGTTTCTTTGCATTTGACGAAATATCAGATTGCAATTCGAAACAGCTCTCCATGTACACCATAGGGAATCGATAAGAAACTACGTTTAATGCTGCAATTTAAGACGGCTCTCCATATCACCATGCGAAATTAGAAACTACTCTCGCAATATTGAACTCTTAATTATCTTAAACTCACATTTCGTCGGTGATAATGCAATACTGCGTAACTAACATTTGCAATACCGCGTAAGTACAAAAAAAAAAAAAAACGAGATTTGGTGTGCATTCGATGTAGAAATAAAAAATACATCGAATGCACACAATCTCATTTTTTTTTTTTTTTGTACTTACGCGGTATTGCAAATGTTAGTTACGCAGTATTGCATTATCACCGACGATTTATTTATTAAAAAACGATCATATGCGCTAAAGGCTAACAAATTATGTAATACGATAACATAAATAAAATCTAACATTTAATAGATGACCTACCAAAAATTCATGACCATATCTGAATTTCATCGATGAAAATATATTTTCCACTCATACAAATCTTTTAAATTAATAAATTTCTGTTATCAACATAAAAATACCATTCCATTTGAAGAATGTACGTCGTACGGATTAATATTTTATTAATTTTAAACACTCTACATCATTTAATAAATCTAAAATTTAGAAACCTATGTCTGTATTCGTATCGAATCTATCTCTGTGTTTGTATCTTTTCCACACCACTTAGTACTTCTATCTAAAGAAAGTTGGAAACCTTTCTTTAGATGACGAAACGCTTACGAGTTCTTTTACATTTGACTTTTGCATCTCGACTATCTTAAACTCACGTTTATTTATTAAAAAACGATCATATACGCTGTAGGGTGACGACTTACGTGATACAATAACATAAATAAAACCTAATAATTAATAGATGACCTAACAAAGATTTATAACCATATCTGAATTAACCATACCAATTCATAATCATCTTTTGAATTAACAAATTTCAACATAAAAATACCATAAAAAATCAACATAAAATTACCATTCCGCTTGAAAAATATATGTCTTACGGATTAATATTTTATTAATTTTAATCACAATACATCATTTAAGGAATCTGCAATTTCAAAATCTATGTCTGTATTCGTATCAAATGTATTCGTATCTTTTCCACACCAACTTGGGATGAGTGATACTTCTATCGACAAAAGTTGAGGGTCGTCTAGATGACGTAGTCACTAAGGGTAGGGTAACAGTAAGTAGGGAAAGGTCTGAAAATAATAAGATGTATGTAAATGAGGATAATACCCATTATTGCGACAGTTATCGTTTCCACACCACTTTGCAGTAGATAAATCGGCGCGGTTTTTTTAAAGTGGTTTCCTCAGAAAGCCTAATCTACTATATATTTTTAACACATGATTACACCTAAATACAAAATTAAAACATAAAAAATTATCAATAACAAAAGGATCCTGTGTTGTTATATCGCTAGCATTTTAGAAACACGTAATAATTTCACAAGAGGCATAGGGGGGTCATCCAGAATTTTGATGTTTTCGAAAGTCTGCACGGGTAGGAAGAAATGGTGGTCTGAAAAGACGTATTAAAAGCACAAGGAGAACATTTAATCAATAATAATGATGCAGTCTTCATTCATTCTTTCATTTTTCTTCCATATTGAAAATATTTTGTATTTCATCATTAAAATAAAAACTTAGGTTAAAGATTATTCACCGTTTTGTTGAACATCGCCTACAATTTCTATTCTTTGGCCAGCAGAGATTGGACTTAGTTTGATAACGTTGGATAAGACAATTTCAATTTTGAATTCGCCGTCGGTTACTGTACCGATGTATTCGTCGGTTCGAATTTTGGAAGGCTGAATAAATTCGTCTTTGACATAGCCTCTGATTTCTGCAGGTTAAAGTTATTAAACAAGTTATTAGACAAGTTTTCGGACAATGGTCGATCAATCAAAAATAATCTTACTTATAATTCCGGTTTTGTGAGGGATGTCAGGAAAGTCACACGAATTAATTTTATCGGAGTTTTGGAGTACGTGGAATACTCCGAAACAACTTATTTTCGAGAAAGATTTTAATTGTAATTCGAAGTTAACGTTACCAAGGTTGTACAACGAGGCGGGACTAGCGGTTACGTTTTGAAGAAGGTAAATCTAAAAACAAGGGGTATACAGTTAACAAGAAAAAAATGTCCACCAAAAATGATGTGATGCAGAAGAAAGATGTAGGTAAGATTTACCTGATTATGTTTGATTTCGTTTGATAATTGAGGGGCCTGATCGCCCTATTTGTAACAAGATACTCTTTTACCGTCATTATTATTCAGAACGAATTTAAATAGGTCCAACTCTGATTTGGTGTTTTCTGCCTTATTTAGTGAAGTTTTCCGTTTAATTTTACTACACTGAATAGAGTCGACGTATCCAATAATAGCTCTACATAAAAAAGGAGAAATGTAAGTGAGACTTAACGTTGAAATAATAATAATATTAGTAAAGTCATTGCTTACGCAAATTTATCTCCGATTTCGATGTTTTGAATGTATTCCGTAGTGGAAAGCGGAGGAATATTGTCGTTAGTCTTAGGTTTTTTTGATTTAGGTCTTTCATGTGAATGACTTCTAGATGAGTTTGCGCGACGAGGCATTTTACAGGATTGAATGTGAATTAAATAAACAAAATAAAATAAATAAATGTATCAGTCACAAAAATTTATCCCAACGAAACAGGAACAATTGATTTTTCAAATGAATATAGTTACGGTTTACATTTTCTGTTTCTTCATTTAATTTCGAGACATAAGATCGATATTCGATGAATTTTTGTTACTAACTATGGTTTGTAACAGCGATTCCTACGAGTTCGGGTGTTACCCGCAGGAACTACGATCTATTATCAAAAACAAAATTGGAACACCAACGCTGAACCTCCTCCGACTAGCAACGTAGATGTTGGGCGCCAGACTTCTGAGAGAAGTCCTCTCTCTCTCTCGCTCTCGTCGCAGCTAGCCTGTCGGTAGAGGGATATTCGTGGGGGCGAGAAATAAAAATACCAACACACAAGAATTATATTTAAATTGATTATTTATTAAGTAAAAAGAAAAAAAGAAAAAGATAACATTAATTTGTTCAGCCTGTTATCTGGCTTCGGCTTTCTCACCGCTAGTTTGTGTTTATAAATTAAATTAAAGAAAAGAATAACTAGAAGGAGGAAATAAATTAAATAAAGGACTCTACTATATCAAAAAGATGAAGCAAGGACTCTACTCTAAATATCTCAAAAGAAAATAATAATAATAATGACTCTAAATTAATAACAGTTGATTAAACTAATAATAATAAAGCTAGAAAGAAAAGGTATCGTTGACAATTATCACAGAACAGTCCGGTAGTTAGCCTTCCTCACTACCACCAGCTGGAGATCCGGCTGTCAAGTCGATTTCGAGTACCTCACGTTCTACGCGAGGTCTCTAGTCTCCGACTGACAGCTGGTCGCTCTACGGCTAGGAGGGGAAGGGATTCGGAACCCAATAATTCCGTACTCAGCCACTAGAGCTCTCTGACACGCAGCAGTCTGCTGCGACGCGTGACGTCAGTGACCTCGGGCAATATGGCGCCGACTCTGGATGCACGAAATCCTGCGCAGCACGGTTGAAAACCGGCACGCGGATGCGCAGAGTCGACAGGCTCGGAGAACAACAACAAGTTCGAAACTTGCCGGCTCTCAACGACCATGCGATACTAATATGACGAAATATAAAGCGGGACTCTCACGGTACAAGGGAAACAAAGAGCAATTCCTATATTAACTCGAGACTCTGTACTTTAAATGACTTTAGGAGAAGGATTTTATATGAATCTGGCTTTATGTCGGAAAGATCCTACCTGGTAAGCGACGAAGTCTCTGCCTCGTGTTCGGCTCAAGTCCGGGGACAGGCGAGGGTCGTATATAATATCCAAATCCGTATAGTAATCAAGTCAAGAATCCAAATCAAAGTCCAAAAGAATAAGCACAGGTCACAGTTAACTCCACAATCACAATTAAACACTCTAACTCCTCAAAAACTCTAACAAAATACTCTCTCTCTCGATTCACTGTAATAATGGCTCGTTACTTAATTCACGGCTAGACAATGAATGACGCTTCGTTTCCGCTTGGCTAATGGCTTATCCTCGCCGTTCGTCCTGTTAGCGCTAGCCGTTATCGATAGACCAATCCGCTGATCTACGATCGATATGGCTGCGCTAGGACGAAGGGCGGCAGATATTCAAATTAGCTATACCTACTCGGTACTCTAGGAAATGTGTACGCTCGTTTTAGCTGGTATGGAGGAGGTCCGAACGTTTGCCACGTTACAGGTTAATGAAATTTCGCGATTTTCATTTCATTTCATAGTAAATTTACGTGGATAAATAAACGTGAATCATTTCATGATAAATTTCCGTGAATAAATTCCAAAAGTATTCGAAACTATTACAAAATTTGATTTTATAAACTTATTAACGTTTAGGTACATAATGGAACCAGTAAGACAAGGTTTGTGATATCTATTCATCTTTAATTACCAAACCGAACAACGGACAAACATGCCATCACTAAAGATTCGTTAAATTATGATAATAGACGAACTAACAGAGGGAGATGTAGAAGAGTCATGGCCCGAATTGCCCGAGGTACAGCTAGCGGAGCTAGATACCGGGCTGGATACAGACATAGTACCAATAGGGCCAGGTATGTGATTTCAATGTGTATTTGATTCCCGAACCGAACGACGGAAAAACGTGGCATCGCTAAAGATGGGTTGAATTATACGTAATAGATGAACTAACGAGCAAAGAAATATATGAGATAGAGGAGCGATGGTATGAAGAACAAGCAGAGCTGGAAGCGGAAGCGGAAGATGCACGAAGATTAGAGGCAGAAAGAGAAGCCGAACTGCGAGCGGAACAGGCAAGTTTGGTTACCAAAATGATTATTGGCTAATTAATAAGAAATAAATAATAGCCAATATAAAGATGAATAATCGCGGGTTACAAAACCTTCACTGGATTTCATTACAAAATCGTTTTTTTTTTCGAAAAAATCCGCAGATTATTTGACTTCAACAGATGACACACAATGGGGGGTTGGCGCGCGTAGCGCGCAGGGGGGCGTAGCCCCCCTAGTATATATATATATATATTAGGGTGCTTTTTTTGAAACGACTATTTTTTTTTTCCAACCCCCACTCGAAAACCTTGTTGTGGACGTCAAAAGATGAATTGTGTCCGATTTTGAGCTCTTAATTCTAATTCTAAGGACTCGCGCTACTCCTTTTAAATTTTCCCATGCCAAAAGCACATAAACTTTACGATTTTTTCTTTCGCCGCGCACAACTCAGCCACATTTCGATGGACTGCTATCATCCAAGACCCATTTTACAGAGAATTTAGTGCTCTTCAAAATAGTCCTGGGTAGTTTGGCTGTGGTTTCAACCGCTGAACCTGTGTGAGCCTTCAAAGTCGATTTTATGCATAATTTTTTTCTCCTCACTGTGAGCGAATAAACGGTTGGACTTGGAGAAAAGAACTTGACGACAATTTTGTAGGAAATTCAATTCTCTACGAAAAAGTCCAATGGATGAAGTCTCTCAACCTAGTATTTAAAAAGATATCAGGACTTTGATTTTCTTAAATATAAAATCTAATAAAATGTCAGGTTCCATACTTTCAAGCTTTGATATTATGCATATCATTTTTTTTGTTTCACTCATACTTTTTGACGTGTCTAAAAATATTAGTTAAAATTGTCATGCTGAAAAATTACCACAGGATAAAACGAGCGGTCAAAAATAAATAATTCAATTAATTTTTTGTTTATTCTTTTTCTTATACGCTTTGGTTGGTATTTCAAAGACATTACTACTCAATTATCATTACTACTCATTACTACATAATTATGCATAATTGAGTAGTAATGTCTTTGAAATACCAACCAAAGCGTATAAGAAAGAGAATAAACAAAAAATTAATTGAATTATTTATTTTTGACCGCTCGTTTTATCCTGTGGTAATTTTTCAGCATGACAATTTTAACTAATATTTTGAGACACGTCAAAAAGTATGAGTGAAACAAAAAAAATGATATGCATAATATCAAAGCTTGAAAGTATGGAACCTGACATTTTATTAGATTTTATATTTAAGAAAATCAAAGTCCTGATATCTTTTTAAATACTAGGTTGAGAGACTTCATCCATTGGACTTTTTCGTAGAGAATTGAATTTCCTACAAAATTGTCGTCAAGTTCTTTTCTCCAAGTCCAACCGTTTATTCGCTCACAGTGAGGAGAAAAAAATTATGCATAAAATCGACTTTGAAGGCTCACACAGGTTCAGCGGTTGAAACCACAGCCAAACTACCCAAGACTATTTTGAAGAGCACTAAATTCTCTGTAAAATGGGTCTTGGATGATAGCAGTCCATCGAAATGTGGCTGAGTTGTGCGCGGCGAAAGAAAAAAACGTAAAGCTTACGTGCTTTTGGCATGGGAAAATTTAAAAGGAGTAGCGCGAGTCCTTAGAATTAGAATTAAGAGCTCAAAATTGGACACAATTCATCTTTTGACGTCCACAACAAGGTTTTCGAGTGGGGGTTGGAAAAAAAAAATAGTCGTTTCAAAAAAAGCACCCTAATATATATATACTAGGGGCTCTGCCCCTGCGCGCTTCGCGCGCCAACCCCGCTCGTCGCTCGCTTCGCTCGCTCCGAGGGCACTCGGCGCTTCGCACCTCGTCTGTTCGGCGCTTCGCGCCTCACTTAATTGCGAGGAACAGTCAGTGCCGTGTTAACATGACTTATCACCCTAGGCTAGGTAGCAACTCCTCCCCCCCCCCCCCCCCCCCCCCCCTCCACCACCCATCGGTGGAAGTTTTTTGAGACGTGAAATTTTCCAACAGATGAAATAGGATTTTAACATGGTGCGAGTGGTGGAAGAAAAAAAGAACGCAAATATAATTTTGGACCCGCACGCAAAGATATAAACCCGACTGGTTACGGTTCTGCACACGAGTCAGTCAGGTGCTATCGAAAAATAGCGAATCCTGGTGCAGCACCACACTGAGTACTGTTTAGAACACGACTTATTACTGTGCCCACACGACTCATTCATGTGCGCACACGAATGGTTCGTATTCTAAACAGTGCTCAGTATGTGTTGCTGCACCAGTATGCGCTATTTTTCGCTAGCACCTGACTCAATCGTGTGCAGAACCGTAACCAGTCGGGTTCATATCTTTCCGTACGGTTGCCGCCCGCGATTCTACTGCCTCTGAAATATTGCCGCCCCAGGCTATAGCCTAGTTAGCCTGTGCCTAAGTACGGCGCTGGCTACACGGGAAAGCAACATTTAACACAACTTATTTATCATATTTTTATTATTTTTTAAACTGATTGAATTCATTTTGCATAACTTATATAGCCTATGTTACTCGGGAAAACCTAAAGAACAATTTGGTGTAAGGTTCATCCAAATCGGTCCGCTGGTTCTCGAGTTTAGCGGTAACAAACATACAAACATACAAAGCCTTTTATATATGCAGTAGATATATATATATATATATATATATATATACCGGGATGATTTCTTGATAGTATACAGGTGACAGCACATGCGCCAAATAATTCATTTTCATTGGTCGGTAAAGTCGTCACGCAGTGCTATTTGAGGCCAGCCTGCCTCAGCATACGACGAAACTCGCGCATGCGCAGTCACCTGTATACTATCAAGAAATCATCCCGGTATATATTAGGGTGGCGCAAAAAAACCGACTATTTTTTTTTTTTGAGTCTCGGGTGAAAAAATGTTAGTTTTTGATGTTTTAAGAGCCCTCTCCAAAGGACAGCTAAAAAAAAAATTTTTAAGAGGTCGCTCCAAATTTTTTTAAATTTCAAAAATCGTCAAAAATCGATTTTTTTTTTTTTTTAATTTTTTTTCTCGTTACGGTATAATTTTACAGTCCAAAAAAAAATAAGTTTCTGAAAGTTTCAGTTCAAAATTTGAATTTTGAAAGGTCGCTCATAATTTTTTAATAATTAAATAATTAAAAAATCTAAAGTATGCACTGATAAATTAAAAAAAATTATGAGCGACCTTTCAAAATTTAAATTTTGAACTGAAACTTTCAGAAACTTATTTTTTTTTGGTCTGTAAAATTATACCGTAACGAGAAAAAAAAATTTAAATTCGAATTAGAAAAAAAAAATTCGATTTTTGACGATTTTTGACGATTTTTGAAATTTAAAAAAATTTGGAGCGACCTCTTAAAATTTTTTTTTTGAGCTGTCCTTTGGAGAGGGCTCTTAAAACATCAAAAACTAACATTTTTTCACTCGAGACTCAAAAAAAAAAAAATAGTCGGTTTTTTTGCGCCACCCTAATATATATATATTAGGGTGGTCGTTAAAAATTAAATTTCATCAGACGCCCCCTGAAAAGTTTTATTTTTGTCTAAAAACACGCGTGCAATTTTTTTTTTTTTTTTTTTAATGAAAAGAACACGTGCCGCAAGACGATCATAGATTTTGTTTTTTAACCTGCAGTTTTTTGGAAATGTCTTACCTAATGTGCAGATTTGACGAAAAACCCATCGAAAAAAGATAAAAATTTGAAATTTTGAAATTTCGATAGGTTATTCGTCAAATCTACACATTATGTAAGACATATCCAAAAAACTGCAGGTTGAAAAACAAAATGTTTGATCGTCTTGCGGCACGTGTTCTTTTCATTAAAAAAAAAAAAAAAAATTGTACGCATGTTTTTAGACGAAAAGGAAACTTTTCAAGGGGCGTCTGATGAAATTTAAAATTTTTAATTTTTAATTATATATATATATATATATATATATATATTATATATATTGCGACGTGGATTTTTATTAGTCCTCGGATTAGACCGGATAGCTAGGCTCCGAGAACCATCCACTCGACAATTGACCAACGAAAAATAATAACTAAACAAAGATGCTGGGCGCCAGGCGTATAACCGCCACTTTCTGAAAATATAAAAATAAATACGAACTACAGATACTTGAGCGCCGGCTAGCGTCAGTACCGCGGAGAGGGGTCGGGATTTTGAAGGATTAGCAGGGCGTTGATTAACGACTCGAGGTATTTGAATTTAATAAAGAAAATAGAATTTATTCAAGTAAAATAAAAAAATAGAAAAATATAGAAATTAACAAATCGTGTACCCGGAGGTACTTCCTCTCGGATATAAAACGGCTACAGGTCGTGTAAAGGCGACCTGGCCACGTTTGACGAGTTTTACAACAATAAATAATTAACAGCTTCCACGTAGGACAGCAATAACAAGGAAAAATATAGCAAAATTAAATAACTCGACAAATCAGGTCCTCGTAGGACAATAAACTAGCTAAAACACTAGATACTTTCCACGAGGAAAACTAACAATCTTAAAACTAACGATGAATGAGCCTAAGGCTCGCACTAATAAATAAGATAACAAAATAACAAAATATCAGACTAGAATCGGAAGGCTCGCGAATCAAACAAATTTACAATAATAAAGAATCGCCTACGTGATCGTTAGTCGTTTTGGTGTGACTAACTCGCCTCCGAGAGGCGAAGCCTCCTGTTAAAGAAAACTTACTCAAAAGAGTTATTATTTACAAAAATTATTAAAATTAACTTAACCTAACTCTGCGCCTACACGGAAAAGGTTTCGGGAATGCCGCAGCGCCAAGCGGCAGAACGGTGAGTACCCGTATTCAAAGACAGGCGCCGTCTCTGCGACGGAACGCTGCGTACCTTCGCGAGAACGCTGCGTTCCCTCGCGAGAACGCTGCAGTCTGCGAGACGTTGGACTTCCGTACTATTACGTCCAACGTATCGCAGCCCAACGTCTCAAAGACTGCAGCGTTCTCGCGAGAGAACGTGGCGTTCCGTCGCAGAGACAGCGCCTTTACTCAGACACGGGAAGCCCACCGTCTGCCACTTGGCGCAGCAGCAGTCCCAAAACCTTTTCCGTGTAGCGCGACCAAACATTCAATTTCAATAATAATTCTGAAATCTCAAATCAAGACCCGAAATCTAAACAAAGAGACTCGACTAAGCCTCTGGCTTCGTCTCTCCCCGCGGGAGGAAGAGAGCGCGACGGTGACGGACTAAATCTATCCTTGTCGCACTCGTGTACGAAGGATACGAACTCGAACAAAATATAAAGTACCCGAATTTTCTATAAAATAAATACTCGAACTATTCACTCTAGTACATGGGGACACTGGTGACGGCCTACCGGTCGGAGATCGGCTTAATTCGATTCCCAAAAATATTAATTAGCCTCGTGGCTGTACCAAGGCAAGATGGCTGACGGCCGTTGCCGGATTCAAATTAGCATGGTTAAGAATAGCTAACGCTTACCGTCTTCCAGCCAACAGAGAAAAAGGATTTTCTCCAGACCAAAATCCATCCTCGCGGATTGCCACAGACCCTCGAAGGTTGTATTTAGGTACCACACACACACTCCAGAATTTAGCTAATTATTATTGCCCACGGGGCTTGAATATACGAAAAGATTTCTTTGAACAACAGGCTACGCAAAGATCAAAACACACAAGTGTCTTAGACGCTAGTCTATCGCAGAGTCTTCAGACCACATGGCGCCGGTACCTAAGCGCCCTCATTAGGCGATAGATTATTGATTTTCGCATCGACTGGAGGATCTCTAAATATGGCGACTTGTTGTCGCTACGCGCGAATGTGGAAGTTCCCCACGATGTTAGAAGCTCGCTAAATCGGAGGATCACGGGTTGTAGATTCTTCTTGGTGGCGGGAATCTCTTCCGCCACCGATATCCCACGAGGTAGAGTGCCTGAGACACTCCCCCGTGTCCTCACTGTCGATGGTGGAGGTAGCCCTGCAGTGGCTAGCCTCCTGAGCTTTTTGGTGGCGTTCGTCGAAAGGGATCCCCACAGTCGGTATTTGGCGTCGTGCGTCTGTTCGGTCGTACTTCTGTCTGTGTGTTCACCTTCGTATAGGCCTCGTCTCCCACATGTCAGAGAAAAGTCGTAAAAGAAAACAAAAGAATAAATAATATGCTCGATAGTTTTTAGTCGGTCACGGTCGCCTCTCGGAATTTTTGCCAGGCCTCAGGGCCATCCTAAACATTCATACCATAAAACAGTCACTCCGCTAGGGTCGTCCAAGAGGTAAGGAGCGCCTTGTAATATGCAATGTTACAATATATATATATATATGTCGACGAGAGATTAAAGAACATACTCTATACTGATGACGGAGCGATTCGACTGTTTTACTTGGATCGTTCGAACAGAGCCGTATATTTTTAAAAAGAAAAGAAGTCGTTGCTAGAAAGTTGTTTTATAAATAAAAAGAGATTTAAAAAGATAAGATCTAAAAATATTATGATATCAAATTAAAATTAAATTGCGGAACTGTTTACGTCTCAGTATCAGAGAAATATCTATTAAATAACTCTATTTGTTTCCTTGTATTCTATTAAAATATTATTGTATAAATTTCATTTCTAAATCATTTGTGAAGTATTTCTTCTTGTTCGCATCTATGAAGCCTACTCGTCGATTACAAATTACACATATTCATGATCAGCCCGGTCCTTCGACATCAGAAGTGGGATACATACAAGAAGAAACATCACAGCTGGAGTCTGGCTTGCAAGGTGATTCTATTTCTTCAGAGGAACGATGGAAAAAGCTTTAGATGTGGAGAAATTGGACATATTGCTCCTAGGTGTCCGAAATCATCTAATCGAGATGGAGGATCTGTCGAGCGTCGAGTTAATATGTGTTCAATCAAACCGGTTACTGGACAATTGACACAATCTGGTGAGGAGTTTTCATTTTGTTTTGATTCGGGTGCTGAATGTTCTTTGATAAAAGAAAGTATATCTGAAAGATTTTCTGGAAGGACTGAAAATACTTTAGTTACTCTATTAGGTATTGGGAAAGCGAATGTATACAGCAAAAGCCAAATTTTATCGAAAGTGATCATTAATAACTATTGCCTTGAGATTTTATTTCACATTGTTGAAGATGATTATATAAATCATGATATACTAATTGGTCGAGAGGTATTAATGTTGGGGTATTCAGTAGAGTTATCTCTTGACACTTTGATATTCAAAAGAATTTCCACAGTGGCTGTTTGTGATCGGGAGACGAAAACCATAACTTTTGATAATGTACTATCAGACGTTTCGTCAGAACAGAAGGGAGCGCTTCTTTCTCTTTTAAAAGATTTTGCTAAATTGTTTGTAGAAGGAACACCCACTGGTAAAGTCACTACGGGTCAATTGCAAATTCGTCTTCGGGATCCAAATCGTACTGTGCAAAGGCGACCATATCGTCTTAGTCCAGTAGAGCGAAAAGTAGTTCGTGATAAAGTTGATGAGTTGTGTGAAGCAAATATAATCAGACCTAGTTGTTCTCCATTCGCAAGTCCAATTCTTTTGGTTAAAAAGAAAGATGGATCAGACCGAATGTGTGTAGATTATCGGGAACTAAATCGGAATACGATTCCAGATAGATATCCTTTGCCGTTGATTGCAGATCAAATTCAAAGACTTGGTGGAGCTCATTATTTCTCTTCGTTAGATATGGCGAGTGGATTTCATCAAATTCCGGTTCATTCAGATTCTGTAGAATGCACTGCTTTTATAACTCCCGATGGACAGTACGAATATTTGTCAATGCCGTTTGGTTTGCGTAATGCACCATCTGTTTTTCAGCGAGCCATTAATAAGGCTCTCGGAGATCTTGTGCATACGTTTGCGATATGTTATATTGATGATGTTTTGATACCATCTAAAACAGTGGATGAAGGAATTGAAAGACTTAAGATTGTTTTACAGTCGCTTCAGACTGCTGGTTTTTCGGTAAATTTAAAGAAATGTACATTTTTAAAGAAAAAGGTAGTTTATCTTGGATATGAAGTTTCGGCTGGAGAAATTAGAGCGGATTCAAAAAAAGTTGCTGCTTTGACAGAATTATCTCCTCCTGAGACTGTGACACAGCTTAGGCAATTTATTGGTCTTGCTTCGTATTTTAGACAATTTATTTCTCGATTTTCACAAATAACTGCTCCTCTTTATCGGTTGACAGCTGGTAAGAGTAAAGGTAAAATTGAATGGAAGCCACAACATGAGGAAATACGTCAACAGATAATATCCAAATTAATTAGTGAACCAGTGTTAATGATATTTGATCCGACATTTCCAATTGAATTACATACTGATGCTAGTTCAATCGGTTATGGTGCAATTCTCTTGCAAAAAGTAGATGGAAAAGTTCATCCTGTTGCTTATTATAGTAAAAGAACATCTTCTGCTGAGTCACGTTATCACTCGTATGAGCTTGAGACTTTAGCTGTTGTGAATGGAATCAAATATTTTCGTCATTTTTTATTTGGTAGGAATTTTACTGTTGTTACGGATTGCAATTCATTGAAAGATTCGCGTAATAAAGTAACTTTAGCTCCTAGAGTACATAGATGGTGGGCTTTTCTGCAATCATTCGATTTTGAAATAGTTTATCGAAATGGAAAATATATGTGTCATGTTGATTTCTTTTCTAGAAATCCGTTAGTAGACAAGTTGAATAATGAACACTTTGACAAAGTGGAGCAAAAACGCATAAATTTAACAGAAATTTCGGATAATTGGTTGCTCGCTGAACAACATAAAGATGTTGAAATTTCGGAAATTGTATCAAAATTAGAAAATCATGATCTAGATGGTGATATTTTGAATACCTATGAATTTAGATCAGGTATTTTATATCGAAAAGTACAAAGAAATAATCGAACTAGATGTTTGGCTATTATTCCTCGTGCCTTTCGTTGGTCGGTAATTAATCATGTTCATGAGAACATTATGCACCTGGGATGGGAAAAGACGTTAGAAAAGGCATATGAAAATTATTGGTTTCCGAAGATGTCAAAATATATACGTAAATTTGTTGAAAATTGTATAACTTGTAGAGTTTCTAAGTCAGTCTCGGGAAGAGTTCAGGCAGAATTACATCCAATTCCGAAAGTCACTGTGCCTTGGCATACTATACACATAGATGCTACAGGAAAGTTGAGTGGAAAAAGTAACATCAAAGAATATATTTTTGTATTGATTGATTCGTTTACAAAATTTGTTCTTCTTCGACATTCTCTCAGTATTGATACTGCAAATGCTATTAAAGCATTGAGATTTGCGGTTTGTTTGTTTGGAGCTCCAGTACGTGTTATAACGGATCAAGGAGGATGTTTTGCAAATAAAAAATTTAGAGATTTTTGTAGTTCTCATAACATACGCTTACATTTGATTGCTACTGGAACGAGTCGAGGAAATGGTCAAGTTGAACGTGTCATGAGTACATTGAGAAATATGCTTACATCTTTTGAAGCAAGTGATAGTCGGTCTTGGCCAGATGCTCTTGATGAAATGCAGTTAGCTATTAATTGTACTATTAATAGAGTTACTAAAGCAAGTCCTTTGGAATTGATGATTGCAAAGATTGCAAGACCACTTGATTTGGTGGTTTTAGATGAAACAGAACAAAATGTTAATATTGAGAAAATCAGAGAACAAGCAGCAAAACGGATCGAGAAGAATGCTCAAGTAGATAAATTGAGATTTGATAAAACTAAGGCAAAAGTTTTGAAATTTGATATTGGAAATTATGTTCTGATTCAAAATAATGAAAGAAATCAAACAAAATTAGACCCAAAGTTTAGAGGTCCATTTAAAATTGTGAAGATATTAGAGGGAGATCGTTATCTTTTACAAGCGTTAGACAGTAAACGCACTTATAAATACGCGCATGATAAATTACGATCAATGCCTGAATGCACTATTCCCACAGAGTTAGATATTTATAATGATGAAGAAAGTCAGAATACTGAAGATTCTGATTGATTTTTGAAATCGTTGATTTCAGTTAACAGTTGATCGGACTGTTGGTAGTGAGTACATTGAGATGTAGCTCTGGGATTGTGGAGGAGGAGTTTGCTCTGTTGTGAACTGCCTTCTTGGACATACTCATCAAGTTTATTAGTTGTAGGTCAGGAAAATCCTAACCCTCTTTGAGGACGGTGACCCCGCAATGTAACGACTGATGGTATGTTCAGTAATCTGGTAACATGGTTAATGGTTACCAGATTGGATGTTTGGTTGATGTGAAAACTGTTTAACAGTTGGATGACTTTTCAGTCAGAATTTTATAATTTGTTGATTTGGAAGAAATTTTAGTAATTGATATTTGGGAATGCTGTATTTTTGCACTGCTGTTTGTTGAAAATTTATTTTTAGTTAAGTCAGGATGATCGAGCGAATTAACGGGTTTTCCGATAATTCGTGTTACAGATTGATGCCGAGAACACACGAGGGCGTGTGTGAAGTCAGTATGGCCGTGTCGACGAGAGATTAAAGAACATACTCTATACTGATGACGGAGCGATTCGACTGTTTTACTTGGATCGTTCGAACAGAGCCGTATATTTTTAAAAAGAAAAGAAGTCGTTGCTAGAAAGTTGTTTTATAAATAAAAAGAGATTTAAAAAGATAAGATCTAAAAATATTATGATATCAAATTAAAATTAAATTGCGGAACTGTTTACGTCTCAGTATCAGAGAAATATCTATTAAATAACTCTATTTGTTTCCTTGTATTCTATTAAAATATTATTGTATAAATTTCATTTCTAAATCATTTGTGAAGTATTTCTTCTTGTTCGCATCTATGAAGCCTACTCGTCGATTACAAATTACACATATTCATGATCAGCCCGGTCCTTCGACATATATATGCCGCTTATAAGCACAAAAAACGCAGAAATCAATACATGCGTTACAAAAAATATGGTGTGTACCAAGGGCTAAGTGGGCTTTTTGACCTCGTGTGGTTGCAGTACTCGTCTTCGGCTCGCGGATGCACTCGTCTTCGACTCGTGCTCCCTCGCCTCCGACTAGTACTGCAAACTCCACACTCGGTCTAAAAAAGCCCACTTTACGCCCTTGCTACACAATATACTATATCTTGCAACTTATTAAAGATCATGATTTGGAGAACTCGAAATTAGGACTACTAGTTTGGTTTTCCATATGGTTTGACAACATTATCTTTCATGATTTCTCCTCAAAATTGATTACGATAATACCGAATACATGGATAATATAAAAATCTATTCATGTTCAAATAGCATGGCAAAAGTTACTGGCAGGAGATCTGACAGCAGAGGAATTCTTGACCATGGTAGCGAATCTGAAACGCCATATGACCAAACGTATGGTTCAGTTGGAGAACGCTTGGTCAGAGGAAGAGATGGAATTGGATGAAGACCGGTATGACATTCCAGCAGGTAAATGACTTAATTGAGAATTCAAATCAAGGAAATTCGCAAATTAAAGATGTAGAAACCTTATTTCAAGGCTGTTTAGGACCTGCATATCGTACTTCCAGAATCAAACTCGAACAATTCAAATAAATATGTATTCTTTATGTATATATCTGCCCTAAAAACTCATGTAATACCATTTACTTAGATTTTAACGTAAATGTGGACAAAAAAAAAACGGTGAGATGTTACAGTCTTGTTCTAGGCGTGCGATACAAGTAGTTGAAGTATTCTTTGAGTTCTACCCAGAAATGCCCGACTCAAGTAGTACAGTTTCATGTCCACTCAACTTTGTTCAAGCCTTAAGAACGATCAACTATAGCCATTAGTCAATCAATATGAGAGAGTTATTATGCAATAAGATTATGTGTATGTGGAACTCTGGTTTTTGGCAGACAGTTTTAAGAATCCTTCATTCTAATTCCCATTGCAAAAGAAAACGTTCTGCTCTTGAATTGAAACATCAACTAGTTTATGGACATGCTTGTAATGGTTGGCGGAAAAAAAAGACTTGGAAAAAAAAGCCGCGGAAAAAAAAGACTGGAAAAAAAAGACTTGGAAAAAAAAGACACGGAAAAAAAAGATCCGGAAAAAAAAGACTCGGAAAAAAAAGACGCGGAAAAAAAAGACGCGGAATATAAAAATTGTTGATAATAGTACATTGTACAACAAGGGGGGGGGGGGGGGGGGGAATGGGTAATTTCTAGCGAGGGTCAGATGATGTTGCACGAGTCTTTGTCTCAGGCGCCGAAGGCTTGTGCATCACCCGAGCTTAAAATTACCCTCCCCCCTTTGTTGCACACCGTAATTTTTTCAACGAGTCCATGTATAGGCCCTTTTTCGCGCGTATACGACGGAAATTTTGGGAATTCCCAATAATTTTGTAAACTTCGGAAACTTTGGAATTTTTTAGAAATTTATGGAAATTTCGGAAATTTTCGGAAATTTTCGGAAATTTATGGAAATTTATGGAAATTTATGGAAATTTATGGAAATTTTTGGAAATCTTTGGAAATTTTTGGAAATTTTTGGAAATTTTTGGAAATTCTGCGCATCACATGGGGCATCACATTATACAATATAAGACGGAGGTAACTGTGTTTACATTCATGGTGAGATTCGTATGGATGTCAATTTTTAGGTGTGTTTTTGTTTTTGTTGGTACTCATTGAGGCATTGCGGTGATAAAGCCCTCGGAATTATTCAGTTAGTCAAGTACATCGAAGGTGGGCACACATCGTTAATCATGGAAATTACTACTTCAAATAAGGGAAAGTCTAAATTAATTGACACAGTTAATAATTTTGAATATGTAGTTAAATGCGAGTGTAGAATGTATACTACGTGGAGGTGTGATAGATTTAGTGCACCAACTAAGGTAAGTCGAGTCCATTTTTTATGCTTTTGTCATTGTGTAGGTCATTTTTACTCGAATTGAGTGGTTTCCAATTCTTTCAGTTCGGAAGTTTCATTTTACTGTTGTATGAATTACTAGTTTTGTTATCACATTTTTAGTGTCCTGCGACAATCAGAATGGTTGGAATTGAGCCGGTTGATGAAAAAGTGCCTGACCATTGCCACGTGGGTGATGCGGAACGTATTAACGCCAACAGAAGTTATGCTGGAATGAAGAGGCAAGCGAGAGAGTCATTAGCTAACCCTGCTCAAATTTTTGCGCAAGCGACTGTTTCCCTTGTATCGTCTACCCGAGCGAGATTGCCCCTGGAGGAATCTGCAAAACGAACGATGCGTAATCGCAAGCGGGGTAATATGCCGAAAGAGCCAGCTCGGCTTGAGGATCTCGTGATTGAGGGTAAGTTTTGCGGTATGTGAATGTTTTTGTGTAGTTTTTGCAAAATTAATAACCTTCTGTTCCTTTTTTAGCAAAATGGACCATGACGGGGGAAAAAGAGGAGCAGCGTTTCTTGCTTCATGATAATGCTCCAAATGATGAGTCTCGAATTATTATTTTTGCTACTGATCGTATGCTGGAGTTATTAGGCGATGCCTACGATTGGTATCTGGATGGTAATTTTAAATTAGCTCCTGCATTATTTCGGCAATTATATGTCCTGCGAATTGTGCACGGTGGTGTGTACGTGACTGCAGCATACATATTACTCCAAAATAAGGCCCGGGAAACATATGAGGAGATGTTTAGGGTGTTGGTGCAAACGTGTCATGATTGTAATATTTTTCTTGACCCTCAAAATTTCTACGTGGACTTCGAAAAAGCCATCTTCAATGCTATTCATGAAATTTTCGGAGATGATGTGAGGATCAGAGGGTGCTTCTATCACCTTTGTCAGAACACATACAGAAAGGTTCAAGATTTGGGTTTGACTGAGGTTTATAAGAGAGACGTGAAATTTCATCAATTTTGCGGAATGCTCGATGGCTTGGCTTTTTTGCCTGAGGAGGATGTTGGTGAAGGGATGGAGCATCTAAAAACTATTGAACCTTCGAATGCCAAGGAATTGTGTACTTACTTCGATGAATATTATGTTTCTGGGAAGTTGAGGAGAGTGGGAAAAAGTGATTTGATATTGAAGGTGAAACGAAACCCACCTCTATTCGCTCCAAAGACATGGAATGTCCACGACCGGACACTTGAGGGTGCACCGAGGACCAATAATACAACAGAAGGATGGAATAATCGTTTCGGACACATAGTCAACATGAAACATCCTGGTGTCTTCGTCCTAATTATGAAAATGAGGCAAGAGTTGGCCGCAGATTGCACTAAACTGGATCAGCAGGAGCTGGGTCTTGTGTCTCGTAAAAAAAAAAGGACTTTGTCGGAGACAAAGGACAATCAACTGCGCCATCTCTGTGGTCAATTGGTGAGGAAGGAGCTAAATATCCCGAAGTTCTTGAAATCGGTCAGTGAGGTGATTCGTTTCTCATGTCTGGATTAGTCACCTTTTTTTTCCTTTATATCAAATGCGGAAACAATGGTTTCATGCTCAGTGTATTATGTTCATACAAAAAATGTATTATAAATCATTTTGGATATGTAGTTAAACGTATGTGTACAATGTATATCACGTGGAAGTGTTGAAATATTAGTTTGTTATATTCACTTTTAGTGTATTATATTCACACAAAATTTCCTTGAACAAAATTTCCTTACACAAAATTTCCGCGAATTGAATCTTTCGTTTCTTTTTTTTTTTTTGCTTCTTTAGAATTGTAATAAGGCTAAAATAGGTTAGGACTCGATTGATCCGTCGCTCGTCCGAAACCACAATACCATACTCAGTACGAAACGCGCAGTCGGTGGTTACCGCACCCCGAACGGTTAGAATAGGTTAGGACACTGGTATTGCACCCTCAAAGGTCAGAATAGGTTGGGACAACAGAATTGCACCCCCAAAGGTTGGAATAGGTTAGGACTCCATTGATCTGTCGCTAATCCGAAACCACAACACCATACCCAGTACGGAACGAGCAGTCGATGGTTACCGCCCCCCGAAAGATTAGAATAGGTTAGGACACTGGTATTGCCCCCCAAAGGTTGTAATAGGTTAGGACACCAGAATTGCACCCCCAAAGGTTGGAATAGGTTAGGACTCCATTGATCTGTAGCTTATCCGAAACCACAACACCATACCCAGTACGGAACGAGCAGTCGGTGGTTACCCCACCCCGAAAGGTTAGAATAGGTTAGGACACGAGTATTACCCCTCAGAGGTTGGAATAGGTTAGGACACCAGAATTGCACCCCCAAAGGTTAGAATAGGTTAGGACTCCATTGATCTGTAGCTTATCCGAAACCACAACACCATACCCAGTACGGAACGAGCAGTCGGTGGTTACCGCACCCCGAAAGGTTAGAATAGGTTAGGACACGAGTATTGCCCCTCAAAGGTTGGAATAGGTTAGGACACCAGAATTGTACCCCCAAAGGTTAGAATAGGTTAGGACTCCATTGATCTGTAGCTTATCCGAAACCACAACACCATACCCAGTACGGAACGAACAGTCGGTGGTTACCGCACCCCGAAAGGTTAGAATAGGTTAGGACACGAGTATTGCCCCTCAAAGGTTGGAATAGGTTAGGACACCAGAATTGCACCCCCAAAGGTTAGAATAGGTTAGGACACGAGTATTACCCCCCAGAGGTTGGAATAGGTTAGGACACCAGAATTGCACCCCCAAAGGTTAGAACGGGTTAGGACTCCATTGATCTGTAGCTTATCCGAAACCACAACACCATACCCAGTACGGAACGAGCAGTCGGTGGTTACCGCACCCCGATAGGTTAGAATAGGTTAGGACACGAGTATTACCCCCCAGAGGTTGGAATAGGTTAGGACACCAGAATTGCACCCCCAAAGGTTAGAATAGGTTAGGACTCCATTGATCTGTAGCTTATCCGAAACCACAACACCATACCCAGTACGGAACGAGCAGTCGGTGGTTACCGCACCCCGAAAGGTTAGAATAGGTTAGGACACGAGTATTACCCCCCAGAGGTTGGAATAGGTTAGGACACCAGAATTGCACCCCCAAAGGTTAAAATAGGTTAGGACTCCATTGATCTGTAGCTTATCCGAAACCACAACACCATACCCAGTACGGAACGAGCAGTCGGTGGTTACCGCACCCCGAAAGGTTAGAATAGGTTAGGACACGAGTATTGCCCCTCAAAGGTTGGAATAGGTTAGGACACCAGAATTGCACCCCCAAAGGTTAGAATAGGTTAGGACACGAGTATTACCCCCCAGAGGTTGGAATAGGTTAGGACACCAGAATTGCACCCCCAAAGGTTAGAACGGGTTAGGACTCCATTGATCTGTAGCTTATCCGAAACCACAACACCATACCCAGTACGGAACGAGCAGTCGGTGGTTACCGCACCCCGAAAGGTTAGAATAGGTTAGGACACGAGTATTACCCCCCAGAGGTTGGAATAGGTTAGGACACCAGAATTGCACCCCTAAAGGTTAAAATAGGTTAGGACTCCATTGATCTGTAGCTTATCCGAAACCACAACACCATACCCAGTACGGAACGAACAGTCGGTGGTTACCGCACCCCGAAAGGTTAGAATAGGTTAGGACACGAGTATTGCCCCTCAAAGGTTGGAATAGGTTAGGACACCAGAATTGCACCCCCAAAGGTTAGAATAGGTTAGGACACGAGTATTACCCCCCAGAGGTTGGAATAGGTTAGGACACCAGAATTGCACCCCCAAAGGTTAAAATAGGTTAGGACTCCATTGATCTATAGCTTATCCGAAACCACAACACCATACCCAGTACGGAACGAACAGTCGGTGGTTACCGCACCCCGAAAGGTTAGAATAGGTTAGGACACGAGTATTGCCCCTCAAAGGTTGGAATAGGTTAGGACACCAGAATTGCACCCCCAAAGGTTAGAATAGGTTAGGACACGAGTATTACCCCCCAGAGGTTGGAATAGGTTAGGACACCAGAATTGCACCCCCAAAGGTTAGAACGGGTTAGGACTCCATTGATCTGTAGCTTATCCGAAACCACAACACCATACCCAGTACGGAACGAGCAGTCGGTGGTTACCGCACCCCGAAAGGTTAGAATAGGTTAGGACACGAGTATTGCCCCCCAAAGGTTGGAATTATCCGTCGCCTATCCATAACTGCAAAACTTGGAGAATTTTTTTTCGGGTTTTCGTATATTCGAGTCTTTTTTTTCCGCGTCTTTTTTTTTCCGAATCTTTTTTTTCCGAGTCTTTTTTTTCCGAGTCTTTTTTTTCCAAGTCTTTTTTTTTCCAGTCTTTTTTTTCCGCGGCTTTTTTTTCCAAGTCTTTTTTTTCCTAGATTCGCTTGTAATACACACATTTTCCTATATCATTGACCCTTTTCAGATAGACAGTGTTCTTATGAACTTATTCATTTTTTCCTTCCTAGAGCTTGATCCTGATTATGATCGGCAGCTTTTGGATGTGGTACGTGTGCGAGTACCACACGCTCATGGTCCAGCACCTGAACAGGTACTCCAGCAGGAGCCTGAACAAGTACTCCGGCCGGCACCTCGACGACTACCTCGGCAGGCACCACGACGACTACCCCGGCAAGCACCTGAACAGGTACTCCAGCAGGAACTTGAACAGGAACAGCCTCAAAGTGATGGTAATGAGTAGAATATACCTCGTATGGGTAGACGATAGTAAAACTAGGCCAAATAGTCAGTTTTTTTATGCGTTAAATGACTATATAAAGCTCACAGGTCTCCTTGGAAGAATACCTTATGAAGTAAAAGTGTTATAGTCGAATTCAAGAGTATCAAAGTAATTTAGCTTTTTGATGAAATTATCAAAATTTAGTAGAACTAAAAATGCATTGTGAAATGTGCGTACAACGAAAGAGACTACAGAGCCTAATATTCACAATTCAGCTATTGGAATTTTTCAAATTGAAACCTTCGACCACACCCTCTCCATTTGAATCGTAACTAAAGATTTATATTTTGCAGAAGGTGATACTGACGGGCCAGAGCAGGAAAACGCATGTATAGAAGCGAATGAGGGATCAGGTGAACTTCCTAATATTTTTTGTACATTTTTTGTATATTTTTTGTAATCCGATTGTGACGTGATATAGTTTTCACCTTAAGGCTACTCATTCATGATTGAAGAAATTCAAGATACAAAGTACAACGAATAGACAGCTCAACATATAATTTTATTTTCCAGTGGGGGAAAACATAGAGTCAGGTGATGAATCGGTGGATGAAGATGAGGAGGCAGGTATCGAATCAGGTGAGTTACGTAATATTTCCATGTTCAAAGAATGTGAGTCAACTGTGAAATATACTTTCAAACGTATGAGTTGGCATTTGTGCTTAATGAATCTCAAGATATAAAGTACAATGAAAGGGCTTCGCAACGCACATATATTTTAATTTTCTAGAGGGGAATGACATAGAGTCAGGTGCAGAAATGGCTGACGAAGTCGATGAATCCGTGGATGAGCATGAGAGAGCAGGTATCGGATCAGGTTAATTACATAATGTTCCATGTCAAAGAAGAAATATGTGAGGAATCTCAAGATATAAAGTACAATGAGTAGGCATCGCAACGGATATATTTATTTTCCAGATGGGGATAACATAGAGCCAGGTGTTAAAGCGGTGCACAAAGTCAATGAACCAGCGGACAAAGGTGTGGAAGCAGGTATCTTGCCTGCTACTACTGAGCTTTGCCAGGTCATCAATGATGAGACGGGTAATTATAATTCATTTAATAATGGGTAACTATTTTGTAAGAGGGAACTGTGGGGCCTCACTTTGAAGATCTATTTCCTGTTTCTAACTATTATGGCCCAATTTAGGAGAAATGGAAGTGGATGCGAGGAAACTGGATAACGTCAATTGTGCTGTGACCCCGCAAGATCTGGATGCAGAAAAACAAACATTTAACAACGGTAATAATAATAATATGAACATTATATCACAGGATTGCAAGAAGTGTTATAGCGACTGAAAAAATTACAGGTGAAAATTAGTACTTCATTATTTTGTTTCAGTAGTAGCAGCTGCACCGCAAGCAGACTCGCAACCAGCTGTGGCAGGTAATGATAATCATTGACTAGCATTGAAGTTTAAAAGTTCTCCTACGATGGACGTAGCCTTTATGGGAGTCACCACTAATTCTTATGGATTCTGGGTCCTTGTAGTCAGGCTGGATTTGAAAGATGCGTAGGATTTGTGACAGATTCGATCGTCTCAGTCACATCTTCACAAGTTTTTCGCTCCCAAAGAATACACACAGTTTCGTTCCTATCGCATTCTATTTTTTTAAGCATATTCAAATAGTTCGAATTAGTAAATACATGTAGACCCGAACCGAAGAGCCTAACTTTATACAGACCTTTGAATTTTATAATAAATACTTTGCCATATGACAAAGTTTGTCAACACTCTGTGTCGTGAGTGAAAAATGATAATTTCTTTGCTTCGCGTCTGCTCTGTACAGATTCTTCAACGTTCATTGAGTCAGTATACAATTGTTATTATGCTACTGCAGGCTTTACTACTTATATTGGGTATCATCCTAGCGATGATGACCAAATGGTTCAAGTTAAATTCACTTCTTGCAGTGTCCAAGTCCCGGAAAAAAAACCTACGCCGCAAAATGAAACGGCTGGAGCTAAAGGGTGACACAATTACTGATGGAGAACTGCGACCGCCCAGCCCTAAGAGAATAGAAGGTAACTACCGGTATAATCGCACAATGGTGTATAATAGATCTACTGCACCTCCTTGACTGTTGATTGAATATTTCAGTATTGATGAAATGATTTATGTGCAAAAATGGAAAATGGAAAATTGCTTCAGTATTAGAAAACAAAAAGAACGCAAATAAAAGCTGCAGATACTTTGAGTTCAATAATTCAGTTCAATAATACATGGGCAATTCCACCTCAAATCGGCCGAGAAATGACCTCGTATTTTTTGAATCGACTTAAACTTTTTTTACGTGAAATCTACGTCAAAAAAGTAGACCCGTATTTTTTCGTTGGTCAAAAAAATTTTTTTTACGCTAGTTATGAATTATCACATTTTACTGTGAAATTAGCGCGCGGGCGGCTTTGACAATTAATATCTCGGGTCCCCTTCACCGTAGAGAGATGTTCAAAAACGCGTTTTAAAGGCGATAAAAGACACTTTCCGATAAAAATTTTCAACTTTTCGAAAAATATAATTTTGTTATTTTTATGAGCAATCAAAATGTTTATCGATTTTTTTCTCAAACTTGGTCCATTTTTTAAATTCTAAAAAAAATATGATCGCATTCCTTATTCAATTCTGAAGATGGCGATTTTTTAAAAAAAGATGGAGCTATTTTTCTAAGTATTTTTTTTACAATTATTTGTCCGGCGCTGCGTCAAAGTGCGCGCCGCGCGCCTCGCTACTACCGCGTCGTACGGGGCTCGGCCAATGGCGAGGCGCGCGGCTTTCCATACATGGAATGAGGCGGTAGTAACGAGGCGCGCGGCGCGCCACTTTGACGCAGCGCCGGACAAATAATTGTAAAAAAAATACTTAGAAAAATAGCTCCATCTTTTTTAAAAATCGCCATCTTCAGAATTGAATAAGGAATGCGATCATATTTTTTTTAGAATTTTAAAAATGGACCAAGTTTGAGAAAAAAATCGATAAACATTTTGATTGATCATAAAAATAACAAAATTATATTTTTCGAAAAGTTGAAAATTTTTATCGGAAAGTGTCTTTTATCGCCTTTGAAATGCATTTTTGAACATCTCTCTACGGTGAAGGGGACCCGAGATATTAATTGTCAAAGCCGCCCGCGCGGTACTTTCACAGTAAAATGCGATAATTCATAACTAGCGCAAAAAAAATTTTTTTGACCAACACAAAAATACGGGTCTACTTTTTTGACGTAGATTTCACGTAAAAAAAGTTTAAGTCGATTCAAAAAATACGAGGTCAGAAAACACCCAAAATTGGCCGATTTGAGGTGGAATTGCCCACATGTAAAAAATGAGTCGATGAAGGTCTGATTCAAGGAGCAAAATTTGTACACATACTGAAGTTTCGTAGTAAATACTTTGCGATTGGATTGAGTTCGCCAACACTCTACGTGACAGATGCAAGTAAATTATTGTAGTGGTCTGAATATAGACCGACCTAGCTTCTATGATAATAATTTGCTCATAATATTTGCATTTTATTGGTCAAATTCTATAGCAATCGGTCGATAACAAAGTTCATTCACTGCATGCAGCTAATTTCTGAAAAAAAATCAAAACTTCTGCAACTCTAGTATTTATATAATGTATTATACTAGCCATAATGGCCGAATGGTTCAAGTTAGATTTACATCTTACAGTGTCCAAATCCCGAAAAAAGAATTTACGCCGCAAAAGGAAACGGCTGGAAATAAGAGGGAGGACATGATGATGGAGGGAGGAGATGATACCGGTGAACAAGTGTGGCCGCCTAGCTGGAAAAGAAGAGAAGGTAACATTTCGTAAAATGGCTCAAAGGTGGAAAATGGAATTACTGCGATTCCTTGACTTCCTTCATGAATATTTCGGTTTTCATTGAAAATGATTTGTGTGCAAAAATGTAAAATAGAAAATTGGTTCAGTAGGTATTGGAAATCAAAATGAAACATAAGTAATATCTGCACAATCTTTTAAGCTTAGCTTTGTTACAAAGGAGTTATTCAAACAGACGCAACTTTGGAATTTCAATCTCTAATATTTGAAGTTTATACATATTGTAGATGATAAAAAATGAATTACAATCAAAAGTAACGTGATTGTAATTGCACAAATACAGGCTAATAGCTAGTGGCGCAGTAAATCTATTTTGCATCTTTCGAAATGTTACTACCGGCATATGTAATAAATTACACAATTAGAATTCCTCATTTATTCTACGATGATTGGTTGTCATTATATGAATATAAGTATAGGAAAAAGTTCTACTCTATAACTTCATTGTCTATACAAGGGTATCGTTATAATTCACGTGGATTTTCATTATCAATCACCTATTCGTCGCAAAATATGAGTTTCATTTTCACTCTCAATAATACCTTGAATAAATGAATGTCGAAATAAACTTTCAAGTGGCCAACCATGTTTGAATGCGTCGTACGCGTGCATTCATGTAGGCAAGGGCATGCGTCCATTTTGAACGGTTTTTTGTGGAATTGTGTGCCTTTGCTTTATGGATGCGGTGTTGACAGTATTCGAACTATGACTTTGCGTGTAGCTACAAATCACAGGGACCACTTTTGATTATTGGAGCTCATGTTTGGATGCGTCGTACGCGTGCATTCATGTAGGCAAGGGCATGCGTCCATTTTGAACGGTTTTTTTGTGGAATTGTGTGCCTTTGCTTTATGGATGCGGTGTTGACAGTATTCGAACTATGACTTTGCGTGTAGCGACAAATTACAGGGACCACTTTTGATTATTGGAGCCCATGTTTGGATGCGTCGTACGCGTGCATTCATGTAGGCAAGGGCATGCGTCCATCTTGATCGGTTTTTTTTTTGGACTTGTGTGCCTTTGCTTTATGGGTGCCAGCGTTGACAGCGTTTGGACTATGGTTCATAATCGGAGTACGAGATGCATTTCGATTTTTTGTTACATATTTGATGAGGATTGGATATAAGTCGGAGAGTAAAATCACGCTTGTTATCGGTTAGACGCCATAGGCGGAACAGGAAGATTTATTATAGGCTATAGCAGACAGTTCTACCAACATACATCTAGTGACTTATTATCTAGTGACTTTATATTGTTTGGACATTGTTTCAGATAATGGTTCTGGTAGTGGACTGTAATTTTTTCTGAGCTTCTGGGGATTCAGGGGGGGGGGGGGGGAGGAGAGGTTAATGATGCTCTCTTATTTGTGGGTTGTTTTCTTCTTTATTGAAGGTTATTATTTTTTATATTAACAAGAACTAACTGAACTTGGAGAAAGGTACGAGTGTTGCTTCTCAATTCTCATTTCGAACTAAACTAATACTAGGCTTACGGATTAGACTTTGAACTGGAGAGGTGGGGCAAGCCTGGAAGGTGTTGGATTATAATTCTAATCCTTTCCAAACATACCACCGGCCTCGTTTCTTTTAAGAACGATTAATTATTATTATATTTTTTGTTTAACAATGGATATAAGGCATTTCACTTCAGGTTTTTTTTTTTTGTTTTTTGTTTTTTTTTGTTTCATTATCAACTCTAGAGCTACTTACAATTATGCTACTTACTAAGATGCTACTTAGCGAGAGGGGAAGATGAGAGGCACCACCGGCCATGAGGATCGTCCCTCTGTCGCGTGGTTTTGTTTAGTTGGGATCGCGTTCGCGATCGACGGGTAATTTACAGAGTTTGGTTATAGGTCTCTTATAGCTAGAGTGCGCCGTTTTTACTGTCACGACTCTCACTAATTTATCGGGACCTGCATGACATTCCAGGATTCGCCCTAACTCCCATTTCGATGGGGGTAGATTGTCGTTTTTAATAAGTACGAGGTCTCCCTTTTCTAAATTATGGTGCGTCGTCTTCCATCGAGTACGTCTTTGTAACGAATTAAGGTAGTCATTTTGCCATGCCTTCCAAAACCGTTCATGCAACAATTGCACTGTTTGCCATCGAGACAGGCGATTTTCATTTAAATCCAACACAGATGGTGTCGGGGTTGCTTTCAAGGGTGTGCCAACCAAAAAATGACCAGGCGTCAGAGCATTGCATGACTCCAGGTCATCGAATAATGGTGAGATCGGGCGAGAGTTTAAACAACTCTCTATCTTGTTCAGGAGCGTTATAAACTCTTCGTAGGTGGGAAGAAAGTTACCCAGAATTCTCTTTAAATGAAATTTGACACTTTTCACACCCGCCTCCCATAGTCCGCCAAAATGCGGAGCAGAGGGGGGAATGAATTGCCAGTCGATTCGGTCTGAACTCAAGCGGTTACGTAAATTCGCGTTCTTGCAGATCTCGCGCAGACGCCTGGTCAATTCTCGATCCACGCCGCGGAAGTTTGTTCCGTTATCCGAATAAATTATTGATGGAAGACCACGCCGTGCACTAAAGCGCTCAAACGCTGCTAAGAAGCTATCAGTGGAATAGCCATTGACCAATTCCAGATGGATTGCTCGGACGCTCAAACATACAAAGAGCGCTATATAACATTTGTGACTTTTTTGGCCTCTGCCAGATGAGGTACGAACGGAGTATGGTCCGGCATAATCTAAACCAGAGTGTGCAAACGGACGACTACGGTTAACACGTATCGGGGGTAGATCACTCATTTGTTGTGAAGCTAGGACGGCACGTTGCCGGGCACAGATTACACACCGACGTATGCATGTTTTCACGCTGTTGCGTGCATTTAGCACCCAATACTGCTGTTTCAAGACTCCCAACGTGAGCTGCGTGCCGCCGTGTAGTGACCGTTCATGAGCCTCTCTGATTATCAAAATAGCCACGCGGTCTTTCGGGATTATGATAGGGTGTTTGACGGATTCAGCTAGATTGGAATGTCGCAAGCGACCTCCCACTCTCAGAATTCCTTGGGGATCAAGGAATGGATTCAATTCTAATATTACACTTCTTGGGTTGAGATTCTGCTTCCGTTGCAGTTGAGATAACTCTTGATAAAAATGATTACGTTGCTCTAGCTTGATCCAAAAATTTGATGCATTCTCTATTTCCTTAACTGTTAAGTATATGGTTCGAACTCGATCTTCTCTTCTTCGACTATTTTTGAGGAATCGGAATACGTACGCGGTTATTCTAACGAGCTTTGGCCAAGAAGATATGGTACCAGGTAGATATAAGTCCGAGTTCGATGTCATCGTGAGAACTTGAACTTTTGCTCGGAGTTCAGTTCTGTCAATTTTAGTTTCCGCGATTTTTTCTTCAGGCCACGCCGTTGGGTTCTCGAGCAGCCACGGAGGCCCTTGCCACCACAAATTGTGGGAAGTCAGTTCCTCGACACTGATACCTCGCGAGGCACAGTCGGCGGGGTTCTGCTGACCGGGAACCTTTTTCCATTGAGCCTTGGGCAGACTTGATTGTATTAGTGACACACGATTTGCTACGAACGTTTTCCACCTTCCCGGATGGGCCTTGAGCCACGAGAGAACGACCGCCGAATCGGACCAGCAGTACAATTCTACATCGGATAATCTCATAGCCTCCTGGACATACTGAATCGCGCGCACGACTAACACCGCAGCGCAGAGTTCTAACCGCGGAATGCTTTGCACCTTTAGTGGTGCTACTTTGGTTTTTGAGTAGAGCATGGTCACTTGAGTGGTTTGGTCTAGTGCAGTCACCCTCACATACACCACGGCAATTCGACAGTTTGTGGGGATAAATCTAGGCCTGTCCATCTAGGTATCTTGATCCCGCTTAAGCGCGTTAATTGTATATGGACTTGACCAGCTCCATGAGTTGATCGCATTGCTGCCTCGCTAAAACTAAATCATCAGCCCCGAACATCGCGTCATCCACGTAAAATTCTTCTCTTAAGATTGGAGCCGCGAGGGGGTATCTTTCCTTCTCATCGTCCGCCAACTGCTTGAGAACGCGAGAGGCGATGTATGGCGCACAAGCCGTTCCGTACGTAACGGTCAGCAGGCGGTAGGATTCTATTTTAGCTGAGGGGTCGTTTCGCCAAAAAATTCTTTGGTAGTCCGTATCGGCCGTGCAGAGTCGTATCTGACGAAACATTTTTTCAAGATCAGCGGACAATACGTATTTATGAGTACGCCAGCGGAGTATCAACGCGCATAAGTCCGCTTGTAACTTCACTCCTGTATGGAGAAACTCATTGATCGACGATCCGTTTGAGGATCGGCAGGAAGCGTTAAATACGACTCGAAGTTTGGTAGTTTGACTGGATTCGCGCAACACCGGATGATGCGGAAGGTATACTACTTGTGAGCTCGTTTCGGTTGAGTCATCGACCCTTTCCATATGGCGATGGTCCTCGTATTCCTTTAGAAATGTTTGGTAACTTTGATATAGCTCGGGCTTTTTCCTAAGCCGGGTTTCATTGGCTTTAAATAATCGCAACGCGATTTGCGATGTGTCGCCGATGGGTAACGGTGTTTCTATCTTAAACGGCAACCTAACTTCATATCGGCCGTCCGATTTACGCTTGTGCGTGGTACTAAAATGGTGTTCGCATTCTACTTCGGCATCGGTGAGGGGTGCCTTTTTTGGAATCTCCTCCAGTTCCCAGAACCTTGCTAGGGATTCTTCTAGGGAGTCCTGCGCCGCGGCGTGGTTAATTTGAACCAACGAGGGTAAGGATCTTTCGCGTGCAATAATTGGACCTGATATTACCCAGCCAAAAATCGTGTTTTGCGCGACGGGTGCATCAATTGGGCCTTTTCGAAGCCCTTCGAGTATGATGCTGCTAAAAACGTCGGAGCCTAGAAGCAGTTCTACCGGGCGGTTGCTTTGCACCTCGGGATCGGCGCACTGCAGCCCTTCCAAGTGTTTCCAATGAAGATTGGAAAAAGCGATTTTTGGAAGATATGCGGTTAACTTTGGTAGTACTAAAGCAGTGACTGGGATTTGAGGATGGGATTGACCACGAGGGCTCATAATAAGCTTGACTGCCTTGGTTATTTTTCCAGCGGGAGTCTCGCCGACCGTCGAGATTCGTAGCGCGATGGGATGCTTTCTTACCCTGAGAATTTGCGCTACGCTTTCGGTCACGCAGGAAACTTGTGAGCCTTGATCCAGCAGTGCCCTAATTTTTAAAGATCTACCGTTTTCGGCAATCAACGTTACAATTACGGTCGGTAATATAGTTTGTCCTACTTGATTTTGGGTGACATGATTACTTGAACACGACGCTTCGTTCGATTGTTGTCGCGGCTCAGATAAGGTCGGAGTCGAAATGTTTTGATTCGAGTTTGTGGGTTCTGAGTCTTGACTCTTTGTTGTGGCAGACGATCCAGTATTCTCGCGATGTGTCATAGTGTGATGTTTCCGTTTGCACAACAGGCATGTTTTTTTTGAGTAACATGCCTGAACGGAGTGGCCCTTTTTTAGGCAATTGAAGCAACATTTATTTTCTGATAAGAACGCTCGGCGCTCATCTACGGATTTTGATCTAAATTTTTTACATTGGAACATCGGATGATTTTCATCGCAGAGAATACATTTGATGCCTGTCACTGATGTTTGGTGTGACTTTACAGTCTTACGCGAACTGTGGTCCGGCTTGGTTGTCTTAGATCTCTCCTCCTTCGGAGGGTTAGAGCTTGAGGAAGCATTGACCGCTTCCAAAGCTTGAATGCGCACGGTTAAATATTCGTCTAGGTTCTTGAACGTAGGTAATGCTGTACTGGTTCCTATTTTGAACTCCCATTCACGGCGCGATATACGATCTAATTTTGATACTACTATAAATATAAACAAATCTTCCCAGGATTCGACTGGTCTCTCAAGACTGATTAACGCAGATCTAACATCGTTTGCCTTGTCACGCAAAACTTTCAATTCCTTGCCTGATTGGGAATTCACATTAGGAATGTCCATAAACGCTTGTAAATAAGAGTTGACAATGAAACGCTTATTATTATATCTATCTTTCAAAAGCTTCCAAGCGTCAAGGTAGTTAGCTTCGGTAACGGCCAGATTTTTTAGAACTAGACCCGCTTCGCCCGTTAGATGTGCCTTTAAATAATGTAGTTTATGTACATTTGATAGCGTTCGATTTGAATCTATCAGTGATTCGAATAAATCGCGAAAATTTTCCCAGTCTTGATACTCTCCCGTAAAGGTAGGAAGCTTTATGGGAGGCAGCTTGATCGGTAACGATGGTGCTTCCCGGCCGAACAGGGTGTTCGGTTCACTTCCTGGGAGGTTACTGATTGCTGGCTTAAGTGACTCTAATTTTTCCACTCAGTAATCGGAGGCTTGCTCAAACGCTTCGGAAGCTAATGAAAACATATCTGAAGTGAAATACCTTTCCGTTTTGCGAAGAGGTTCATCTGCGAGTGATTCGATCTTCCCATGGAGTAGCTGGCGCTTTTCCCAGTAGTCTCGAAGGGTGTTCATTCTGCTTTGCGTGATGGCGAGAGTTCGTTTCGGCGTCCCCAACTTCCGATAGTTTTCAATAGTCCTGGTAATGAGTCCGATGGTAGTCGTCTGCATTGACACCAGGGACTCCACTATTTCCATGGTGTACGATCGACTTGAACTTGGTTTCTCTCGAAGTGATTGGTGCATTCAAGTATGCACAACTGCAGTGACTTCAGATGTGCCACAGCGGTTGTGAATGTTGTGATTTTACAAATGCACTTGTTCCTTCAAGTGCAGTTCCATTGACGGCCGCAGATAGGTGATAATCTCCTGTTGATTTGGCCCCCTTGTTTATCCAAGGAGTAGGTCGGACTTTGTTGTCATGCGGATCGGCAATTTGTGTTAGATTAAGAGTCTGTTGATCAACCTCAGCTTAGCACTGGGTCATACTTGAATCTCGGAACTGGTAACGGTTTTGGATACGGCTGAAACCCGGTATGTGCACCCGGCACTTCTTGTTTTATCACCACTACTGCACTTTCTTGAATTTTATTCCCAGCTAAAGTTAACTTTTTTTCCTTTTTCTCCTCACGCCCGTTAAATCTGGCTCGAAGGACCTTATGTTTCAGATAATGGTTCTGGTAGTGGACTGTAATTTTTTTCTGAGCTTCTGGGGATTCAGGGGGGGGGGGGGGGGGGAGAGGTTAATGATGCTCTCTTATTTGTGGGTTGTTTTCTTCTTTATTGAAGGTTATTATTTTTTATATTAACAAGAACTAACTGAACTTGGAGAAAGGTACGAGTGTTGCTTCTCAATTCTCATTTCGAACTAAACTAATACTAGGCTTACGGATTAGACTTTGAACTGGAGAGGTGGGGCAAGCCTGGAAGGTGTTGGATTATAATTCTAATCCTTTCCAAACAGACATTATCTTAACACCCCTGCTTGATCGAACAACTCTAAAGTTTAACCCTCATATTTCTTATGAAATTATTTAGCTTTGGAGCAAATAAACCTTTGGTTAAAACCTTTGGTCAAACTCAAACAGCAATAATAGAGGTTACTTCTGAAATATATCAGTACGTAAAGGAAAACAAAAATAAAGTGTTCATAGGCTATCAAAACTGTAAAGTGTATGATATTATAAACGCAAGACCATGCTTCAACTGTGGAAGATTTGGTCATAGTGGTGCAAAATGCCATAATGATAGCATTTGTTTAAAATGTGCAGAACCTCACAAAACATCCAAATGCAATAAAGACTCATCTACGATGTATACTTGTCCAAACTGTGTATTCAGCAATAAAATATACAACTCTAAGCTGGACACCAACCACGTAGCTACGGACTGCAACAAGTGCTCAATTTTAAAAAGCAAGGTTAAAAAATGCATACAAATGACAGACTACCCAATAAAACCCTTTATACCGGACTACATCGGCAATGTAGATAACTATCAAGAGAATCGGTTAGCGCAGAGTTCCTCGCTGGGATCGCCTGATCCTTCGATCTCGTTACCACGAAGCAAAACAATGAAGCTTCGCAGCACAAAAACGCAACAAGACTAGAAGATGGAGGAATTTCTGGATTTCAACGAAGTATTACAAGCTGAAAAATCTCTCTACGACCTAAATACACTCAATACTATTGTAAGCAGAGATGAAAAATTAATACTATACTTAAATATAAGAAGTCTCAATGCTAATCTTAACAAGCTTGAAGTGTTAATTGATGCTATGACTAACAAGCCGTATGTGATAGTATGTGCCGAAACTTGGAATCTAGAACATCATCAATTTTATCAATTAGATGGTTACAAAATTTATTATAATAATAGTCAAATAAATAAAGCTGATGGAGTAGTTATGTATATTAAAACAAATGTTGTTGAGAAAACCGAAACTGTAGTAGTTGATGGATTGAAGGTTTTGACTTCCAATATAAGAATAAATTCAGATAGTACTATTGTGGTCTCCGCACTGTATAGACCTCATGACTTAGAGAAAAGTGAGTTCATACGTACATTAAAAAAATATATACGAGAATGTTCGAATATTAAAAATCATTACATAGTTGGAGACTTTAATATTGACTTAATGAATTTGGATAATTCTAGCCAGGAGTTCTTGAATAATTTTTTAGAGAATGAATACACCCCTTGTTTCCAAACAGTAACAAGGCCGTCTGATGGGCACTCCAGTGGTACTTGCATTGACAATATTTTTGCAAAAAGTAAAACTATTAAACCGAAACCATATAAATTACACTACGCAATTACAGATCATCTTCCTCTTATTGTAAGTCTCGATAAACTAACCATAAAGCAAGATTGTAAAGCAAATGAAACATACATTAACTACAGTAAACTAATTAACGTAGCAGACAAAATCAACTGGACACCAATATTGTCTCTGCAAGACCCCGAAATAGCAATAAATACACTATTAACTAAAATAAAATATTGTATTCGTACTGGCACAATACAAACCAAAGGCATGAAACGTTCTAATAAACCTAGGAAAAAATGGATTACTAAAGGAATAATCATTTCGACGGAAACCAAACAATCTTTGTATAATATACTGAGACGAGATCCAACTAACACAGTATTAAAAATGGAGTTCAAAAATTACACAAAAATTTTGGAAAAATGCATTAAAGAAGCTAAAAGCATTTATGAAAAACAAGAAGTCAATAGGAACAGTCAAAATCCCAAAGGTTTGTGGAGAATTATAAATTCGAAATTGAACAAAAATAAAAAACAGAATAGTATTGTGTCAGTAGAATCTATAAAACAAAATGAGCAAACAATAACTGATCCTTCTGAAATATCTAATACATTAAACACTTACTTTTGCAATGTTGGAGTGGAACTTAGTAACAAAATCACCTCACTGGCAAACGAGAGAATAATCTTACCTCCCAACAATTGTAACTCTATCTTTTTAAATCCAACAAACAGAGACGAAGTTGCAGCAATAATAAAAAACCTGAGAAATAAAGCGGAAGGGGTAAATAGCATAAATGCCAAGACTTTGAAAACATTAGCCAATTATGTAACCGATTCCCTAACGCACATCTTCAATCTTTGCATAGAAAAGTCAATTTGGCCGCTATGTCTAAAAGAAGCTGAAATTGTACCAATATTCAAGGCAGGAAATACGCATAGTCCATCCAACTATAGACCGATCTCTCTTATATCCAATATAGCAAAAATATTAGAAAAAATAATCTACAATAGAATTTACTCCTTCATTGATAAAAGCAACATACTCTCCAGCAAACAATTTGGATTTATTAAAGGTAGAGGAACAACAGATGCACTAAAATATATCACAAACATAATATACAATAAAATGGATAAAAGTAAACCAATTATTGCCACCTTTTTGGATCTAGCGAAAGCTTTTGATACTGTCAATCATGAAATCTTGTTAGAAAAATTGTATCGGTATGGAATCAGAGGTACTGCTTATGATCTATTGAAAAGTTACCTTACAGGTAGGACGCAGAGAGTGAGAGTAAACGGGTGTATTAGCGACAATAACAAAGTTACCACAGGTGTACCGCAGGGAACAATCCTTGGACCGTTGCTTTTTATTCTATATGTGAACGATTTGCTAAAGAGTATGCCGGAGGATTCTATCCTATCGTATGCGGATGATACGGTTATTCTTTCATATGAAGATACTTGGATTGCTGCTCAAAATAAGATGAATGCACATTTAAAGAAAGTTGCCTCTTGGCTTGCCCTGAATAAATTGTCATTGAATGTAGAGAAGACTGTGTGTATAACCTTTGGGAACTATGTAGATAGCGTTCCCATTAGTCTGGATGTAAAAATAGGATCACGACAATTGAACAGAGTAGGCAGTTGGAAGTATTTGGGAGTAATTTTTGATTTTAATATGAGGTGGGATATGCATATTGAAAATATCATCAATAAAACTAAGTACCTAGCCTTCATTTTCTCGAAAATTTCGAAAATAATGCAGTCGAAAACGTTGATGATAATATATTATGCATTTTTCCATAGTTATATCAACTATGGTATAATAGCATGGGGAGGTGCATATAAATGTAATATGAACTTGCTTCAAAACCTACAGAATAGAATTCTGAAAATTATTAATAAAGCCAATTTGGTAACGCAAAATTACCCACTCAATCTTGAGCAGGTATTTATCTACAATTCACTGTTACACCACTATGGGGAGTTAAAAAACAAATATATAGATTCAGAGAGCATAACTAGGCATAAGAATATACTGATGCCAAGAATAAATAAAACTGTAAGCAACAAAAATAGTTATATTGTAGCATTAAGACCATTCAACGTACTGCCGAAAGATCTGAAAACTATGTCTGTTAACATAAACACTATTAAGATTGAACTAAAAAATTGGATAAGATGTTATCACCAGCGCATTAACATTCCTACAAGTCACTAATCTAATTGGTATGAAGTGCAATAATTTATTTAATTTATTTATATGTTTCGCAGCATGTTGTTTCGAAACTGTATAGTCAGTTCTTGTTTTATATATTCGCGACGACCAAGATTTATGCGACATGTTTATAACTCGACAGAGTACTAAAGTTTAAGTTAAGCTAGTTGTAAGATAGTTTTAAGTAAGCCAGGCCTATGCACAGGTAATTGTATTGCCTCTTTAGGAATTTGCAGATATTAATTTGTAATTTTGTAACTGGTTAATAATAATAATAATAACATCTGCTTTCATTTCGTCTGTAGGAACATAAGTTACTTCAATCTCTTTTGACTCTATAAGGTCTCTTATAAAATGGTGTCTTATATCTATGTGTTTTGTTCGGGAATGGAATCCCCGGTTCTTGGTCAGATCAATGGCCCCCTTGTTGTCGCAATAGACCATCGTTGGTCCTGTGATTAGCTTTGGGTGGAGTTCTTTGGCTAAGGCCCGGAGCCATAGTGCTTCCTGGCACGTTGCTGATAAGGCCATATACTCCGCCTCGGTTGTGGACAACGCCACAGTCTTTTGTTTCCTGCTTTGCCAGATTACGGGGCCGCCCTGAAACAGAAAAACGCTGCCCGTCACGGAATGACGGTTGTCATCCTCGTTCGCCCAGTCTGCGTCGTTGTAGCCTTCGAGACTCGTCTTGTCCCCTCGGTTGTACTCCAGCTTGGTGTTGATCGTCCTTTTCAGGTATCTCATGACTCGTTTTACCGCTGACCAGTGTGCTTTTCCTGGATTATGCACGTGTCGGCTCAGTGATCCCACTGCGTATGCAATATCGGGCCTTTGAAACCGAAATTTAAGAGATGAAGAAGATTCCCTATCGAGAAGCGGTCGGGACTCTACTATATGCAAGTCAGGGCACAAGGCCCGACGTCTTCGGCGTACTGTCTTGTGAAATCTTGTGACTTGGGTCCAGTGGCGTCGAGACTGCTTTGCATTCCTCCATGTTATATCTCTTTAGTATCCCTTCGATGTACGCTGACTGATCTAACCAGACTTTTCCTCTTAGTCGGTCCCTCGTTATCCTCATTCCTAAGAGGTGTTCAGCTTCGCCAAGGTCTTTCATCCTGAAGTTTTGAGAAAGTTCCTTCTTGATTCTTGACAACTCGTTTGCATCGTTGGATAAGATCAACAGGTCATCAACGTACACTGCCACTATTAGGGTCCTCTTTCGTTGAATCTTGTGATATACACATGGATCAGCTTCTAACCTTGAAAGGCCCATTTTCTGTAGTGCGTCGTCCAACTTCTTGTTCCATGCGCGACCACTTTGTTTCAGGCCATACATTGATTTCTGCAAGCGCCACACTTGACCTTTCTCACTCGGTACTGCTAGCTCCTTTGGTGGATTGATATAAATCTCCTCATCCAACTCTCCGTGCAGATAGGCGGTTTCTACATCCATCTGACTCATTTGTAGGTTGAATTTAACCGCTAGGGCGCATAGAAATCTAATCGTTGTGTATCTGACCACTGGCGAGTAAGTTTCCGTGTAGTCGGTTCCGGGTATTTGGGCGCAACCCTGTACAACGAGTCGTGCCTTGTGTTTTTCTATCTCGCCTGAAGCATTCGTCTTAGTTTTGTATACCCATCTAGTGCCCAGCGCTCGTCTACCTGCCGGTAGATTAGTTGACGTCCAGGTTCCGTTTAATATAAGCGAGTTTTTCTCGGCTTCCATTGTTTGAATCCACAGATCCTTGTCCGGAGAGTTAAGTGCTTCCTCGACAGTCTCTGGATCAGTTGTGTTTCCAACCTTTGTCCAATACGTGACATAGTCATCCATGATAATTGGTTTTGGAATCCTCTGTGATCTTTGCGGAAGTTCTGCTGCGTCTCCTTCTTGGGCTTCCGGATCCTCGGAAGTTGCTTCGTCGTCGGAGGGTTCGAAGTTTTCGGAGCTTTCCGCTCGTTCGTGTTCTCCCTCTTGTATCGCTGGATCTTCTGAATGATCCTCTTCTGATTCTTCCTCGAGGTTTTCTTCTTCTGTGGTCTTTACCTCTGAATCCTCTTCTTCTTCCTCATTCGGAGGAGCTTCTGGTTGTACGATTTCATCGTAGGTTTCGAAATGGGTGACTCCATTTTCGGCTGGTTCCTCTGCTGCTGGTACTTTGCTAGTGGGGTTTTCCAGAAATATCGTGTCCCTGCTCCTTATGATTTCTTCGGTTGTAGGATCGATTAGTCTGTAGCCTTTTGTATTCTCACAGTAACCCATAAATATGTATTCCTTCGCTTTTGGGTCCCATTTCAGTCGCTTTTCCTTAGGTACATGTGCGAATGCCTTGCATCCGAACACTCTGAGATGCGATAAATCGGGTTTGTTGCCTGTCCAGACTTCCTCAGGAGTCCTGTGGTTGATCCCTGCCGCAGGTGATCTATTCAGAAGGTAAGCTGCTGTTGAGACCGCTTCGCCCCAATATGATTTTGGGAGGTCTGCACCGAACAGCATACTTTTGGCCCTTTCGACAAGGCTCCTATTCATTCTTTCGGCAACGCCGTTTTGTTCTGGCGTATATGTGATGGTGAGCTGGTGTGTGATTCCTGATTCTTTCAGGAAATCCCTGAGTTCGTTATTTACATATTCTTTGCCGTTGTCTGACCTGATGATTTTGACCTTTTCGTTAGTTTGGTTTTCCATCATTATCTTGAATTCCTTGAAGATTTCGTTAAACTGGCTTTTCTTTTCTGCAAAATAAACGAAGACCTTTCTACTGTAGTCATCTACTAGTGTGATAAAATACCTTGATCCTCCGATGGAGTTGGTTTCCATCGGACCGCATACATCCGTATGCACAAGCTGAAGGATTCCCGTCGTACGTCTTTCGCTGTGCGGGAAGGGTTGTCTGTGGTGTTTGGCCTTGATGCAGGCAATACACGCAGTTTCCTCTTGTTTGTCAATCTTCATCCCTGTCGCACGATCTTTACTGAGGTCCTTAATACTCTTGTAATTTAGGTGTCCGAGGCGTATGTGCCAAAGTTCGGCTGATAACTCCGTTCCGGCGAGATATGCAGTATGTTTTGGCGTATTTAACCTGAATATACCGTTTTCTTCTGTCATGGTTGCGAGACGACTTCCTTCATCATCTAGGATATAGCTGTCACTTGGAGTGAATATGACTGAGGAACCATTTTGGAGCATCCTGCTAACTGATAGTAGATTTGCAGCGCCTCCTGGCGCATACATGACCTCCTTGGCGGTAACCTTATTTTCTCCTTGCTCGGTCAACACACGGATGTTTACGTTGCCTATAGCTTCAACCTGTAATAACTCGTTATTTGCAGCCGTGATACTCACATTTTTATCACTTCTTCTGTTCTCAAGTTGCTGTCCCTGAGTTACTATGTGCGTTGATGCACATGAGTCGACATACCACTCGTTCTTGGATACCTTGTCGGAGGATAAGAAAGCAATCCATGCTTTTTCTTTGCGGGATGGTTGTTTATTAGCTTCTGACTTCTGCGTAGACTCTCCATCTTCCTTCTTCGGCCTCTGTGAATTCTCTCCAGCTTCCTTCTTCGGTTTTTTGCACTTGGCGGAAAAATGTCCATAGCCGTTACAGTTGTAACATCGTGGCCCTTTGAACTTCGACTTTGAACTTCGACTTGGTAAAGAAGGCCGTTTCGCTATCAGATCCCTTGGTAGGTTTTGTATCCTTCACGTCTTGAAGAAGCTTCGTTTTGATCGAATCGGCTGTGATTGGAGTACCTGAGCTCTCAAGCCCCATAATCATGGGACGATACTCATCGGGGAGTCCTGATAATAACAAAGTTCCAACCCACTTGTCGGGCACATTAAACTTTAACCCGTTTAATTTATGTGCAGTGGTCATTATATCGTTAACATATTGTTCTACAGTTTTGCATTTGCTTAACTGTGTGGTTACTAATGTTCGTAACAAGCTCATCTTGCGTGTGAGGCCGGAATCCTCAAATGCCGTTTGCAATTTGTCCCAGGTTTCCTTTGGGGTCTTCGCATCCTGTATATGTACGTAGTTCATCTGATCGACGCACAGTATAATTTTGGACCTCGTTTTTATTAACCTTTTGGGTTCAGTATCGGTACCTTCGACACATCCCCACAAGTCTTCGTGTTCTAAGAACGCTTGCATCGCGAACTTCCAGTTGGGATAATTTTCCCTCCCTCTGAGTTTCTCGATTGCCGGGACTCCGTGTAGAGATGAAGCGGCCATTTTGGTGAAGACGTAATTTATAGGTCATGTAATCGCGTGTTAGATTGCTTCGGATTTACGCGTGGCTTTTGCCGTAAATATTGCACTTCTCGTATTGCTGTTATAATGACGACTATTTTTACGTTTGAATTAAACTCGATTCCTGGGCCCATAACCTGATGAGGATTGGATATAAGTCGGAGAGTAAAATCACGCTTGTTATCGGTTAGACGCCATAGGCGGAACAGGAAGATTTATTATAGGCTATAGCAGACAGTTCTACCAACATACATCTAGTGACTTATTATCTAGTGACTTTATATTGTTTGGACATTATCTTAACAATATTCCTTATTTTATGTTTATATTGATTGCTTGGCTAAAGCAACTACAAGAAGCATTGGTCATGAACAGTTGTCGATTTTCGTATGCACCAATCTTCCAATCAAGTTCTAAATTCTTACAAAAATAATAGTACCCACCTAGGACAGACACAGGTTTCTTGAGGTAGAAAGACAGTTCAAGCAAAGACCACATCACAAATCTAACGTGAGCTTATAATCAAATAAAATTAGTAGATCTTTACTGAAATAATTTCAAATTCTAGCCGTAACATATTTGAAACAGTTTGAAGTAGCTAATAATAGCTGTTTTTTACGCGGTGATTTTAAGACATACAATCTAAAAATGCTTGCAAAATACAGAAAAACTGAATTAATTTGTAAAATTTTTTTACCTTGTCAACAATGAAGTTATACTATATAATTCCAATTTTTCATTCGAAAAACCTATTTATTGCATACGCTGAAGATTTTTTTTATCTTACAGGACCAAAATGTATATTGCGTGAAAGCTGAAGGCCTCCAATCAAGGTTTTGTTTTATGCGGAGGCCCGTGGAAGAGTGCCTGAAATGCTCGAAGCCCCCCACAACATATACCTATAGCTATCCTAACTGAATAGTTGCAATAAATCAATACAATAAAGATTAAAGAAATTTAACAAAATTTTACCTGCGTTATAATTTAAAAAATTCCCTCAGCCCTGAGAAAAAATGGTTTTTGACAATTCAATTCCAGTTTTGGCTCTGTACAATTATTTTGAATTCCAGGTATATTAATTTGATGAAATTTTATCTGTTGATACCGAACCATTTTTCCTATAACTACTTTTGAAGCTGATTTGAAAGAATTATACACAGATGGGAGTAAGGTAAACAGATGGTGCAATTTTTCACATCAGTAATTTTCAATAATTTTTCGTGGCAAATTGTACGCACAAAAGTGATTTCGTGAAAGCTCTCACTTTCACTTGATCACTTACACTCAATCAGTCAATTAACGTGAACCTTACTAAAGTTGTATATTCGAAAAATGTAGCTCCCCCCACTCCTAACATCGCCAAACCGGAACTTAAGACAAATTGAACAAAACGGATATTACATAGATGGATATGTATATACAAATATATCCGAATATGTATAAGTATTAATCATTGAAGAGCTGATATTCGTTGAACAATTATGGATATTTTGGCATTTCAACATTACATTTTTTGGGATTTTTCAGATTTCGGTATATTACACGTTCGGAACTTTGAGCTTTCGGATTATTTATATTCGATCTGTTGAAAAGTAGGTATTTTCTATGTCGGTATTATGCTAGTCTGTTCAGACATCTTTCGGAAATTTCACCTATTCGGTATTATGCTGTGCGGTATTCGATGGTTCTGTTATACAAATGTTGGAATTTTCATTTTCGATAAATTTAGCAATCGTAACATGAAAATTCGGTATTTTACGCTTTCGGCACTATCAACATTCGGAATTCCGACCCGGCCCCTACATCTCAATTATCTTTTTAGGTCACTTAGCCGCAGACTGAACCAAAGCCCAGCCCACGTTACCCGTCCCTAACCACGCGAAGGTGGACCCAGCTCTACTATCTAGCTTCACTTCATTCTTCTTCTTGCAGGGTAAGTACGAATTCCCTTCGCACTTTGTCTATTATGTTGACCATTTCAGAGAATTTCTGTAGCTCATCCTTAGTATCTATTAATCCATTCATCGTGTTCAAATTAGGCGCCAGTGTATCGTAGCGGTGAGTTGCATATAAAGGGCAGTCAAATATAACGTGTTCCACACTTTCTTCAGTACCAGGGCATGCCGGACAAAAAGGGTCAGGCAACGCCCCTCTTCTATATAACGATCCATTAATGGAGCCATATCCCGTGATGTAACACACGCTGATTCTATCAGGTTTAAACCAGTTGTTTTCTATAGCAAAGTCTGCTTCTTTTATAAATTTGTAAGCATCTCTTCCAGATGAGTTCTCATGCCACTCAGACTTCCAGACGCTGATTGCCTCCTTTCGTACTTTTTCTTTTTCATTAAGCAGTGCAACATCATCTCTATCCTCTATGTGTATATAATTATAGTCATGCCATGCAATATCTCTATTCTTTTTAACTATGGTGTAAACACCTCTTATCATGATTTCTATGTCCATTGGCAGGGATCCATTTACTACTTGCATAGCAGCCGTCGACGTTGTACGGCAGGCCCTCGTACACTGCAGCAGCAGTGTTCTCTGTGCCGCGAGCAGATGCCTTCTGATGGTTACGTTCGGGATCTTATGGAACCACACGGCCGCACAATAAGAAATAATGGGCACCGCAACCGCCTTGTAGATGAGCTGTTTGGTACGTATTTTCAAACCCCACTCCTTCTGAGCAATCCGATGTATTTGCGCGACGTAGGAGGTTATCTTGTTCCGCAAATTCCTCACATGAGGCAGAAAGGACAGGGCCGAGTCCAGCATCACACCCAGGTACCTGTGGACCCTCTCAAACCTCACGTTCGCGCCATCGATTTTGATCTGAGGATTTCTATCTTCATCTAGTTTTTTAGTGAACATCATCGCGACAGATTTAGCATGGGCTATTCTCAGTTTGTGGCTCGCACACCACTCTAGAAGTATCTGCGTAGCAGCAGCACTCAACTCCTCGATCTTTTTACGCGTCCTGGCCTTTATGATGAATACGAGGTCATCCGCATAAGCGATGGCCTCCAGATCTTCTGTGTCAAATGTTGAGTTTATTTCATTCAGCACCCGATCCATGGTCCAAGACCAGGCATTGGGGCCCATCACTGACCCCTGAGGGCTCTTTCAACTACGCGTTCCATCGCGTCTAATTTAGAATTGACCACAACCTTTCTTTCCGAAAAATAACTTTTAGTCAGATCAAGCAGGTGAGAGCTGCATTCAGCATCCACAACACGAGTGATAATCGCCTTCCATCAAAGATTATCGAAAGCTCCCTCTATATCGAGAAAAAGAGCAGTGACATGCTTCTTGTTGCAGCTGTTGACTGATTGTGTCAAGTGCAGAATCGCATCTTCTGTTGACTTGTTCTTTTTGAAACCATATTGGTTGGGGGAAGGCAAGCCTCGCCCATTATAATCTAAATAAATCTTCTCAACCAGAATACGCTCGAATACCTTCGCCATGGTCGAGATTAATGATATTGGTCGGTACGAATTAAGTTTGGATTTGTCTCTGTCAATGCCCTTCAAAATTATCACGAGTTTTGCAAGCTTCCACTCTGTCGGAAATGTTCTATTTATCCAGCAGTTATTTAGTAATTTTTTTACAGCATTTCTTGAATTCGGTCCAGCACGCCATATCGCCTTTATCACCTCTGATTTATGACCATCAGGCCCCGGGGACAAACCGGATTTTAGACTCGAAATGGCTTTTTCAATTTCATCAACGCTAATCTCCAACTCTACGTTGGAGATGGAGTAGCTTGTTATAATTTCGTCGGCTGAATGTTCCATCTCTTCATTCAGACGGACATCAGCGGGGACGCATTTATGTAATAGTTCAGACATCGAGTCTTCCCAGCTGTCTGTTGTTCTTCCGTCTGGACAGATCAAGGAGCACATATGTGGTAGACTGTTAATTTTGTACCTCGCGATTTTATAAGGGAGGCTCCAGGGGTCCTTATTAGCCTCTACCCGAACAAACTCCTGCCAAGACTCATTCCTGTCTATTTTTATTTGTGCTACATAGGTGTTTCTGGCCGCAGTGTAAAACTGTTTATCATTTTCAATAGTATCCAACTGCATCCTTTTTGCTCTTTGCAGCTGTTTGCTGCCTTTATTCATTTTCTTCTTTTCTTTTTCAGATCGTCGCTCCACCAGGGAACAGCTCGGATCTTCGGACAACTAACAGGTATGGTTTGACTTATTATATCATCGACACATTTGTTGAACAATCGAACTGATTCCTCAGGGTTTAATCTCCCAATTCTTTTGGTCCTTGCAGCATCAAACGTGCCCTCCGCCACGGTCCTAAAAAGCTTCCAATCCGCCTTCTTCAGATTATATTTTTTCCCTTCATTGAGATTGCTGACTTGGTCAAATTGATCCACATACATAACAATCGGATTATGGTCACTAGCAATCCTGTTCTGAACCTGCCAGCCAGAGATACAGCCCACTAGGCTTCTATTACATAGCGTAACATCAATGTTTGTAGACGCAGTCGTCGTGCTATACGTTGTTGTATCTTGTGGCTCATTTGCTACATATAAGTTGTTGTCAATTATAAAGTCTTCAAGTGTCCTACCCCTATCATCCGTTGTGGCCAAATGCCAAAAACCAGATTTTGCGTTTGCATCCATTGATATGAGGATCTTGGAATCTTTCATTTTCCTCACAAGGGTTTCCAATTTGTGCAGAAAAGGTTCAATCATTAACGAGAATTGACAATATATATTAATCACGGTCAGCGTGTTAGTGGACGTCTTGATTTGAAAGCACATAATGTGCTCGGACTCGTCGCATGTGTTTTGAAACACCTCTATATTGTCCATTCTGACAACCGCCGCCACCCATGGCGCCAGGACATCCGGCTGCATTACCTTGATCGACGAACCTGAGAAGCCCGTCACTTTATTCCTACGTACATATGGTTCTTGTATTAGCAAAACATCGAGGTTTTCTTCATGAAAATATATCTCTAGGTCCGCCATTGCTGCAAAGGATCGCTGCGCATTTATTTGGGCGATTTTTAGTCCCATTGGACTCTATTGTCATATATCTGCAGCTGTTTTTGATACTCCGGACAATTCCTATCACCAACCGGGTGGTTCACGTTGCTTCTACGTGATCGTATGCAGTTGGAACAACTTATGTTTTCGGATTCGCAATCCTTTAGTGTGTGCCCACCTTGACCGCAGCCCCCGCACAGAGGATCACGAACAGTGCACACCCTTGCAATGTGACCAAAGCCATTGCGGGCGTAACAACGAGTGATATTCTTATACTCTCGAATCTTGTAGGTACGCCACTGCACAAATATTCGTCCGTCGTTTAGTAAATGCCTGGCGTGCCTTCCCGGCAATTGAATTACCCAGTTGACTTTTCCAGTGCCCGCCTTTTAGCAGGTTCATGGATTTATTTGGTCATGCATTGTACTTCGCTCCTCTTCTGAGATGTGGTCAAAATTCTTTTCAATGATGTCAGTCACGAGATCCTCTTTACTACATTCCTGTTCGACATCGTATATCACAATTTGTGGGTCAACTTTTTTCGGTCTGTCCACCTTCAAGCCTACCGCGCCGAAGCCAGATTTTTCCATCGCATCCACGTCTTCCTTACCATTTACCTCTACAACGCGTCCCAATCCACGCATCTGCCGGATGCCAACTATCTTGAGTTTCTTTTTAACCTTTTTCAGGTGCTCCGTCACTACTGATCTGATTTCTTGATTACTTCTTTTCTCTTCTTTCTCGTCTACAGGTTTCAGCAGGATCACTTCATTACTATTTCGACTATTAATACTTCTTTTTTTTTTTTCTTTTTCAGATGAATCACCAGCAGCAGCCTCCACGTACAACCGACCAGGAACCGGTGTCAGCGCGACGCCACAACGGTGAGTAGCTCGTAACTTTTCATTCTCCTCATATTTAGCTTTCAATTTCTGACATTTTATGTGTTCATCGATCAGTCTGTTCTCTAATTTCCTCCATTTTTTCAACACGTGCTTAATAATCGCTTTTGTAGCCTTGTTATTGTCATTGAACAGATACGCCTCAAGGCTTTCTCTTTCTTCCCTCAATTCTTCCAAAACATCTACGCCCTCCCTATCCTCACCTTCACCCTCATCCATTTCCATATCAACAACTCCCCCCCCCCCCCCCCCCCCGATCCGGACTCAAGCCCCGCTTTAACCCCGCCCTCCCCTTCGTCGCAAAGCGTAGGCTTGTTCTTTTTCTCCTCACTCACCCCCGTCCCTTCATCCCGATTCCCAGTCTTTTTGTCCGCAACCCCCCCCCCCCCCCCCCCCCCCCATTCTCCCGACATCCCAGGCTTCGCTCTTTCCGGAGTCGACGAGGCCGATAAAACACCCTGTCTTCGCTTGCTTGGCTCCGGCAAAACCGGGAATAGTTGCCTGGCCAGCGAGCCTTCAGATCGAGCAATTCTCACTGTAGGATTGAATCCCTGTTTCAGGCTCATAGGGATTTCCTGAGTTTCCATACACTCCCCACCCATCCCGCCGGATCCACTCCCTTCTCCTTCTACCCCAAAATTCAATTGTTTAATGTTTTTGTTTTTGTTTTCAGCATCCATATTATTCCCACGATTGAGGTCGGAAAAGAAGTCCACCCATGCAGAGCCGCCGTGCATGGGTAAGCCTAGATACTCTGGGGTTTCGGCCGGTACCCCAGAGGGATCGTTCGCGACCGCACCATTTACCGTCCACGCGGCCACGCAGTCCTCGGCACGTTACCTCACACCTTGACTTTGGACGTGATCTGAATTTGTTTTACCTCTCACCCTGAGCCACTCCGGCATGGTAGGACCTGCCAGGAGACGAACTCCGGCCGGCACAGCCCCAGGGATTATCAAGGTAAGTAAGCCCCCTCGCCACGACAAGGCACCAGACCGTAAGGGGGAGTAGATAGGGACAGTGGGAATCTCGTTAATCCATTCATGCGCGTCACTAATTAGATGACGAGGCATTTGGCTATAGTCTAAATCCTTCCTGCTGAAAGGAGATTTTTCCGAGGCTTAACCCCCTCGTTGGGAAAAACTTAACAACACTAATCCTAATTTGAAGTTAACATCTAAAAGCGTAATAACCAAATATTCGTCATAAGAAATAAAATGAGCAGTCTAGCTGATAGCCTGAAAGTGGCTACCAGAGTGAAATTTAATCAATGTAACCTTATGAAAAAGTTGAGTCCTCTGACTTATTCGTCCACTGCCATGGTCCTGCTACGGTCTTGGAGAAATTAGCCTAGCAGGATCCCTCGAGTGGGAGGCGAGTCTTAGTTCGTTTGCGACTTAACGGGGAATACCTCGTGAAGGTGCCCGCCCTGGAGAGTTTTCCCTCCTTCCTCCATACTCTCCAGCTTGCCGCCGTGACTCTGGCTCTAAGGAGCCCGTCCTACGACTCGCCCCGGTAAGCGTGGTTTGGACTGCGCCTTTGCAAGCTCTTGTTGCTTCTACTCGCTTACCGGGCTCTCTTTATGCCTCCAGCAGTTGGAGTCTCCATTCATTCCTCATACCATTCATTCTGCATTCTCTCATTCGTGTGACTCATGCCTTATCGCAAATCTTATTCTATTCACGGCCGGTCCTAATCCAGCCGCTTTGTTTCGGGCTAGTCCCTGGCGACTTCTCGTCATGTCGTTTTTCTGTTCCGAGTTCGACTGGTTCCTAGTCCAGTCCTCTCTTCGTTTTGCCTTTGACGCTTGAGATGCGTCTGCGGCTTCGGAATAAAACGTGGCCTAGAGCCTTTTTCCGCCTACGCGCCTAATGCGCTTCTTATCTAGCATGCGATCTTAGTCCATCTTATCTAACATGCGGTCTTAGCCTATCTTATTCTACTTCGGACATATATCTATGGCCTATAGTTTAGCTTAGGGCGGCTAGTCAATTCGGTCGTAGTCGATGAAAGCGTTCGCGATTTCGATTGATGATATAAAAGCTATTAAGCTGATTGTCACCAAGTCGGCAGTTTTCAGACCAAGCGCGGTTAACGCTTCTCTCGTCTGTCGCGGCATGACCCCTCGGCTTCCGATTACTATAGGCACTACCTCGCCTTTTTTTCTTCCGGTTCTTTGTCGAATAAGTTCGACCGTTTGTCGATACTTTTCGACCTTTTCTGTTGCGGCTTCTCTGAGCCTGGTCCCGCTCTCGTATCGGACCGTTACATCCAGTATTCTCACCTTGTCTTGGTCGCAGACTATTAGGTCGGGCTTCTTGAGTTCGCCCAACTCATTTATTGTGGCTTCTTCGAATACCGTGTGCGTCTTAGACAGCTTATCCGTTAACAGTCGCTTTATGTCGTCGTGTCTTCTAATCCTTGCCCTCTTGGTGTGGGTACACAGACCTAGTACGTGCCCTAGGGTCTCAGTCGCCCCTCGGCACCTTCTGCACGAGGTGTCCATATTCTTGTTCGTCCGGGCTAGCACCACCCTTGTTCCAAATGTATTGGTTCTCAGCCTTATCGCGTCTATCAGGCGCGAGCCTTGTAGGATGCTGGGTTGTGCTAGCCACTTGTTCCCCACTTTATCTCCGGCATAGTCAGCTACGCCGTGCCCTTGAGAGGGCAGTATTCTTCAAGAGTAGCTTTCGCTTCTTCTTGCCTTCTTCTTGAGTTGCTCCAGCTCCTCCAGTGACGTCGGCCATTTTGCCTTAACACTACGAGCTAGCTTCTCGTATTCATGCTCCTTTTCTGCTATTGCTCCGCTTAGTGCTCGATCTTCGGATTGGGCCATTATTAGCCTACCTTTCAATGCCGCGAAGCACACTACTCTTTCATATCTCATGAGGCCTAGGCCTCCGTCTCGTACCGGTGTGTAGAAGAACCCGGTCGCTGTTGACATTGGGAGATGGAGTATCTCCTTGATGTGTTGTCTTACGCAGATATCCAGGAGCTTAAGCGTTCCCTTTGCTGGTAGGTTCACCACTAATTCGCAGGTGAACCTCGGGAGTATATGTCGCTTCAGGAGCTCGAGTTTTTGCCATGGCTTCAGCTTGAGCCTCTTCAGGTTTTTGATTATATTTGATACTTTGGGGACTATCGATTCTTTGCTCAGTCCTACCCAAGGCGAGATCTTCGCGCCTAGATATGTACATGCCTCTTGCAGTTCGACATATTGTACTTTTTGTCCCCTTACGCTCAATTCCGGGTCCCTAGCGTACCACGATTTCCTTGTTGGGACTATTTGGAATGTCTGGCATTTAGGTACCGACAGTTCCATACCCATTTTGTCGAGGTATGTGTTGAGCGCCTCCAGTTGTTTCTCGGCTGCCTTTCGGTCCCGCCCTAGGACCACTACATCGTCTGCAAAGGCCATCACGGATAAGTTGTGTCCTCCCACCGTGACTCCTCGTGTTTCCGTATCTAGGCGCTTTATAATTTCTTCCATCGCTAAGTTGAACAGCAATGGCGATAGTGGGTCCCCTTGCTTGACTCCTCGCCTTAGCCTCACTTCTACCGTTTGCTTGTTTCCGGCTTGAATATGCGTAGTGCATTCCCTGTACATTTCTTCCACTAGGTGGATGAGTGGGTTTGGCACTCTCTTGGCTCCTAGGCCCTTCCGTAGGGCCGAGTGGGGTATCGAGTCGAACGCTTTCGAGATGTCTACTATCGTGGCTATCCCGCCTGCGTCCAGTTTCATAGACTCGATTCCTTCGTTCAGTAGTGCTATGTTCCGCTGGCACCCGTTGCTATTGGTGAACCCTTTTTGCCTGTTTGTTTGTCTTATGACCATTCTCAATCTCTGATCCAACAGGCCCGAGAAGATTCTGGCCATCATGGATCCTATTGTAATCGGCCTCCAGTTCTTTATTGCCGTGGTATCCTTGCCCGGCTTAGGAATCAACGTGGTTCGGTTCCTGTGCCAGGTGTCTGGATATATGCCCTCCAATACTAGAATGTTATAGAGTATTGCTAGTACTTCCGGCACGCCGGCCCGGGTGAGGTGTCCCTTTTTTATTTTGTCTGGGCCGGCTGCTGAGTCTCCTACGACTCGCGCGATTCTTGCTTTCACCTCCTGAATCGTGAGCGGTTTGAGCACTTCCGCCATTCTGAGTGGCCTGATGTGTGCGACGTTGTTCTCCACCACTGGCCCTGGTAGGCCCCATATGCCCTCATAGTACTGCTGTACTTGTTCCTTTGGAGGCGGCTCTAGTCTATGATCTATCTCTGAGTGGTCCCCTGATACTACTGCGTCAACCAGCTTTTTTGGGCCTGCCAGGAGACGAACTCCGGCCGGCACAGCCCCAGGGATCATCAAGGTAAGTAAGCCCCCTCGCCACGACAAGGCACCAGACCGTGAGGGGGAGTAGATAGGAACATTATTATGAGGTTCGAGTTTTACGTGAGGCCTATACTAATAAGTTTTACCGCACGGCTGACACCAGCCCGTAATCGGGATACGCCCGATCAACGCGCTACCCTACTTGCACGAGCGCACACGTATTCGTACGCGCCCACGCGAGTAGATAGGGACATTTTATTATTTATTCGTTCATTTTTGCAGCCTATGAGCTTTGCTCATTACCACCTCGTTCATTGTATTTTATTGTTGTTCTAGATCGAGTTTTATTTCTTGGGTTAGTATACGTACATAATTTGGATTCTTTTTGTTAGTTCACATTTCCAATTTTTTTTTTTTTTTTCTCTTTTAGTAGTTATTTATATCTTTCATTGTAATTATGATTTATGTGTCACTAATTTTGTTTCTCTTTTGTTTTCAGGTCTTTTTCAACAGCAGGGTCACTCAGCCGCAGACGATCAACAGATCATTCTACGTTGCCCGTCCCTAGCCACGTGAAGGCGGACCCTTTTCTACTATTCTACGGTAAGTTGTAAGTTCTGTTTTGTACTCATTCTCATGCTTTTTTTTCCTCTTTTTCTTTTCAGGTTTTCAGGTTATCAGGTTATCTCCGGTACCGGAGAAGTCCCAGGCAGTCCCGCCTAGGGCTCCGTCTACTGGTTCAGTTCAATCTCATGCAAGTATACCTTTCTTTCTTCCGCGATCTCTTTAGTTAAAATGGATAATGTTTTCAGTCTTTCTTTCGTGGATATAAGTACATGCATATCGTCTATATTTACATCATGCAGTATATTGTCTCTATGTTGCCTGTATACAGGGTGTTCCAGACCTCGCGACGAATATTTCACAGGGTAAATCTTGATCAAAAATGGGATCGAAATTTCCTCAGCCGATTTTTTTTTAAATGCATATCTTTTCCGTTATAATTAATTCAATTTCAGTCAATGACGCGCGGCTTACGAACGGCCGCGCATCGGTGTGCTTACCGCTCGGTTGTATGCACTTTTTTCGTGGCGACAATAGGGTGAGAGACGCGCACACAACCGAGCGGTGATTACACCGACAAACGGCCGTTTATAAGTCGCATGTCATTAGCTGAAATTAAAATAATTATAACGGAAAATCCATGCATCTCCGAAAAAATCGGCTGAGGAAATTTCGATCCCATTTTTGATCAAGATTTACCCTGTGAAATATTCGTCGCGAGGTCTGGAACACCCTGTAGAGGGCATTCGAATATCATATGTTCGACGGTTTCTTCTACTTCGTCACATGCTGGGCAGTCAGGGTTATCCGTCGCATTTCTTCTATACAGTGAGCTGTTTATTGAACCATATCCGGTAATAAAATAGGTACACACACGATCAGGCTTGAACCATTGGTTTTTCTCTGCAAAGTCAGCTTCTTTTATAAATTTTCGTGTATCAGCACCGTGTATGTCCTCGTTCCACCTTCTTCTCCATTCGTTTGTGACTTCTCGCTTTATTTTCTCTCTGTTCGTGATCATTCTCATGTCGTCGATCACATTCGTTTCTTCGTTTTCGTAATTCTTCCATTCTGACAAACGCCGCCACCCATGGCGCCAGGACATCCGGCTGCATTACCTTGATCGACGAACCTGAGAAGCCCGTCACTTTATTCCTACGTACATATGGTTCTTGTATTAGCAAAACATCGAGGTTTTCTTCATGAAAATATATCTCTAGGTCCGCCATTGCTGCAAAGGATCGCTGCGCATTTATTTGGGCGATTTTTAGTCCCATTGGACTCTATTGTCATATATCTGCAGCTGTTTTTGATACTCCGGACAATTCCTATCACCAACCGGGTGGTTCACGTTGCTTCTACGTGATCGTATGCAGTTGGAACAACTTATGTTTTCGGATTCGCAATCCTTTAGTGTGTGCCCACCTTGACCGCAGCCCCCGCACAGAGGATCACGAACAGTGCACACCCTTGCAATGTGACCAAAGCCATTGCGGGCGTAACAACGAGTGATATTCTTATACTCTCGAATCTTGTAGGTACGCCACTGCACAAATATTCGTCCGTCGTTTAGTAAATGCCTGGCGTGCCTTCCCGGCAATTGAATTACCCAGTTGACTTTTCCAGTGCCCGCCTTTTAGCAGGTTCATGGATTTATTTGGTCATGCATTGTACTTCGCTCCTCTTCTGAGATGTGGTCAAAATTCTTTTCAATGATGTCAGTCACGAGATCCTCTTTACTACATTCCTGTTCGACATCGTATATCACAATTTGTGGGTCAACTTTTTTCGGTCTGTCCACCTTCAAGCCTACCGCGCCGAAGCCAGATTTTTCCATCGCATCCACGTCTTCCTTACCATTTACCTCTACAACGCGTCCCAATCCACGCATCTGCCGGATGCCAACTATCTTGAGTTTCTTTTTAACCTTTTTCAGGTGCTCCGTCACTACTGATCTGATTTCTTGATTACTTCTTTTCTCTTCTTTCTCGTCTACAGGTTTCAGCAGGATCACTTCATTACTATTTCGACTATTAATACTTCTTTTTTTTTTTTCTTTTTCAGATGAATCACCAGCAGCAGCCTCCACGTACAACCGACCAGGAACCGGTGTCAGCGCGACGCCACAACGGTGAGTAGCTCGTAACTTTTCATTCTCCTCATATTTAGCTTTCAATTTCTGACATTTTATGTGTTCATCGATCAGTCTGTTCTCTAATTTCCTCCATTTTTTCAACACGTGCTTAATAATCGCTTTTGTAGCCTTGTTATTGTCATTGAACAGATACGCCTCAAGGCTTTCTCTTTCTTCCCTCAATTCTTCCAAAACATCTACGCCCTCCCTATCCTCACCTTCACCCTCATCCATTTCCATATCAACAACTCCCCCCCCCCCCCCCCCGATCCGGACTCAAGCCCCGCTTTAACCCCGCCCTCCCCTTCGTCGCAAAGCGTAGGCTTGTTCTTTTTCTCCTCACTCACCCCCGTCCCTTCATCCCGATTCCCAGTCTTTTTGTCCGCAACCCCCCCCCCCCCCCCCCCCATTCTCCCGACATCCCAGGCTTCGCTCTTTCCGGAGTCGACGAGGCCGATAAAACACCCTGTCTTCGCTTGCTTGGCTCCGGCAAAACCGGGAATAGTTGCCTGGCCAGCGAGCCTTCAGATCGAGCAATTCTCACTGTAGGATTGAATCCCTGTTTCAGGCTCATAGGGATTTCCTGAGTTTCCATACACTCCCCACCCATCCCGCCGGATCCACTCCCTTCTCCTTCTACCCCAAAATTCAATTGTTTAATGTTTTTGTTTTTGTTTTCAGCATCCATATTATTCCCACGATTGAGGTCGGAAAAGAAGTCCACCCATGCAGAGCCGCCGTGCATGGGTAAGCCTAGATACTCTGGGGTTTCGGCCGGTACCCCAGAGGGATCGTTCGCGACCGCACCATTTACCGTCCACGCGGCCACGCAGTCCTCGGCACGTTACCTCACACCTTGACTTTGGACGTGATCTGAATTTGTTTTACCTCTCACCCTGAGCCACTCCGGCATGGTAGGACCTGCCAGGAGACGAACTCCGGCCGGCACAGCCCCAGGGATTATCAAGGTAAGTAAGCCCCCTCGCCACGACAAGGCACCAGACCGTAAGGGGGAGTAGATAGGGACAGTGGGAATCTCGTTAATCCATTCATGCGCGTCACTAATTAGATGACGAGGCATTTGGCTATAGTCTAAATCCTTCCTGCTGAAAGGAGATTTTTCCGAGGCTTAACCCCCTCGTTGGGAAAAACTTAACAACACTAATCCTAATTTGAAGTTAACATCTAAAAGCGTAATAACCAAATATTCGTCATAAGAAATAAAATGAGCAGTCTAGCTGATAGCCTGAAAGTGGCTACCAGAGTGAAATTTAATCAATGTAACCTTATGAAAAAGTTGAGTCCTCTGACTTATTCGTCCACTGCCATGGTCCTGCTACGGTCTTGGAGAAATTAGCCTAGCAGGATCCCTCGAGTGGGAGGCGAGTCTTAGTTCGTTTGCGACTTAACGGGGAATACCTCGTGAAGGTGCCCGCCCTGGAGAGTTTTCCCTCCTTCCTCCATACTCTCCAGCTTGCCGCCGTGACTCTGGCTCTAAGGAGCCCGTCCTACGACTCGCCCCGGTAAGCGTGGTTTGGACTGCGCCTTTGCAAGCTCTTGTTGCTTCTACTCGCTTACCGGGCTCTCTTTATGCCTCCAGCAGTTGGAGTCTCCATTCATTCCTCATACCATTCATTCTGCATTCTCTCATTCGTGTGACTCATGCCTTATCGCAAATCTTATTCTATTCACGGCCGGTCCTAATCCAGCCGCTTTGTTTCGGGCTAGTCCCTGGCGACTTCTCGTCATGTCGTTTTTCTGTTCCGAGTTCGACTGGTTCCTAGTCCAGTCCTCTCTTCGTTTTGCCTTTGACGCTTGAGATGCGTCTGCGGCTTCGGAATAAAACGTGGCCTAGAGCCTTTTTCCGCCTACGCGCCTAATGCGCTTCTTATCTAGCATGCGATCTTAGTCCATCTTATCTAACATGCGGTCTTAGCCTATCTTATTCTACTTCGGACATATATCTATGGCCTATAGTTTAGCTTAGGGCGGCTAGTCAATTCGGTCGTAGTCGATGAAAGCGTTCGCGATTTCGATTGATGATATAAAAGCTATTAAGCTGATTGTCACCAAGTCGGCAGTTTTCAGACCAAGCGCGGTTAACGCTTCTCTCGTCTGTCGCGGCATGACCCCTCGGCTTCCGATTACTATAGGCACTACCTCGCCTTTTTTTCTTCCGGTTCTTTGTCGAATAAGTTCGACCGTTTGTCGATACTTTTCGACCTTTTCTGTTGCGGCTTCTCTGAGCCTGGTCCCGCTCTCGTATCGGACCGTTACATCCAGTATTCTCACCTTGTCTTGGTCGCAGACTATTAGGTCGGGCTTCTTGAGTTCGCCCAACTCATTTATTGTGGCTTCTTCGAATACCGTGTGCGTCTTAGACAGCTTATCCGTTAACAGTCGCTTTATGTCGTCGTGTCTTCTAATCCTTGCCCTCTTGGTGTGGGTACACAGACCTAGTACGTGCCCTAGGGTCTCAGTCGCCCCTCGGCACCTTCTGCACGAGGTGTCCATATTCTTGTTCGTCCGGGCTAGCACCACCCTTGTTCCAAATGTATTGGTTCTCAGCCTTATCGCGTCTATCAGGCGCGAGCCTTGTAGGATGCTGGGTTGTGCTAGCCACTTGTTCCCCACTTTATCTCCGGCATAGTCAGCTACGCCGTGCCCTTGAGAGGGCAGTATTCTTCAAGAGTAGCTTTCGCTTCTTCTTGCCTTCTTCTTGAGTTGCTCCAGCTCCTCCAGTGACGTCGGCCATTTTGCCTTAACACTACGAGCTAGCTTCTCGTATTCATGCTCCTTTTCTGCTATTGCTCCGCTTAGTGCTCGATCTTCGGATTGGGCCATTATTAGCCTACCTTTCAATGCCGCGAAGCACACTACTCTTTCATATCTCATGAGGCCTAGGCCTCCGTCTCGTACCGGTGTGTAGAAGAACCCGGTCGCTGTTGACATTGGGAGATGGAGTATCTCCTTGATGTGTTGTCTTACGCAGATATCCAGGAGCTTAAGCGTTCCCTTTGCTGGTAGGTTCACCACTAATTCGCAGGTGAACCTCGGGAGTATATGTCGCTTCAGGAGCTCGAGTTTTTGCCATGGCTTCAGCTTGAGCCTCTTCAGGTTTTTGATTATATTTGATACTTTGGGGACTATCGATTCTTTGCTCAGTCCTACCCAAGGCGAGATCTTCGCGCCTAGATATGTACATGCCTCTTGCAGTTCGACATATTGTACTTTTTGTCCCCTTACGCTCAATTCCGGGTCCCTAGCGTACCACGATTTCCTTGTTGGGACTATTTGGAATGTCTGGCATTTAGGTACCGACAGTTCCATACCCATTTTGTCGAGGTATGTGTTGAGCGCCTCCAGTTGTTTCTCGGCTGCCTTTCGGTCCCGCCCTAGGACCACTACATCGTCTGCAAAGGCCATCACGGATAAGTTGTGTCCTCCCACCGTGACTCCTCGTGTTTCCGTATCTAGGCGCTTTATAATTTCTTCCATCGCTAAGTTGAACAGCAATGGCGATAGTGGGTCCCCTTGCTTGACTCCTCGCCTTAGCCTCACTTCTACCGTTTGCTTGTTTCCGGCTTGAATATGCGTAGTGCATTCCCTGTACATTTCTTCCACTAGGTGGATGAGTGGGTTTGGCACTCTCTTGGCTCCTAGGCCCTTCCGTAGGGCCGAGTGGGGTATCGAGTCGAACGCTTTCGAGATGTCTACTATCGTGGCTATCCCGCCTGCGTCCAGTTTCATAGACTCGATTCCTTCGTTCAGTAGTGCTATGTTCCGCTGGCACCCGTTGCTATTGGTGAACCCTTTTTGCCTGTTTGTTTGTCTTATGACCATTCTCAATCTCTGATCCAACAGGCCCGAGAAGATTCTGGCCATCATGGATCCTATTGTAATCGGCCTCCAGTTCTTTATTGCCGTGGTATCCTTGCCCGGCTTAGGAATCAACGTGGTTCGGTTCCTGTGCCAGGTGTCTGGATATATGCCCTCCAATACTAGAATGTTATAGAGTATTGCTAGTACTTCCGGCACGCCGGCCCGGGTGAGGTGTCCCTTTTTTATTTTGTCTGGGCCGGCTGCTGAGTCTCCTACGACTCGCGCGATTCTTGCTTTCACCTCCTGAATCGTGAGCGGTTTGAGCACTTCCGCCATTCTGAGTGGCCTGATGTGTGCGACGTTGTTCTCCACCACTGGCCCTGGTAGGCCCCATATGCCCTCATAGTACTGCTGTACTTGTTCCTTTGGAGGCGGCTCTAGTCTATGATCTATCTCTGAGTGGTCCCCTGATACTACTGCGTCAACCAGCTTTTTTGGGCCTGCCAGGAGACGAACTCCGGCCGGCACAGCCCCAGGGATCATCAAGGTAAGTAAGCCCCCTCGCCACGACAAGGCACCAGACCGTGAGGGGGAGTAGATAGGAACATTATTATGAGGTTCGAGTTTTACGTGAGGCCTATACTAATAAGTTTTACCGCACGGCTGACACCAGCCCGTAATCGGGATACGCCCGATCAACGCGCTACCCTACTTGCACGAGCGCACACGTATTCGTACGCGCCCACGCGAGTAGATAGGGACATTTTATTATTTATTCGTTCATTTTTGCAGCCTATGAGCTTTGCTCATTACCACCTCGTTCATTGTATTTTATTGTTGTTCTAGATCGAGTTTTATTTCTTGGGTTAGTATACGTACATAATTTGGATTCTTTTTGTTAGTTCACATTTCCAATTTTTTTTTTTTTTTTTCTCTTTTAGTAGTTATTTATATCTTTCATTGTAATTATGATTTATGTGTCACTAATTTTGTTTCTCTTTTGTTTTCAGGTCTTTTTCAACAGCAGGGTCACTCAGCCGCAGACGATCAACAGATCATTCTACGTTGCCCGTCCCTAGCCACGTGAAGGCGGACCCTTTTCTACTATTCTACGGTAAGTTGTAAGTTCTGTTTTGTACTCATTCTCATGCTTTTTTTTCCTCTTTTTCTTTTCAGGTTTTCAGGTTATCAGGTTATCTCCGGTACCGGAGAAGTCCCAGGCAGTCCCGCCTAGGGCTCCGTCTACTGGTTCAGTTCAATCTCATGCAAGTATACCTTTCTTTCTTCCGCGATCTCTTTAGTTAAAATGGATAATGTTTTCAGTCTTTCTTTCGTGGATATAAGTACATGCATATCGTCTATATTTACATCATGCAGTATATTGTCTCTATGTTGCCTGTATACAGGGTGTTCCAGACCTCGCGACGAATATTTCACAGGGTAAATCTTGATCAAAAATGGGATCGAAATTTCCTCAGCCGATTTTTTTTTAAATGCATATCTTTTCCGTTATAATTAATTCAATTTCAGTCAATGACGCGCGGCTTACGAACGGCCGCGCATCGGTGTGCTTACCGCTCGGTTGTATGCACTTTTTTCGTGGCGACAATAGGGTGAGAGACGCGCACACAACCGAGCGGTGATTACACCGACAAACGGCCGTTTATAAGTCGCATGTCATTAGCTGAAATTAAAATAATTATAACGGAAAATCCATGCATCTCCGAAAAAATCGGCTGAGGAAATTTCGATCCCATTTTTGATCAAGATTTACCCTGTGAAATATTCGTCGCGAGGTCTGGAACACCCTGTAGAGGGCATTCGAATATCATATGTTCGACGGTTTCTTCTACTTCGTCACATGCTGGGCAGTCAGGGTTATCCGTCGCATTTCTTCTATACAGTGAGCTGTTTATTGAACCATATCCGGTAATAAAATAGGTACACACACGATCAGGCTTGAACCATTGGTTTTTCTCTGCAAAGTCAGCTTCTTTTATAAATTTTCGTGTATCAGCACCGTGTATGTCCTCGTTCCACCTTCTTCTCCATTCGTTTGTGACTTCTCGCTTTATTTTCTCTCTGTTCGTGATCATTCTCATGTCGTCGATCACATTCGTTTCTTCGTTTTCGTAATTCTTCCATTCAGCGCTCATATTCTTTCTCACTCGTCCATACAGTCCTTTCATGATCACCTCCAAATCTATGGGCAAAGAGCCGTTTACCACCTGCATGGCGCTTGTCGACGCTGTTCTGCACGCCCTTGTGCACTGCAGCAAAAGGGCCCGCTGTGCAGCCAGCAGCTGCCTCACGACCATTGAGGTTTCAGCCCTGGGGTACCAGACCGCAGCGCAGTATGTCAATATAGGTATCGCGACCGCTTTATATATTAATTGCCTCGTGTACATATTTATCCCCCAGTCTTTCTGTGCAATTCGATTTATTTGTAATATATATGCCGTTGTTTTCTGTCTGAGGTTCCGAACATGAGGGAGAAAAGTCAGTTTTGAGTCCAACGTCACACCCAGGTATTTATGCTCGTTTAGAAATTTAATGTTATGTCGCCCTATCCTCACTGATGAGTGCCTTGTCTTCGCCATCCTACTCGTAAACATAATCGCCGCTGACTTGGCATGAGCCACCTTCAGCTTGTGGTCAGAGCACCACCCCTCCAGATGTGCTATTCCGGTTGCGCACAGCTGTTCCAACCTGCAACGTGTATCCGCCTTGATTATGTATACTAGGTCGTCTGCATAAGCTATCGCTTCAAAGTCCTCTTTTTCCATTTCTGACTCAATCTTGTTTAACAACCTGTCCATGCACCACGACCATGCTGCAGGGCCGACCACAGATCCCTGCGGGCAACCCCGCTCCACACTTCTTGTCATTTCCTCGAACTTAGAGGTGACCACTACCGTTCTTTCGGAGAGATAGCTCCTCATCAGCGCTACCATTTGGCTACTGCAACCCGCATCCACCAATCTAGTAAGTATGGTGGTCCACCACAGATTATCGAACGCTCCTTCTATGTCTAGGAAGAGCGCTACGACGTGCTTCTTTTCTGAACTTCGTACTGACCTAATGAGATGCAGAATTGCGTCCTCAGTCGATGTGTTTTTCTTGAAGCCGTACTGGTTCACCGAGTCCAACTGACTCTCCTCGTACCAGCACCTTGGCCATGGTCTGTATCAGGGAGATTGGTCTGTACGAATTCAATTTGGACTTGTCTCGTATCGTGTCCTTCATTACTATAAGAAGGTTGGCCTTCTTCCACTCTACCGGAAACACCCCGCGCCGCCAGCAATTGTTTATTAAGGCACATATAGTTTTTTTTGCATTCTTGCTTCCCTTCCAAAGATTCTTAATTATCTCCGGTTTAATTCCGTCCAGGCCAGGAGCCCTGCCAGTCTTCAGTTTTTCGATGGCACTATCCACTTCCGCCAGACTAATCTCCGACTCCACGTTGGAGCAGGAATAGTCCTTGAGGATTATTTTTTCTATTCTTCGTGTTTCTGTTTCAGGTTCGTCATCAGCCGGGACACACTTCTTGAGTAGTTCATTAACCGAGTCTTCCCAGCTCACCGTAACTCGCCCGTTTGGGCAAACAAGCGAGCACATGTGAGGTAAATTTCTTACTTTATTCCTTGCGATCTTATATGGTATGCTCCATGGGTCCTTATTGGCTTCAACCCTGACGAACTCCTGCCATGACTCGTTTTTAGACTTCTGTATCGTCCTCACATAGTCATTTCTTGTGTCCTTGTACCTTTCCTTGTCATTTTCCAGCGTGCTCAGTTGCATGCGCCTTGCTCTTCTCAATTGTTTATTACTCTTTTTCATTAATTTTCTTTTCTTTTTCAGCTCTTCATTCCACCACGGCACAGCGCGAGGATGCACTCTCCGAATAGGTATGGATTCGTCACAAACTCCATTAACTACCTCGTTAAAGACCGCGACAGCCGTGTCCGGGTCAGCCCTATCTATTTCCTTTATTTTTTCTGCACTGAATTTGTCATCTCCCAATTTCTTGAACAGTTTCCAATCAGCCTTTTTAATATTGTAACTTTTTGTTCTGTTGTATCCGTCAACTGCTTCTCGTCTACTCGGTCTTCCTATTTCCATCATGATTATATTGTGGTCACTTGTTATACCATTCTGCACCTCCCAGCTCGTTATCCTACGCAGCAAGCTGGTCGAGGAGAGAGTAACGTCTATGTTGCTCTCCGCGTTGGCCGATTCAAACGTAGTTATATCTTGCGGCTCGTTGATGACATTCATCCTATTTATCATGATGAACTCATCCAGTAATTCGCCACGCATGTCTGTTTCACCGGAGTACCAGCTGTGCGACTTGGCATTAGCGTCCATGGTTATCAGGATTTTTTTTTGTCGTATCTTTGATATTATTTCCTCGATTTTTTGTAAAATGGGCTCAATGTCCAGCGAGTGCTGACAATACGCGTTTACTACATGCAATTCTTCTGTAGGTGTTTTAATTTGCATGCACATGACATGTTCCGTTTCATCCGCGGTATTCTGGAATATTTCTACAGCGTCTCTTCTGACTACAGCCGCCACCCATGGGGTTTCTACCCCCGGCTGGACAACTTTCATACTTGAACCCGTGTAGCCCGTCACCTTTCCGCCCCGAGTATGCGGTTCTTGTACCAAAAGCACATCAATTTGTTTTTCTTCAAATAATATTTCAAGATCAACAGCCGCTGCATACGCCCTTTGCGCATTTATCTGTGCAACTTTTAGTCCCATTGCAGCCTGCTGTTATAGATCTGTGCCTGTCTAATGTATTCGGGACATTCTCTGCTCATCACAGAATGATGGAATTCTTTCCGTTTCCCTCGGACACAATTGGAACATCTTTCAACATTTGATTTGCAGTCCTGCATTATATGTGTTCCATCTGCACAATATCCACATAGTGGGTCCTTTACTGTGCATGCTTTTGCAATATGCCCGAATGCGTTACACGCGTAGCATCTCGTGACGCTAGTAAATTCTTTTAATTTGTAGGTGCGCAACTGCATGAAAACCCTACCCTTTTTCAGGATCTCTTGTGCGTACTTACCCGGGAGCTGGACCACCCAGCTCACCCGTCCCTCTTGTCCCTTTCGCAACCTAAAACAGGTGCGGAAGTGTACACGTGCCTTCAAGCTCTCTCGCTCTTCTTCCGTTAAAAGGTCAAAGTTCTTTTCTAGCAGATCCTCCATGAGGTCTTCCTTACTGTGGTCTTTGTCTATATCGTGTATAATTATAGTCGGGTCCAGTTTCTTGGGTCTCTCGACTTTCAGACCAAGATTTACGAGGCTTGACCCCTCGATGACTTGTACGTCTTCACTCCCATCGAGCTCAATCACCAGGCCGGAGCCACGCATCTGCCTAACACTGACTACTTTCAGTTTCTTTTTCACTTTTTTCAGGTGCTCCGTGACCACTTTTTTTATCTCGTCGTTATTTCTTTTTTCGTCTTTTTCATTTATCGGTCTACTTCATTCCTTCTTTCGCTAATCATTTTTTTCTCTTTTTCTTTTTCAGATTGGCTCATCCCAGCAGCAGCAGAACCAACGATCCGTGCGAACGTCATCCCGGCAGGAGCCGAAACCAGGGCCGGAACGGCACCACAACACCGGTGAGTCGCTTTCAATTTCTCGTGCTCAATGTACTCGTCAATTAGTCGGCGCTCAATTTTTTCCCATTTGTCCATGTTGCGAGAGATGATAAAGAGGTTCGTTAGATATGGGTAAATTAATTAGTAAGAGAGAGGCTTAGGATGAGTGACCTACGGGATAAATGTGTCTTGGAAAAGCTTACACGGGTTTTCCTTTTCTTTTCTTAATGGGACCAGTACAGCGAGTTTTCGAGAAATGATCATAGTCCGAAATCAATTTATTTCATAACCAAAGTTCATTTCACCTCAAAATATTTTTCTTTTTCAAAATCATGTGTCGTAAGGATTTCAGAGCACCGTTGGACCGATTCAGGTCATCTTGGATTCATTTTCTTCAGAAAACAAATCCTCATCATGTGAATGTAGGAATTTTGAAAATTTTACGTTTTGGCCAAATTATTTAAGAAATGAGTGATAGTAATTTTTTCAAATTTGGTAAATTGATCATAACTTATGACATAATTTTTTATTTTAAAATTCCTACATTCACATGATGAGGATTTGTTTTTTGAAGAAAATGAATCCAAGATGACCTGAATCGGTCCAGCGGTGGTCTGAAATCCTTACGACACATGATTTTGAAAAAGAAAAATATTTTGATGTGAAATGAACTTTGGTTATGAAATAAATTTATTTCGGACTATGATCATTTCTCGAAAACTCGCTGTACTGGTCCCCTTAAAACTCGTGTCTTTATTTTTAATTCTCACGATGAGATATATACATACAGATATTTGACCACGAGGCCGAGAAATTTACAATGTTTCCCACAGGGAGATCTGAGACATACTGATTTTTCATATATATGGACTTTGATTTAGTCCGCAGGAATACACATATACATACATTGAATCGTTCTTACGCTCGGTGCGCAATGAGACGTTAGGCGTACGATTTTAGGCAGGTAAACACTGCACGATGATGTGTGTGCCTTCGATAGGTACTGGCCGGCCAGCTGATCTCAGCGATCGATTATACTTTGCCCGAAAATACCGCCCGCCTCGCTATCGTTCGACGATTGCGAAATCATGATATGCCGCCCGCCGTGAGGGGCTCATTTTGAAAGTTAACCGGTAGCACGCACAATTTTACTATCGGCCGTTTCAAAACCGACGATTTCGTTTTCACTGTCACAACGCGAACTAGTCCATCCGATCCTGGGTGGACGTCAATGACCCTCGCGAGTGGCCAGACTGATGGTGGTAGGTTTTCATCCCTGATGAGAACGATGGCTCCGATGTCGATGTTTCCGTTGATTGATTGCCACTTCGGCAGATGTTGAAACGTCTGGAGGTATTCCGTGTTCCAACGTTTCCAAAAATGCTCGAGCATATGGCGTGAGTGTTGCCAATGCGAGAGGCGTTGGACGGGTACGTCCGCGAGCGAGGGTTCTGGCACGGTATTTAGAGCTGTGCCGATGAGAAAATGCCCTGGAGTTAAGGCACTCGAGTCTGTTGGATCGTCCGAGAGTGCACACAGTGGTCGCGAGTTAAGGGTAGCTTCCACCTGCGCGAGGAAGGTTTCAAACTGCTCGAAAGTGAGTTTGGCTTCGCCAATTACCCTTTTGAGGTGAAACTTCACTGATTTCACCCCGGCTTCCCACTTACCTCCGAAGTGAGGTGCTGACGGAGGGTTGAAGCGCCACTGTGTTCCATGTGGCGCGAGGATGTTAGCGATTTGTGCGGATTCCTTCGATGATGCCGCGAGTAAGCGACGAAGTTCAGCATCAGCTCCAACGAGATTCTTACCGCAATCGCTTGAGATAGTCGCACAGATTCCGCGTCGCGAGGTGAAGCGCTTATATGCCGCGATAAAGGCTTCCGTTGTACAGTCCGAGACTAGTTCGAGGTGAACTGCTGATGTGGAGAAGCATACAAAAACAGCAATGTAGCCCTTGTAAGTTTTTGGGTTTCTCCCGCGAGAGGCTCGAATTGCGAAAGGCCCTGCGTAGTCGACACCAGAGTGCAAGAAGGGTCTCACCGGTGAAACGCGAGACTGAGGGAGCTGACCCATCTGCTGGACGCTAAGAGTAGCGCGTTGACGCGCACACGAAACGCAGCGATGGATGTACGAGCGGCCCGGTACCCTTCCACCGATGATCCAGAAGCGTTGTCGGATGGTGGCGAGGGTGAGCTGTGGTCCCCCGTGGAGAGTCGCTTTATGATAATGATCAATCACTAAAGTGGTGAATGACGATTTTCGAGGGAGAATGAGAGGATGCTTCTCGTCATAAGTTAGAGATGATTGCTGCAACCGTCCTCCAACTCTTAGAAGTCCGTTTCGGTCCACGAATGGAGCGAGCCGAAAGAATGAGTAGCGCCGAGTGAGAAGCGAACCTTGTTTGAGCAATCTGATTTCGGCTCCGAAGTAGGCGTTTTGACTTGTTGCAACCCGAAGGATGCGAGCGTCCTCTCGTTCGGACGTCATGATCGGGCCGCGCGAAACAATTTTCTTAGGAAATTTCGCGACCGATTTTGATAAGAATAAATCTGCAGCACGTTTGCAAAGAGCGGTGATTCTCACCAATTTCGTTAATGATGAGTAAATATCGATGAGATCCCAGATTGGTAGCGGATCAGTTTCCGCGAGGTGATGAGCTGCTACCTGCTTTCTTTCTTCGAGAGGTTCGTCTCCCTTCAACGTGGGAGATGAGGATGGCCAGCTGACTGAAGGCTTGGCAAGCCATGATGGACCACCAGTCCAGAGTTTTGAGGCTAGAACTTGCTCTGGAGAGGCACCGCGAGACGCGAGATCCGCTGGGTTTTCCGAACCCGATACGCGATGCCACCGAGCACGCGCGAACTCTTGTATTTCGGTGACACGATTGCGGACAAAGTCTTTCCAACGAGAAGGGTGACTTTTTATCCACGCGAGCGCGACTGTCGAGTCCGACCACAGATGAACCGGAGCTTTCGCGAGACCGAGAGTGCTTTCCACGTGGCGCACGAGTCCAACGAGGAGGAGCGCGGCACACAGTTCGAGACGCGGAATTGTCACTTTTTTGAGAGGCGCGACTTTTGTTTTCGAACACATTAGCGAGACGCGCACTTCGTGAGTGTCGATGTACGTTCGCAAATATATGACCGCCGCGATAGCCTCTTGAGAAGCGTCCGCGAACCCATGAATTCCCACCGCTGGAGATTCTGTGCTGAGCCCGATCCACCGAGGGATTGTGATTAAGGAAACATCTTGTAGCTCTTGTCGGAAGGTGTTCCAGCGCGACGCGAGTGGGTCGGGGAGTGGCTGATCCCAGCCGAGGCCGATTGCCCACAGCAATTGCATGAAAATCTTGGCTCGGATCGTGATTGGCGAGAGCCAACCTAGAGGATCGAACAGCTGAGCAGTTTCCGAGAGGATCTTTCGTTTTGTAAGGATGTGCTCATCCTTTACAGCTTGAGGCGCGAATGCGAATGAGTCGATCTCGGGTCTCCACATGAGACCGAGTGCACGAAAGAATGGACTTTGATCGAGATTCTGCTGTTTTGCGACTTCCCGATCACCTGGTGAAATGTCTACAAGAGTTTCGGAGTGGCTCGACGTCCACTTTTTGAGTTCAAAGCCGCCCGCCCTGAGCAGCTGATTGAGCTCTACTATTTTTTCACGAGCTTGCAGTGGGTTGTCTGCCCCCGAGAGTACGTCGTCGACGTACGTGTTGTCGATAATGACTCGATTTGCTAGGGGATAACGTTGCCCTTCGTCTTGAATGAGTTGATGAAGGACACGTATCGCGAGATATGGAGCGCTGGCGAGGCCATACGTTACCGTAAGAAGTTGATACTCCTCGATTTGGAGCTGTGAGTTTTCTCTCCAAAGGATCCGCTGAAGATCCCAGTCGTTTTGGTGAACCAAAATCTGTCGGTATATCTTGGCGATATCTGAGGAGAAAGCGACAGGATATTGTTGCCACCGTAAGAGCACGTCGGCCAGGTCTGTCTGCACTTTTGGCCCGACGTAGAGATTGTCATTTAGAGAGAGTCCCAGTTCCGTTCTCTGAGATCCGTTAAACACCACACGTAACTTGGTAGTTGAACTGCACTCGCGCGCGACACCATGATGTGGTAGATAAAACACGCGAGAGTCACTGTTTGATCCACTGGGGGCGCGACACATATGCCCGAGGTCAAGGTATTCGCGAAGGAAGTTCGAGTAAGCTTCCTTTAGTTTCGAATCACTCACGAACCGTTTCTCCATCCGTAGGAGCATTTGATGCGCGGGGGTACGCGAGTTACCGAGATCGACCGAACTGTCTTTGATTGGTAACTGAACGATGTAGCGACCAGTAGCATCGCGAGACACTGTTTCGCGAAAATGCTTCTCACAGTTTTCTTCGTCAGTTGTGAGTGCGACTGGAGTAGACACTTCTTCTTGCACCCAGAAACGCCTAACGAGATCGATCAGTTCGGTGTCTAGAGAGCATTGCAGCCCTTGAACTGCGGTATGAGAGATGCTTGCTGCTTCTGACGAAACAGGACCCGATAATACCCATCCGAGCTGGGTTTCTTGAGCGATTGGTGTGCCAGGAGCTCCCTTACGTATTCCTTGGATGAGCACGTGGCCATAAACATCGGCACCGAGGATGACGTCAATTTGACCAGGTTCCGCGAAGCTTGGATCTGCGAGAGTGAGACCTTGTAGATGAGGCCAGTCTTCCACGTGAACTCGGAACGATGGCAGGAACAATGTCACGCGAGGGAGTAAAAAGGCTTCCACGAGACACGAGAACTCGGTGTTCACCCGAGTTCTTATCTGGAGTGTCGTAATACCGCGAGTTACTCCGGATTGTTGAGCTCCAACTCCGATGACTGGGATTGAAGCGTGGCGACGAGTTGATCGCAATCGCTGCGTAAGCGACTCCGAGATGAACGAGCTTTCGGAGCCTTGATCCAATAAGGCTCGAACGGTGATGCATTCTCCTGTTTCGGGGTTCGAAACGAGAACTTGAGCTGTTGCAAGGAGGACCGGTGAACACTGCGCGTTCTTCGGTTGAGCTGCATGGCTGCTGACCTGTGATGAGGTGCTTGATGCAGGCTGAGATAATTGGCCTGCGGTAGCCTGTCCTTGCAGAGCATCGTTGCCAGATGCTGATGCAGATGTGGAGGATCTGCGATGAAGTAGAGTGTGATGTCGACCTTCGCAAGTACGACATCTCTTGTCTGATCGGCAGTCTTTTACTGGATGTGGACCAAGACAGTTGTAGCAAAGACTGTGAGATGCGACGAAGTCCTTTCTTTGTTCGAGCGGTTTTCCTTGAAACGATTTGTACGCCGCGATGTAATGATTTCCCTTGCAATAGGAACACGATGATTCTTTTGATTGAACCACGTGAGATTTTGTGGTGGAACCGCTAAGCTTTCCTGGTGATGCCTGCGTCTTGTTGGATGCACTCTGACCTTGGGCTTGTTCCACAGCCTCAAGGGTGTGAATGCGACCTAGAAGGAATGACTCGAGCTCTGTGAAGGCTGGAGGGTCACGAGTTTCACTAACGCGCTTTTCCCACTCTTCGAGAGATCCAGAGTCGAGTTTGCTTATTGTCATGTGCACGATAATGTCATCCCACTGTTTGACTGGGCGACCGAGGGCTTCCAGAGCACCGATGGCTTCGCAAGTATCACTGTGCAGACGTTTGATTTCTGCAGATGATTTCTTCCCGATTCGCGGAATCGCGAAGAGTTTTCCGAAATGAGAGCTTGTGAGTAATCGCTTGTTTTCGTAGCGGGATACGAGAGTGTTCCAGGCACGAGAGAAATTGTCACCGGTGACAGCGATGTTTCTGATTAGTTGAGAGGGCTCACCGGTCAAGCTGGTTTTTAGATAATGGAGTTCTTCCACATCCGCACAGTGCGGCCAAAGGCCCCTTTATGCGGCCAAAAGACGAAAAAAAAAGTTTTTGGTTGGGGATATTTTGTCATTGGGTTGGCTAAAGGAGTCCCCTAGGAGACGGAAAACGTTCATAGTAAGGTCCCTTGCCTCAAATCCCGCCCATAATCTCAGTCTGAATATGGCCTTCGCACGACGACGCGCGACGGTTAGGAAAGTGCGACTGGCGACGCGTCGGATAAACAGGCGTCAAATTTTTGTTTTTAAAGCGATTTGAACAAAATAAAATGGATTCTACAGCTGAAGGTGAGTGGAATAAGTAAAAAAAATTCCGAATATAAATTCCTGAATAGTACATTGTTAGAAGGAGATATGTAAGGACTATTTTTTGGTTATTTTTCGCGAATTGAATGGATTTGATTGAGTGAATACTTTTTTATCTTACTACATCTTGCTCTCTAAGTCATTTGAGGTTTTAGATAAAAGTATTATGTACTAAATAAAATCAATTTTAGCTGCCCGTTGCTGCCCGTTCAGTTTTTGTGCACAGTATTACAAAAAAAAAGTAAGATATTCGTTTTAACGATCACAGTAATACATGAAAAACAAAATGAAATAAAGCATAGAATTCAAAAACGAAAGTGAAAAACAAAGATAAAAGTGAGCCTTCGAAGGAAAACACATCTATACAGTAAATCAAAAGAATATGAGAAAAAGAGGGGGGGGGGGGGGGTTATACGCAGGGGGCAGGGTCAGGCAGGTATAGGGATTGAGTTAGAAAAAAAAGAAATTCTTTCGCGAGCGAGCGAGCGAGTAAGACAGCGCATACACCTGGAGCTGCCTAATGTAACTGTGATGTATGCGTGCGTAAAAGTGTTTTTTTTTTTTTTTTTAGGATCCAGTAATGTAACAGAACGTAAAAAAAAAAAATAAAATAAAAAAAAATAAAAAAAATAAAAAAAAAAAAATAAAATAAATAAAATAAAATAATAAAAAAAATTAAAATATAATAATTTTTTCAGAATTTTTTTCCTGTATAACATCGCCATATTGCACCCCGCCATTTTTAATTTGTTCATTCTCAATTACATACCCTAACAATCTCAAAACAAAGACTTTTAATCAATCGCCCAATTCATTTAATTTTTTATGAGTTTTTTCGTATGATATGACGTCATACTAGGTCGGCCATTTTGAATTTGCTAATTCTGATGATCAATTCATAATCAGCGACCCCAAAAACCCCCATATACCAATTTGTGGATCATTCTCTACATTTTTCGACTTTTGGCCGCATAAAGGGGCCTTTGGCCGCACTGTGATCCGAGAGCTGTTTGTTCTCGCGAACGATTGAGTTGAAGAGATCGTGAAAGGGTTGCCATTCAGAAAAACTACCAGAGAACGATGGCAACGCGATAGGAGGTAGCCGTCGTAAAGTCGTCTTAGCCGCTGAAGCTAGAGATGCATCCACTTGAGGAGCGGGTGTCGGTTTGAGTGACTCCAGGAGATCAAGCATGTGTCCCCTCGAGTCTAGGTATTTTTCTTCGCACTGCCCGAAGTAGTCTTTTGAAAAATACGATCGTTGCTCGATCAATGCAAGCTGCTTTTCATCGGCCGCGGATTTGTGTTTGCCCATCAGGTCGTGATTCGCTTGGAATTTTGTCCAGGTTGACTCGAGAGCGTTGAGTCGCGATTGCACCTGGCCGTAGGTGATATTTGCCTCCCCGAGTTTTTGGAGGTTTTCTATTGTGCGCGATACGCGCCATAAAAGTTCGTTTTGACGATCGATTAGCTCGCTGAGAGACATGACAGCGAGATATGTCAACAAACGATTCTACGGGAATCTGACTTGAGTATTTAAACTGCGAGAGAGAGATAGACGCGCACGACACACTTACTTGCACGCACACTACACTCGGGTTGTTGACACACACTGACTACGAGTCTCGATAAGGTGATCAGCGACTTTGATGCGAGTTTGAAATTAACCGTTTTTAGTTATATTCTACAGAGAGATTTCACTTTTAGCGTTTTCCGTAACGCTTTGGATGAACTTTTCACAACACTACCGTGTCACTCACCCACTAATTAATTCCCCGAGATTCGCGACGATTCAAAGATTGTTCAAATCACTTCGCGACCGATCCGGCTCGAAGGACCAAAAATGTTGCGAGAGATGATGAAGAGGTTCGTTAGATATGGGTAAATTAATTAGTAAGAGAGAGGCTTAGGATGAGTGACCTACGGGATAAATGTGTCTTGGAAAAGCTTACACGGGTTTTCCTTTTCTTTTCTTAAAACTCGTGTCTTTATTTTTAATTCTCACGATGAGATATATACATACAGGTATTCGACCACGAGGCCGAGAAATTTACAATGTTTCCCACAGGGAGATCTGAGACATACTGATTTTTCATATATATGGACTTTGATTTAGTCCGCAGGAATACACATATAATGTAACGTGCCAGGCTACCCATGCCTGTGCGTTTACATTTAAATCAGCAACGGTCGAGCGAAGCGACTGGAAGAGTCTCGAAGCTTCGCACAACGACGAGCTGAGTGACGTCACGACAAGTATAAAAGGCGTGACGCCGCTCAGCTCACCAGCAATCTTCGGCAAAGCGACCGGGTTGACTCACCGCGCATCAACTCACCAGCTATTCTAGGGTAGACACCAGATAGACTCACAGTTACTTGCTGGTCATCACGAGCATAGAGCTCTGATGAACCGTTAGAATCATCTATTCATATCAATATAATTTATAAATTCAATTTCACTCAGAAAATCAATTATCGAAAGTTAAGAGCATCAGCTAACAGAAAATACGTCAAAGAATATTATTAAACAAATTATAGAACAATCAGAGATAAAGTGAATGATAGTTTAACTAGGAAAAGAATAGCAAAGACATAATAAAAGACTGTATTAAAGTAAGTAAGACATAGGCAACGTGTAAATATAGGTTAGGGTTGCAACCGTAGTTTTAGTTAATTAAATAAATAGATTTTTGAACGTTACAGAAAAGCAATTTAATCAGATGTCAAACCCCTTCCTCCGCCATTTCCAGGTTATAGTTTAAATCTAACAGAAAGCTAGATACAGCCTTGGTGGATCTCCGATCTACCCAGGTCTGGCACAGCTATTATTTTGGAATAAATTAACTTCATTAAATTAACATTTAACAGTTAAGAGGGTAGAGTGCAGCCTTAGTGCGTTATCGTACTCAGGTCTGTGGGGAGGCGGCTTCAGCTACACGGTAGTTCAAGTCCGTAATAGGCACGGCTAATAATTAGTAGTAGAAGTCTCAAACAAAAATAAAAATCGAGTAAAGAAAACACAATAACCAACCGGTTCGCGTCACCTTCAGTGACGCTCACTATCCGTAAAGTTACAATACATACATTGAATCGTTCTTACGCTCGGTGCGCAATGAGACGTTAGGCGTACGATTTTAGGCAGGTAAACACTGCACGATGGTGTGTGTGCCTTCGATAGGTACTGGCCGGCCAGCTGATCTCAGCGATCGATTATACTTTGCCCGAACAGTCCAGGATGTATTTCATCACCGTCTTATTGACCTTGTTGTTCTCGTGGAACAAAAAGGCCTCGAGACTTTTCCTTTCCTCCCTGAGCTCTCCAAGAGCGTCCCTTCTGTCGCAATCCTGTTCCCCATCCGTCAACTCCTCGTCCATTTTCTCAGTCCCAGATTCGTTATGATCTTTCTCGGTGCTCTCGGCCTCATTCTTATCAACATGTTTCTTTTTATCCAGGTGAGCTTCGGCCGGTGTGTTCTGCCTCCTTTTCAATGCTGCCGACATCGACAAGGGCGGAAACATCTGACCGGCGAGTGAGGAATCAGAACGAGTTATTCTCACCCTAGGGTTCTGTACTGAATCCTGACTTCTAGTGATCTCTTGCACGTCCATATACTCCTCATCATCAGCACTAGAGGTGCTTGCTATACTTGTTCCCTTAATTTTTAATGTTTTTATAGTGTTTTTTTTTGTTTTTGTTTTTGTTTTCAGATGTCATATTGTACCCACGATTATGGTCGGAAAAGAGGTCCACCCAGGCAGAGCCGCCTTACCTGGGTAAGCCTAGATACTCTGGGGTTTCGGCTGGTACCCCAGAGGGATCGTTCGCGACCGCACCATTTAACGTCCACGCGGCCACGCAGTCCTCGGCACGTTACCTCACACCTTGACTTTGGACGTGGTCTGAATTTAGTTTTACCTCTCACCCTGAGCCACTCCGGCATGGTAGGACCTGCCAGGAGACGAACTCCGGCCGGCACAGCCCCAGGGATCATCAAGGTAAGTAAGCCCCCTCGCCACGACAATGCACCAGACTGTGAGGGGGAGTAGATAGGGACATTATTATTAATTTGTTCTCTACTTTTATGGCTTGGGAGCGTTGCTCATATCCATCTCAATCTTTCACCTTGTATTTTCCTCAGAGTTTGAAGTTTCATGCTTAGCAATATATATATGTGTATATGTTTTTTTTTTTTTTTTTTTTTTTTTTCTTTTTTCTTTTTTCTCCCCAGGTTATAATCTTTGTTAATTTTCTATTTTCATTTTTCAGGAGCCTCTGAGCCGCAGGCAGTTCTTCACCACCAGCGTTGCCCGTCTCTAGCCACGTGGAGGCGGGCTCCTTTCTACTATCTTTTTATTGGAAGGTAAGCATGTATTCTTTTCTATCTTTATTTATTTCATTCACCATGTTCGAGAATTTCTTGAATTCTTCTTTTGATTCTATCAGCCTGTCCATTGATATTATATTTCTCATGAGTGTTTCATATCTATGCCTTGTATGTAGCGGGCACTCAAATAGAACGTGCTCAACTGTTTCCTCCGTGCCAACGCACGATGGACAGTCCGAATCACGCGTCGCACCCCTTTTATACAACGTGCTATTAAAGGACCCGTAGCCCGTTACAAAATACACGCATACTCGATTCGGTTTGAACCACTGATTTGCAATAGAGTAGTCCGCCTCTTTTATGAATTTATATGTATCTCTTCCTCTTGTTTCTTCACTCCATCTTTCTCTCCATTCTTTTAATATTTCTTCCTTTATTTTAACTTTTTCCTCTATCACCCTACTATCATCCCTGTTTTCTATTTCCATATATCTGTAGTCGTTCCATTCTGTGTTCGTGTTCTTTTTAATTTTTGTGATAAGGCCTCTCATTGTGACTTCCAGGTCCATTGGCAGGGATCCGTTAACCACCTGCATAGCCACTGTGGATGTCGTTCGGCATGCTTTCGTGCACTGCAGCAGGAGGGCTCGCTGTGCCGCTAGTAGGTGTCTTTGCATATATGTACAATGGGCACGGTCATACCATACTACCGCGCAGTATGTCATTATGGGCACCGCCACCGCTTTATATATTAGTTGTCTAGTGTACATGTTGATGCCCCACTCTTTCTGTGCTATTCTGTTTATTTGCATAATGAAGTGACTTATTTGCATAATGTATGCGGTCACCTTGTCTCGTAGCTGCCTCACGTGAGGCAGAAAGTTAAGTTTCGAGTTCAAAATGATACCAAGGTATTTGTGCTTTACCGCAAACCTGACATTGTTGCGATTGATTTTTATAATCGGACTTCTTTCTTCGTTTAGGTTCCGAGTGAACATCACACCCACCGACTTCGAATGAGCTATCTTCAGCCTGTGCTCAGAGCACCACTGCTCCAGGAGCCGGATGGATGCGGCAGCCAATTCCTCAATCTTTCTACGTGAGTCCGCCTTGACAATAATGACTAAATCGTCCGCGTAGGCTATAGCCTCCAGATCATCCTGCTCAAATTCAGTCTCAATTGTGCTCAGGATCCGGTCCATACACCAGATCCAGGCATTTGGACCCATCACTGAGCCCTGGGGGCACCCTTTTTCAGCCTGTCTCTCTTTTCGATTCAATTTCGTTTTGACTATGGCCTTTCTCTCAGTGAAGTAGCTCTTCATGATCGCGATCATTTGTGAGCTACAATTTGCCTCTGTGAGTCTCGTCAGTATAGCCGGCCACCACAGATTGTCGAACGCCCCTTCAATGTCGAGAAACAAGGCCATGACGTGTTTCTTGTCACTTGTCCGGACTAAGCGTGTCAAGTGTATGATTGCATCTTCCGTTGATCTCTCTTTCTTAAAACCATATTGGTTGGGTGAATCCAGTTTTTGTTTTTCATACTCAATTTGTATGCGCCCGACCAGAATCTGCTCGAGCACCTTTCCCATAGTGGGGATCAAAGAAATCGGCCGGTAGGAATTCAGCTTTGCTTTGTCTCTGTTTATGTCTTTTAATATGATGACCAGCTGGGCTGCCTTCCAACTCCTGGGAAAGGTCCCGCTCCTCCAGCAGTTGTTCAGCAGCGCAGTTATTGTTGTTTTTGCATTGGAACCCGCATTCCATAGTTTTATTATTATTTCTGATTTGTATCCATCGAGTCCTGGAGCTACATTTGTTTTAAGTTTCTTGATCGCTTCATTGATCTCCCTCTCGCTAAAATCCTGCTCCACGTTGGAGTTGGCATAGCTATCGAGGACTTCGTTTGCCAAGCGCTCCGTCTCATCACAGAGGCGAGCGTCAGCTGGCACGCATTTCTTTAATAGTTCATCCAGTGACTCTTCCCAGCCCCCCGTTACCCTACCGTCAGGGCATACCAGGGAACACATATGTACTGCATCATGAAACTTATCTCGGGCAATTTTGAAGGGGACGCTCCATGGGTCCTTGTTGGCCTCCACTCTGACGAAGTCTTGCCACGATTTATTCTTATCTTTTCTTATTTGCAGCACATATGTGCTCCTGGCCTCAGTATGAAATCGCTTGTTGTCCTCAATTGAGTTTAGCTGCATTCTCCTTGCCCTTCGTAATTGTGCACTTGCATTATTCATCGTTTCCCTTTTCTGTTTCAGGTCCTGACTCCACCATGGAACTGCTCGTGCCCTTCCGCATTTTACAAGTATTGTTTCTTTTATTATGCTGTCTAGTTGTTCATTGAAAGTTTCTACTGCCGTGTCCGCGTCCATGCTTTGAATTCTGTTTGTCATTGTCGTGTCGAGCCTGTCCTCACCCAAGGCTTTAAAAAGCTTCCAATCCGCCTTTTTTATGTTATGTCCTTCATCTTTCTCTTTCTCATTGTCGCGAGCGTTCCAGCCGTGACGGTCAATGGTCATTATGATTAAATTGTGGTCGCTTGCTATGATACTTTTTATCTCCCACCCTCTGACGCTATTCAGCAGGTTTCCGCTGCACAGCGTAACATCAATATTCGTTGTTGCATTGACCGTTTTGTATGTCGTTTCTTCCTCTGGCTCTTTGAGCACGTACAGCTTGTTGAGGGTGATAAAGTCCTCGAGCAGCCGCCCCCTGTCATCTGTTGTGTCAGAATACCAGCTGGCTGATTTCGCATTTGCGTCCATGCATAATAGGATTTTTTCTCCTCGCATTTTGTCCAGAAGGCTCTCAATCTTTTGCAGGATTGGCTCAATCTCCAAGGAGAATTGACAGTACACATTTATAATGGAGAGTGTTTCACTTCTAGTTTTGATTTGGAAGGTCATAACATGTTCCGACTCATCATGCGTATTTTGAAAAATTTCCCCGATGTCAGCACGCACAACCGCCGCAACCCAAGGAACCCGAGCATTGGGTTGGATAACCTTTATGTCCCTGCCATTAAACCCAGTCACTCTGCCCCCGCGAGAGTAGGGCTCCTGCACCAAGAGTAGGTCCAGATTTTCTTCCTTAAAGTATACCTCCAAGTCAGCCATTGCCGCATAGGATCGCTGCGCGTTAATTTGTGCAATTTTTAGCCCCATTCTAGTTTTCCTTTGTAGATCTGAACTTGTCTTAAATACTCTGGACATCTCTTGTCGCCTACATCATGATTGACCTCTTTTCTTTTAGTGCGAACACAGTTCGAGCACCTGTGTTCCTCAGATTCACAATCCCTCGCGATATGCCCCGTACAGGCACAGCTTCCACATCGTAGGTCACGAACCTCACACACTTTGGCTATATGCCCGAATGCATTGCACTTATAGCATCGGGTTACATTATTAAACTCACGAACTTTATGCGTTCTCCATTGCAGGAATATCCTGCCCTGCCTTAATAACTGGCCAGCATATCTGCCCGGTAGTTGGACAATCCAGTTCACCCTTCCCTCATTACCCGGGAAGCACGTGCGCAGGTAAATTCGTTCCCTCAATTCCCCACGTTCTTCGTCTGTCAGGTCAAAGTTTTTTTCTAACAAGTCTTCAATCAACTCTTTCTTGTCATAATCCTTTTCTAAGTCATAGATTAGAATCGAAGGTTCGATTTTTTTCGGTCTTTCGATTTTAAGGCCCATTGCTTCAAACCCAGATTTTTCTAAACCTTCGACATCCTCCTTGCCATTCACCTCCACCACCAATCCTGGATTACGCATCTGCCTAAAGCCTACGATTTTTATCTTATTTTTTACCTTTTTTAGCTGCTCAACTACTGCTTTCTTTATTTGATCGCTACTTCCTGATTTACTTTCGTCCACAGGTTTGATCAACACGACTTCGTTTCTTCTTTGACTAATCAGATTGTTCTCTTTTTCTTTTCCAGATTGATTCATCGCAGCAGCCACACCAACGGAACCAGCATACGAAAGCCCAGCAGGAGCCGGGGCCCGAGCCCGAGCCAGAGCAGTGCCGCAGCATTGGTGAGCAGATTTCAGCTTTTCATGAGCAATATACTCATCTACCAACCTATTTTCTAGTTTTGTCCACGTGTCTAGAATTGTTTTTATAATCAGCTTCGTTGCCTTATTATTATCATTGAAAAGGAATGCTTCGAGGCTTTTTCTTTCCTTTCTCAATTCCTCCAGGATGCTCATATCCTTCTTTTCCTCATCCTTATCTGGATTTGACTCCGCTTCTTCAAACTCACTGTCACTTTCCCCCTCAGCCCCTCCCAGACTCTCGCCCCTATCCGTAGATTTCGTTTTCTCTTCGCTACTTACTCCACCATCCCTAGTCCCAGGCTTTATCTTTGCCGGGGTGACCGAACTCAACGGAGCAGAATGCTTTCGTTTTGGCGTCTCCGGCAAAGGCGGAAACAACTGCTTAGACAGCGGGCTTTCCGAGCGAACAATTCTTATTGTAGGGTTAAAACCCTGTTTTAAGCTCATAGGCGTTTCCTGGAAATCCATATTTACCGCTTTTTCTTCTCCTCCAGGCGCACCCGCCTCTCCCACTCCCCGTATGTTTAGTTGTTTTATGTTTTTGTTTTTGTTTTCAGCATCCATATTATTCCCACGATTGAGGTCGGAAAAGAAGTCCACCCATGCAGAGCCGCCGTGCATGGGTAAGCCTAGATACTCTGAGGTTTCGGCCGGTACCCCAGAGGGATCGTTCGCGACCGCACCATTTAACGTCCACGCGGCCACGCAGTCCTCGGCACGATGCCTCCCACCTTGACTTTGGACGTGGTCTGAATTTGGTTTTACCTCTCACCCTGAGCCACTCCGGCATGGTAGGACCTGCCAGGAGACGAACTCCGGCCGGCACAGCCCCAGGGATCATCAAGGTAAGTAAGCCCCCTCGCCACGACAAGGCACCAGACCGTGAGGGGGAGTAGATAGGGACAGTGGGAATCTCGTCAGTCCATTCATGCACGTCACTAATTAGATGACGAGGCATTTGGCTATTTCCTGCGCGGTCCCCGAAGGGGGCCGCGGATTTCCTCGGGAAACCCCCGAGTGGGCAAAACTTAACAATAACAAAGTTGGATCGTAGTAGATCCCTGTCAATAGAGAAAGTAAAACTAAATAACAAACGTTAACATAAAAGACTCTACACGGTAACTACTCCTCGAAGTCAAAATCTAAAAGAGAGGATACCTTGAAAAGGAGGCGCCTTGCAGGCGGAATTATATCCACCTGCCATGGTTTCGGGCTTGGAAAAATTAGGCTTAGAGCCCCCTCGGCTGTGTGGGGAGGCGGAACTTAGTCACCGCCCGAAGGCGGCTTAACAGGGAAAGCCTCGCGAAGGCGTCCGCCCGGGGACTAAGCCCCAGCTCTATCGCCGGGCGATCATTCGAACGCTGCCGACTCGCACCCAGTGATAAGACTTTTGGGGCTTAAAACTACCTATTTCGCAAGTCATCTCCACGTTCGTCCGTCCGCTATTGCGGCGGAGGCCATCCTCTCGATTGGCTGCTTAAGACAGGCTGTACAATGTACCTACGCACGCTTTTCGCTTTCTTTCTTTTCGTGCTCTGATGCGGGCGGGCTGCAACTACTGTATGTAAAGGGGAGCCAGTGGCCGTCTCCCTCGCAGGATCAGTCCCACCTAACCCCGGCCCGCTCATTGGCCCCGTTTAGGGAAGCATTACGCTACCTCTGGGCCCCTTCCTCCGTCTAGCCTTGCTAGCTTTCATCTCCATTTCATGCTAGTCCCTCCTAGCATTCAACATCGTCGCTGGCCTCGTGGCCCTGTTTTATTTGCCGTAGTCACATGGACTTTTTCGGGGGGCCGTGGCTTCCGTGCCGGCAGGCCGCTTTTCATCCATCAGCTTTTTACGGCCCTGGAGATGCGCTTCCACCCACGCGGTCACTAGTCCCCTGCGGGCGCTTTACAGCCCCGGATGTAGCGCCGCGCTTAAGCACTTCAGTCCCGACTCCCCCAGACGACGCGTCGTTCGGCTCAAACTTATTCACTCAAGGGCAGGGGGCCTCTGCGCCCCTCTGTCACGAGTCGGTCCAGCCGACTCGTCGATAAAAATATTCGCAATCGCTATGGAGCTCCTAAGGGCAATTAAGCTAATAGTGAGCGCGCCTGCTCTCCCAATTCCAAGATCTTTGAGCGTCCGTAGGGTAAGCGGGGGGATCGCTCCCCGGGAGCCCACCACTATTGGCATGACCTTTACCTCATCGCACTCTAAAGAGTCTTGGATATACGGAATAATCGCGCTGTACTTGCGTACCTTTTCATCAGCCGCCTCGGCAAGATAGCCTCCGTTTTCATAGCGGACGGTTACATCGACTATGAAGCCCTTAGTCCCGCCCTTAATGACGAGATCGGGTTTATAGAGACTATCTCCTGTTCTAATAGATGGCTCGACTAACGTATGCCCCTTAGAGGCCCATTCTTTGGCTATGAAATTCTTTATTTCATCATGCCGTCTGATGCGGAGGGCTTTGGTATATATACATTGGCCTAAGATATGCCCTAGCGTTTCTCTTTCGGCTCCGCACCTTCGACATTCAGCCGCCAGGTTTCTATTCGCTCTAGCCAAGACTGTGCGCGTGCTGAACGTGTTCGTTCGCAGTCGTATGGCGTCGGGTATGCGCGGTTCCTTAATCAATTCCGGCTTGGACAGCCAGGAATTCCCTATTCTATCTTGGTGGAATATCTCCGCCCCAACTCCCTGGCCCAGCAGTCGGGTCCAGTCCAGTAGGTCCGCACGCCTTAGATTGAGCTTAGCGGCTTGGACCTGCTCTATCGTTGCAGGCCACCTTAATCTTACCGTCTGCGCGGCTTTCTCGAGCAGACTGATTCTTTTCTGACTACTGGCTGCTATTCGGACTACTGGGTCTTGGGAGTTGAGCTGGGATATACCGTTCCTCAGCACCGCTAGCGCGACCTGCCTCTCAAGCCGGGGAAAGCCTAGTCCCCCACTCTTCTTCGGCGCATAAATAAAGAAGCTGGTGGTCGAAGTCACTAGGTGCAGGATGGACTTGACAACCGTACGCAATTCAGTGTCCAGAATTTTCGGTGTACCTTGTGCCGGCGGGTTCACTATGAAAGCGTAGGTGAATTTCGGTAGTATATATGTCACGATCAAATTAATCTTTTGCGTGGGCTTTAAAGGCAGGTGTTGAGCCCTCTTAACAACCTCAAGTACGCTCGCTACCTCAGAGCCGCGGGTCAACCCCTGCCAGGGGCCCATCGTTGCGCCCAGGTACCGCACCGTCTCCTCGGGGTCGCACGCTTTGACCCTTTCCCCCTTAAGGGCTATGCCGGGGTCTTCTACATACCAGGATTTACTAGTAGCTGTAATTCGGAAGGCTGTGCACTTGTCGAGTGACAGGCTCATACCCAGTCTACCCAGATAGTTTCCGGTCCATTCGAGCTGTTTATTTGCTTCGGCCTGGCTGGCGGCGATCAGAACGATATCATCCGCGAAGGCCAGAATTGCTACACTCTGACCCTCCAGCTCGATCCCTTTGGACTCGGCTTGGATCTTCTCTATCAGCGGTTCGATACACAAGTTAAACAACAGCGGAGACAGAGGGTCCCCCTGTTTGACACCTCTCTTGATGGGTATGTTCACTTTTTCTCCATCTCGGGTCGTGATGGAGGTCCGGCATCCCAGATACATTTTTTGGATGTATCCTGCCAACTCGGGCGGGATGCCTTTCCTCATCAGAGCTGCACTGATGGCGCTATGCGGGACTGTATCGAAGGCCTTAGCTACATCGAGTATCGCGAAGGTGCCGCCGCTACGACCTTTCGCCTTGCGTATCGCCTCATCTAATAGGGTCACGTTACCTGGGCATCCGTTCTCATCGGTAAACCCTTTCTGCCTTGGGTTCTGCTTCATGGCCCGACGTAAGCGTGTGTCGAGCATGCTAGAAAATAGCCTACTTAGGATGGAACTGACCGTGATAGGACGCCAGTTCCTTACGTCTCCCCGCTCTTTCCCCGGTTTCGGGATGAGTGTGGTACGGTTCGTCAACCACAGGTCGGGGAAGCACCTAGTGCACACTAGCAAATTGAAAAATTTAGCTAGCACTGTGGAGACCCCCTTTTTGGCAACTAGCCCTTTAGTTATGTTATCGGGTCCTTTAGCCGTATCGTCGGCTGTTTTCCTGATTTTACAGGCAACCTCCTCCCCCGTAATGGGAGAGAGTATGTCTACTAGGCTCAGGACGGGGACCGGGTCCCTTGCTGGAAGAGCTCTTATTTCGGGGCCCGGTGTGTTCCACAGCTCGTTGTACAACGTAGATACCTCCCCGGCCGGTGGCTTTTCTTGCCGCAGCTCGAGAATTGAGAAGTCGTTCATCGCGACCATTTCGGCCAGCTTCCTCGGGCAGTTCTTATAGATCTCCTGCGCTCTCGCGTACGCAAAACGTTTTCTCTCCCCACGGTTTGGAGGGCGGCCCCTTCGAGGTCGCCTATTGCTTCGCCGCTTACTAGTTCCGTTTGCTTTCTCGCTTATTGGGCGCCCTGGGGCGTCCTCAGCTGCCTCCGGGATTTTGAGGAGGGCCGGATTGAGTCTACGCTCGAGAAAGCGGTCGATGTCGGCCTTGCGATTTAGGCTTTGAAGCCAGATTGTTTGGATCTCCTTGGCGAGTTCGTCCCAAGGAGCCGGCAGCTCAATGTCTCGCTCGAGGTACTCCACGAGCGGCCGTCTCCAGTCGTCCTCCCGAGCTGCTCCCTGGCCTGTGATATTGCTTAAGGGCGCAGGTTCGGGCTCGCGCTCGGGCTCTGGCTCAGGTTCGGGCTCGGACTCAGGCTCGAACTCGGACCCCGGTGACGGGGGGTCCGGACTATCGGCTGCCGTCTCATGTCTGTCTAGTTCGGGTGAGGCACGTTCGCGCGCGCGCCTGCGCCCGGTAACGTAACGGCGCCTGGCCTCGCCTATTTGCTTGTTCGTTTTGCTGCGGAAGTGGGGCACGAGGCGTACATTAATGTTTTTCGCGTCCCCATATACTCCGCATAGGCGCCTTAGCTTGGCTATGCTTTGAGGGGACCATACGGATCCCCCGATCGCTCTGGCTCCGGTTGCGTGTTCTAGCCGCCTAGCCTCGTTTCTAGCGGCCGGATGAGCGTGTCGTTCGTGCTGGCTCAGTCCGATACGGGTTCCAAACGAGCGGGGGCATGCTTGACATTTATGCGCGAGCTCTGGTGTATGAGCTGGTTCATCCGCCTGGCAATTGGCATAATGAACCCGCCACCCCTGCCTTCTGCCAAAGGACCTGCCACATCGGCGGCATTTCCACTTGACTTCCGTGCGGGGGTGGTCCTTGTCTAGATGAGCATGCAGATCCCTCTCGTTTAAGAACCCGAACCGTCTGCCTGCTGTTCTGCATACAGGGCAGTAAGTGGCACCCCGCTCAAATGGTGCCACGATTTCTACTTTACTCATTGTCCTATGAAACGCCGGGTCGTCTAACTGTTCTCCTCCTTGGTTATGTGGGTTAAACTCCCCACCGGGTTCCCCCCGAGGAGAATGGGGGGCCTCCGGATCCGAGGCATCGCTGATCGCTGTGCTATTCATTATTATACTAAAAAAGAGTTTTCCCTGGGTCCCCAGGTATGGCCTTAGGCTAGCCTAGCCGTGGGCTCATAGGGCCCCACTACCCATTTCTGCTGCGTCACATGATGTTACAAGTGAGCGCCGGCACCCAAGAGGGTGAAGCTTGTGTTTTGCGGCTACAGAACTACGCGTCTCCGCTTATTTCCCTTACCGGGGTGGGTCTCGGGAGTGCCCTTAGGGGGATCCCTGCCGCCTGATGGCAGCTGTTAAGGCGTTCACAACGCTTGTATTCACCGATATGTCATCTCGGCCTTCGACGTACTCAAGTACGTCTGCCCTTTCGCCACCTTCGAAAACGGTCTGGGCATCGGAGCCCCAACAAAAATCAAAAGTGAAAAAAAAAAAAAAAAAAAAAAAAAAAAAAAAAGAAGAAGGTATAACTATGTCCGAATACTGCCCGAAATGGCTCAAAGTGAACCGGGGGGTATCTAACCGTCTGGCCAGGCACCCCCCAGAAATATATTCGCTAAGTAGCTCGATAGTGTTTTATCGCTATAGACGTTTTAACACCACTAAGTATAGTCTTGTCTTATGACTTATGCTCCGACCAGATATTTTGGTCTGCCTATTCCGCGTACAGAATTTCTGGACTCGTCTTTCGCTCCCAGATGTCTAGTTACTAGCGGGCCTAGCTCTCACTCTTTCTCTTTCCCCTTTCAATGGAGGCCGAGTTGATTTGGCTCCTTAGTTCTTATCAGGCCCGGCGTATTTGCCTTGCCCATCCACTTTAGGAAAAGGTGGACCGTCTTTCCAGCAAGCCGGACGACGACACTTTTGGACACACCTGGCGAAGAATCATTAAAACCCACCGTTACCAGGTGTGCCCCAGGAATGGGAGGGGATCCTTGGGTTCATTGGGGTCGCTGGGCCCGCCTTTAGGCTGCTGTTATGCCTTCTCTTGTGATAACCTTGTGTTGTTCTATAAACACCCGGCTGTTCCGTAGGCTGGCGGAGGCTGCCCAGTCCTCCCCCGAGAGTAGAGGTCCGAGCCATCCGGACCGCCAACCCGACGACTACCGTTTGGGTGCCCGGCCAAGTTTCAGAGGTGGGGTTACTTTACACCTTCTTTTCCGCACCGCTTTCTGCCGTACTTCCCTCATACGGGACAGACCGCGGCCAGGGGTGCCCCTCACGGGGTAACGGCTTAGGTTCGGGGAACCCCTGTCTCCCGTCCCCTCGAGGCCAAGGTTTACCTCTGAGCATCATATCACATTAGCCTAGACGCGACAACCTGACCCCGCAGAGAACCCGCTTCGAGGTGGCATCACGCTTAGTAACACGCAGTGACAATCCACGCTAGCTAGCCCGTCCTTAATTCTCCGCTTTTTAACCATTTCTGGAAAAGAGGACAGGTCGCGAATAGTTTCCAACTCTCACCTCGTGGAGGACGTGATTTAACACCGAGGGGGCTGGATGACCCTGCCACACAACGGGTAAGGGGGCCAGAAAGTGACATTTCTTCCTTATTCCCCTTAGGAGAGTCATAGTTGCTCCCGCCGTTTACCCGCGCTTGCTTGAATTTCTTCACGTTGACATTCAGAGCACTGGGCAGAAATCACATTGCGACAACA